>CM042147.1:41121435-41237246 GCA_023376005.1 Doryteuthis pealeii | reverse complement strand
AAAAAAAAATAAAAAAAAACGAAATAAAAAAAAAAAAAAAAAAAAACTAAAAAAAAAAAAAAAAACAAAATTTCAAGCGTAAAGATTGGTGCGTACCCTAATAAATAAACAAGAAAAAAAAAGTTTTTGATTTAAGTGTTTTTTTTCTTAACACTTTAAAAAATTCATACCGCTACTTTATTAAACTAAAAAATAAATCTTTATTAAACTTTATTTTTAGTATAATTGATGCAATACTTTTAAAATTCACTATTAAATGTTTTGGTGATAAATTAAAGAATTCAATGTTTATCTTTTACTTTGAAATACCCGGATTCGATTTTATGTAAAAGAAAAAAAAAAAAAGAAGAGTTATCACCTCTTGGAATACGCGTTTCTTTTCCTTAAAAAGAAAAAAGAGTTGCCTACCTCAAACTATTTGCCAATAAACAAAATGGCGGCAAAATTTGAAGAAAAGCAGACGACAACTTTCAGAGAGATTAAGAGTTATCTATCGAAAACTAAAGACACATTTTTCTTTACAAAAAAGGAAATAATATTTTTTAGAAAAGTAACAACAACAACAACAAAACATTTCTAACTTATTTGTTGTTATTTTACGTTTTTTCTCCCTCTGTGTAGTGTAAAATAATTATTTTAATATATTTCAATTTTCTTGAGTTAGTATTTCTTGAAATAAAACTTTTTTTAAAACTTCATCTTCTAATGTTTATTTATTGTTTTCCCTGTATGTTCTTTTTTTTTTAAAAAAAAAACAAACAAACAACAAAAAACGATCGATCAGCTGACTTTTCTAAACTACTTATTGCCGTGACGATTGCACGAAAAAGGTTTTTTTTTAAATTTTATTTGATAAAACTTCGTGACAATCTTCAAAAATTAAAATAATGCAAACTCGCTCCCATATTACAGCGAAGTTAAATTGTTTGCATTTTTTTTAATCAACAAAAGAATAATCTTACTTACCTTGGGAAGGTTGAACTGTAGTTTTGAAAACGCAAGTTTTAACCTGCACGCAAGGCCCATTTCAAGTGGGGGTCTCCTGCTTTGCTTTGGCTGGATGTAACTCTTTAGCATGTAAGAGTTACGCCCCTTTAACCATAGTAGTCACCGTGACTAATCCATAGCCTATTAGTTGTGGAGTTGATTTGTTTTAGATTTATTAGTTGATTTTATTATTTTGATTGTTAGGACTTTAAGAAATTGAACATATCTTTTAGAAATTTTCATAATGTCTAAAAATTGTTAGCAATTTTGAATCATCTTTGGAGTCTTTATTTATTTTCATTTTTATAATTCATATTTTTGACTTGTAAGGATTAAAGTTTAATCTAAGATTTATCAAGTCTGTATTATCAAATAAGTTTTACAATAAACACTCTAGAATAATTATGCGGTCTAAATCAAGTAAGACTTACAATTTTTTGTACTCCTTTCACATGTTTCTTGTTCATAGAAAAACGTGCATATTTTATCTGCTGGATCACGTTTTTGCATTCTCCTTAATATTTTTTGAATATTTTATATAGGGACTGGCAAACTGAGCCTAAAATGCGTTTTTGACAAAATTACTTTAGCCCCACAGAAAATAATTTACCAAAAATCAGGGAATTATCGGATTTTAATGAAATTCTCAGTGTTTATTTATCAATGAATGATCTTTATAATGCATTATTTATTTAATTTCAAAACTTTCTAATTTTTTTCAGGTCACTTAATTTTGACCCCCCTTATGCTGGGGCGTAAAATTGTTTCGAGTTGGTCTTATATTGTAATAATTACAGTATAAATAAAGAGATAAAAGTTATGAATAGAAACAAAAAAATTTTTTTACGGTTGCGCTTCTATGAGAAAATAAGTACCGAAAATCGAAAAATAAAATGTAAAAAATAATAAATAATTAACTTTTTGGAGATTTTCTTTTACTCATTTCGATAATTATTTAATTGGATATTGGATAAAAGAAAAAAAATATACATCGATATTTTTTCTGCTTAAAAAGGGAGGGGGTACATTTTCAATCGAGTTTTTCTTCAAAACTTATTACTTTATGTATCTAAAATAAGATTTGCATTGAATAGATATTTATTTCTAGAATCTAAAAATATAACATTTTAAACTTAAAATCCGAATATTTTTATTTTAAATGAATTTTATATATTAATTTTTCATATCAAAATACTAAATTAAAGTTTTGAAATAAAATAACTGATGCATTATAAATTCATTAATTGATAAATCAATACTGAAAATTTCATTAAAATCGGATAATTACCTGATATTTGATAATTTTTTTTGCAATCGCGAATGTTATATTAAAATTGTAAACAAACGCTTAAAACCCTTGAAAAAGAGACAAAATGGCGGATCGCGTCGAAATTGACCAAAACAAATGGTTTTAAATCTTTTAAAAATAAACTGCATATGTAATGATATTTTTTTTTTTTTAATGATGGTCATTATGTTACTACTTATCGATTTAGACAAAGTTTGGCCTTAAATAATAGATTTAATTAATTTTAATTCGCTTTTAAAACTCGTAGAAGCTGATTTTTTAGCCAGTCCCTAGTTTATTATGAATGTATTACATGTTCCAATGTGTAAATAAGCTTGTCTTACCTTCTGTTACTGTATCATTGGATATGCCGATATTGGATCTTGGTGATTGGGGATGTCACAAAATATCCTCCCTAGCACCAACCAATTCACTCAATGCTGTTAACTTCTTGAATAATTTTTAATACTATTCATTTAATTGTAACTTATCTAAATATTTTGCCACTTTGTTGGATGGCGCAGTAGAATACACTGACTGTACCTCTGCACAGGGATAAGAGCCCATTAACGAGGCCACCTGTTGGCTATGGGTGTAGACCTGTAATGATTGAGGATGGAATTGTGGTGCCTGTGCTATCCGTGACCCTGGTACTAAGTGGTCACATAATATGCAACACTCCACTTTCGCCTTACTTGGGCTTGACAGTCAGGGAAGCTTGATTCAATCAATCAGCTGGTCATGTCAAGTGCGAACATCTATATGATTAAGTCCCAACTGTATTCTTTAAATTGCTCTCATGGCAGATACACCTAACCCTTCTTGATGAGGGTTATGGTATAGAAAAAAGTGTTTGTATTGATATGTATAAATTCTCTTTTAAAAAATTTGTGTTCCATGGAAAATAATGATATTACAAGTAACAGTTTAAGAAAAAAAAAAAGAAACAATTATTTGGCCGAGTGGATAAGGCAGTTAGGTTAAGACAGTTCTAAGTGACAGTTATCTCTGGTACCCGAGTTCAATCCTGAGTGAAAGCAGTTAGAAAAATAATTAATTAACACAATTCCTACCCCAGCTATGGTTAGCGGAATGAGAACAGGATACCCCGTGGACTAAATAAAGGGTTAGGGTCAAAGTTCCGTGATGGCTCCCGAATACGACAAGAAAGTTCCCGAGTCCGAAAGGTTCCGAGTCCGACAAGAAATACCTGAAGAAAGCCGGAGGGTATATCGACCGAAACGTTGTACAAATAACAATGAAGATGGGGACAATAGTCCGAATAACGCAGATAATACTTATCTTCAAGCCTCATCTCAAACATTCAGAGAGAAAAAAAAGAAGAAATCTTCAAACATTCCGCTAAATTTTCCATCTGTAACATATTTTTCTGTAAATGTTATTTGATTTTTAAATCTATTGTTTGTATCTAAGGTATTCGTTTGTTTGTATTCAATTGTTTTTAATTTATTCATCATTTAGTTGTAATTTGTTTGTCTGTTTATTAATTATTGTTTGTTTCTTCCCTAATTCATGATTCAGTTGTTGCTGTATTTGATTAATAATCACTTATTAAGTTACAATATTGTAACTTTATAGGATAAATTTTTAAATTAAAATAAAAAGATGCTAATTAATACAAAGCTGTTTATAAACTAACAAAGTTTTATCAAATTTGAAACAATTAAAATTATAAATGAATTTCATTCTTTAAATTTTTCATCTGTAACATATTTTTCTATTAGTATTATATGACCTATTTTTATTATTTGTATTTACCGTTTTAAATATATTTATCAGTTACTTGTAAATTTTTCGTATGTTTTTCTATTTAATCATTGTTTGTTTGTTCCCTAATTAATAAATCAGTTGTAGCTAATTACGATATTATAAGTTCACTGAATAATTTTCAAAATTAAACGAAAAACATGCAAATTAAAACAAAACTGTTTATAATCTATTATAAACTGCTTTCAAATTAGAATAAATTAAATTATGAAGGAATTTCAGAATCACATAAAAAATATATACCCTTTTAATTTATATTTACTCTTTTTACTTCGGATTTGCTTAAAAAAAAACAAAAAAACTTATAATCCAAGGTAAACAATTGGTTTACTTGTGAGCAGATTTATTCCCCTTGGCCTGAAGTCTTTGCTAACAAGTCAGCCAAATTTTCTACTGTATATTCAGTCCCTACTTTTCTATCATTATTGTTGATTTGCTTTTCTGGGAATCCCTTTAAAAGCCACCCCTTAATTTACGTTTACTCTTTTGTACTACGGATTCACTTTCTAAACAAACAAAAATACAAAGAAATAATAATAAATTATAATAAATGTCTCATAATCCAAGATAAAAAACTGGTTTACTTTTAAGCATATCTATTGCCCTTGGCACGAATATTTCTTATATTAAGTAAGCAAAAATTGCGAGAATATTTATTAAAATATAATTTTTTCAACAGAAACCGTATTAAAATATAAGTTTATATCAATACATATATACTTACCAGTATAACTAATGCAATTATGTTTACCGTTCGAGTAATATATAGTAATAATTTGAATTCGGTATCTACTTTCATCCCATTCCGGTCGATTTACTTTTATCAAGTATCCGTTTTTAAAAGGCATGACAAAAATAATAATTTTTAGAGCTTTCCGTTTCATATTTATCTCTTTTTTTATATTATATGATTTACCTTGTCTCATTAAAATGTCACTACTTGAATTGAGATGTGCTAACCCTACTCATGATTTAAAAACGTATAGGACATTTGTTTATGTTATGATAAAACCTCTCTTTCTTGGGAACATTTGGTGTGATTCAATAATCCGCTGAAATCTTTATTGTGGTAAAAACCTACTCTGTGACTCATCTTTTGCATGAGATGGAGTAGAATTTTGTAGCCGTTTAATATATACACCACAGATCATAATCAAACAACTTTGTTTTCTTTTACATCTTAATTCTAATCCCGCATTTCATTGCAGTTTCCGGTTTTAAATTTAATTACCGATTAAAAAATGTGAATATAAATGTATTTATCTATTTCTTCATATCTCCTCTGAAATTAAATTGTATTTCATGTACCTAAGGAAATAACGTTAATTAAAGATCCTACATTAATAGATCTTATTATAATGGAGAGTAGATATGTTTGTAAAGAAAACGGGTTATTTCCTATAAGTCTAACATGATCAAAGGGGAACCACTCGTGACTGATAAATTATTCATTTATTTATTGATCAACTAGGAAAAAGAAGACTGGTTTAAGGTTAGGGTTAGTTTAATAGGAAAATAAATAAATAATTTATCAGTCAAGAGTGGTTCCCTCTGATCATGTTAGACTTATAGGAAATAACCAGAAAACAACGTTACCAGGGACGTAACAATCCCCTTAATCATCTATAACATTCCGATCATGATCTTGTTTTGATTCAAATCTTAGTTATTAATAACATTGTGTTACATTATTAATACCGTATGTCTTATCTATAATATGCAATTATATATATATATATTATATATATTATATATATATATATATATATATATATATATATATATATAATATATCACCAAATAGCGCTTTACAATGAGCACAGGAATGGTAAATGTTCATGTTGATCTTAGAAATTTGATTTTAATAAATCCTTATTTGGTTTAATTTAGATAAATTTAATAAAAAACCACTATGACGACAAATCTTAAAAGAAATAACAGTAATTTCAATCTTTACTGCCTAATTTACTTAAATAAGGAACATTTAGCAATGAAACTTTGGAGCGATAGGAATAGATAGTATCCAATCTGTTTTATTCATCGATTATGCCCACTCCATTTCAAATAAGTTTAACGTATTAATTCATAAGTCTGGACCCAAGTAGTCACCTTTCCAACAAGAGGTGACACTTTAGATCTACTTTTCACCACTACGGTTATTAGTGTTCCCACTGAGGAACCTTTAGGTGACTTTGATCATGCTATGATCATTGGTCTCTCATGGGAAGTACCAAAAAAAACACAAAAATCTCCGAACTGCCCACTTTGACTGGAACAAAGCCGACTGGGACTGTTACTGCACCGAGCTGCAATTCCCAAATTGGCCTGAATTCTATGACACTGGAGACGTCAACACTACACGCCAGGACATCCTGATTTCAATATGGACAGCATGTGTGCTATCAATACCACGTAAACGAAAAAAACAAAACAAAAACAAAACAAAAAAACAACAAAACAAAAACAAAAGAAAGACAAAAACATCCAAGGTAGGCAATTTGGGAGACTCTATCTAAATAAGTAAATCCTCTGTTCAAAATGGTGACCAGAGATCAGCTGTCAATTATCGTCCAGTCAATTTTACTAATTGCATTGCCAAGTTTATAGAATCCTGCATCAGATAAAGACTTTGGAATTTCTACAACTCACATAGTCTTATCAGACCCTCCCAGTTCGGATGTACTCAAACTCCAGTCGGAATCAACTTATTGAGTTTCTAGCAGACATCACCCAAATCACTGATGGCACCTCATGGGTAGACGTTGTTTACCTTGGCTTTGCTAAGAACTTTAATTCTGTTTCCACAAAAAAAGACTTATGACCAAACTTTCTGCAAGGGTGCGAAAAATAATCTTTTTAACTGGTTGATGTCCTTCATTCTTAACCGGAGTGAGGTAGTCACAGTTCTTGGGTAGCACTCCTAAACATATGAGATGTCATCTGGTGTACCAAAGGGATCTGTTCTTGGTCCCTTTTTGTTTTTGCATATATTAATGACATAGATGCCGACTTAAGTAATGCCGCTGTACTGAAGCATGCAAATGAAATCATATCGCACCTTGAGATCAAAAAGACAGATCCTGAACACAGCAAATCTTTCCTGCAATCAGCCCTGGACACAGTGCAGCAATGGATCACTGACTAGCAACTCAAGCTGGCTGTAGACAAATAATGTACTGCCATGCATTTTAAGAGGAAAACCCCATCATACTCATACTATCTCAATAAAACTAGTATCAAAAAGTCTTCTTGTGAACGCAACCTGGGCATTATAGTCAACAACGATTTATATTGGACGAAGCACAACTCTTAAATTGTCAAGAAGGCTAGCGTGTCTTGGCGTCACTCAGCAACGACATTTGTCAGTCGCTCCTCGGCAACCTATTTAAAGTTGGGTTATTTCCTATAACTCCAACCTAAAGAAGGGGAACCACTCTGAATGAATTGTATCTGTTAATTAATCTACCCATTATTTTCCCATTAAACTAACCCTAACCCTAACCCCAATAGGCAGTGAGATTAGTGAGAGATGGGTGTCTTTATGAAAATTACTGCTAATTAAAAGGATGAAAATTATTTTTTTCAAACATAATTCAACCCCAAAAGTAAGGAGTATTTTAGTATTTAATTTTAGTCATTAAACTTAAGAGGAAAAAAGCCTAAGGGAAACAATCATTGATTCGCTCATCTTTAGTATAATAATAATAATAATAATAATAATAATAGTGGACTCTCCTATCGTGAACGATAGATGACGGTCAGCAGTGAGTGATTTGTTTCCTCCCATGTTGTGCATGCTATCAAGAAGACATTTTGTGTTTCCTTGAGTGTGATAGAAGCCCAGCCTTACTGCGAGCTATGAAGCCACACTGAACAGATGGAATTTCCTAAAGTGAGTCAGATGTTTTTGTTTTAAAGTTAGACGGAGCTGATCTCGATGTTTCAGTCTATTTTCTTCAAAGCTCTTTAATCTAGCGAAACATGCCATTCTTTCCGATTTGATGCTAGATTTTCCAAGCACTTGTTGTATACTCTCTTTACTTCTATTATTCTTCTGATTGTCTTTTGGTATCTTATGTTCTTCTTCTAGCGTCTGGACTTCGTCTTGGGGACTTCATGTCTGGTCTTCCATTGGGGATTTCTCTTTATCAGAAGCCCTGGGTCATTGGTAGTTTTTGGATAAATAACCCAAGACTTCTATTTTCTTTAGATCATGTTTTATTCCGAAATTCCCACCAGACTACTGCGCAGACTGAGTCGACAGCGCGCTTAACCGACTTGCTCGCTACGTGGTTCGGCCGATACTCTAAACTAACTCTTTCTACTCTAAACCGGAAGAGATCTTCTTTCTCATTGTCCACCAATTCTCACGGTATCCACCGGAAAAGAGTTAAAGGTGAGGTCAACCTGTGTCACTCAATCCTTCAAGGCCGCCGGCTGTACTCATTCAGCCATTTTGGTTTCTACACTAACTGTACATAAGTGTTAGGGTACTAACAATTATGTAACACACTCAGGTTAGTATTGAGGCGTTTCAAATTGTCCTACAATTTGTCTTTATAGCGTAAGAGTAGACGTCCAATAGAACGCTTAGCATTTGGTAATTGTCCATATAATATCTTTTTTCCTTTACGAAAAGAACTTATCAGTCAATTGAAATAACTGAATGAAAATGTACAAGTTCATAGAAAATAAAGTCAGAAGAAATATCAAACTGGAGTAATGTCTATGATTGCTAGCCTATAAGATAACAATGTAGTCATTGGTAAGCTGATGAAAAATCATTCTTTTTTTTTCATTCCTTAAATCAAAAGAAATTAGCCATGCACATAACATTGAATGTTTCGGTAGATTACAAAGTTCTTTTTAATGTTGACACTTGTGATGAGGGTCACTGTAAAGAAAAAAATATTTCTCTTGATCTCTACAAATGCTTTTTTAAAATATTTTTGTTGCATAGTAATAATATTACAAGTAACAAGTTAAGAAAAACAAAAACAAAAACAAAAAGAAAACAAAACACCTCCCCCTAAAAAAACCCTCAAACATACAAATAAAAAACCAACAAAAAAACCAACAAAAAAACAAAACAAAAAACAACAAAAACCAAGAAAAACTTCAAACATTCTGCGAAATCTTCTGTCTGTTTATATTTTTCAATAAATATTATTTGATTATTAAATCTATTGTTTGTTTTTAATGCATCCACTTTTTTGTATTTAATTTGTTTCTTATTCATATCTAATTTTTCAAAATATATTCATCGTTTACTTGTATTTTTTTTTTCTGTTTGTTAGTTCACAAATTCAAAATTCAGTTGTTGCTGTATAAGAGCAAAATATTTAAACTTTACATAAAAATATAAATTTAAAATAAGATCAGGCAAATCCAACAAATGATCTCTGACTTAAAGCAGGAAATAGCAGGAATCAGGCAACCGCTCACGTGGATCTTCACAATAAAAGATCCTACCGGAGTGCCTTGCTTAAAGGTCTCCCTGTGGCTCCTACCATCCCCCACAAAAAATAAATAAATGAGAAAGCTACTGAACCTGTGAACCACGAAGTGATTGTCATTGGTGTATTAGAGAATATAGCCGATCAGATATTTGCTGCCGACTCAGCCAAAGACATAGGGTGTACCCCCCCCCAAGGGGTGCTCTCCGACTTGGTCGACCAGGTCCGAAACCCAGGTTGATCAGGCTAACCTTTTCAAGCTCGACCCAGGTTGATCAGGCTAACCTTTTCAAGCTAGCCTTGGAAAAAAGTTAGGCAGGAGAAGCGGTTTGCCTTCCGAACACGCACTCCTTTTTCTGACATATTCTAAACGTCTTGCTGCCCTAGGAATGGATTCGTTGAAACTCCGGCATCTGGCAACTGACCTGGTAAACGTTCATAAGGTCATTAATCATCTTAACAACAGCAACCGTGAGCACCTTTTTGATATCCATGTTTCTAACACACGTGGGCATGCCTATAAAGTAATAAAAAAAAAAAAACAGCATAGCTCACATGACTTTCGGAAAATTTTTTTCACGCTCAGAGTTGCCGAGGCATGGAATAAGCTGCCTGCGTCCGTTGTGTGCTGCATCTTTCAAAGCCTCCATGCTTCCTGTAGTCCGTCAACACTATACCTGATATCACACACATATGCACGCATGCGCACGCATACATGTATATTGTTACTGTACGCTGTTCATGTTCCTGACACTAATACATTATTCTGTGTATTAGATATGAGACTTTGATGAGTTGTGGTACACCTGATCATTGTACACAATAAATTTCATTATATGCAAGGGAAATAACTCTTACCCGTATCTCAATTTACACAATAACCAAGTGCAAGGGAGATCATGATAACCAATTAATATAACTAACCAGTGCACAGGATATAATTCTAATCACTACTACAAGGTAGATAACTTTTTTTGCTTTCTTCCACTTAATATTTTGTGGATTTTTAATGAGACAAAAGCAATTTATATATATTATTGTTCTTATATTGAAAGGTTCACCTTGAATATTGATTTCTTATGGATAAAAATAATCTAAAAAACAAAAAAAAGAAGCAAGATTTTCTTTAAAATATACTTATCGTTAATTTTTTCAAACGTGTTTCTGTATATAAAATAGAATATAAACAACCTTGTCATAATAAAATTATCAATGTAGAAAAAAAAAAATTAATCCAATTTAGAATGCATAAAAACGTTGTATCAGAAGTTTTCTAAAGCAGCAACAAAAAATTGGCAAAGATTATTTATGAAATTTTTTTAAAGATAAATTACCCTCCCCCCAAATAACTTTATTGCTAATTTTATTCATGATTTTATTTATAATTTTTATTTATAATTCTTATTTTGTTTAAAAGTTTATTTATGATTCTTATTTATAATTTTATTTATAAGTTTTATTTTATTTATAATTTTATCTATAATTTTTAATTTTTAATTTTTTCAAATGAAATTTTATTCACAATTATATTTTTTTACAATTTTATTTATAATCTTTATTCATAATTTTATTCACACCTTTATTTTGTTTAAAATTTTATCTATAATTTAAAAAAATAATTTTTTAAAACTTAAATTTACGAAAATGTAATTTTTGTGCATAAGAATTGATTAAGAAAACCTTATTAATCTTGTTAATCCTAGCGCGGCCGCCCCTCAGCCGGGCTGTCTATTAGCTGTCTTGTTCCTGGTGTACAGCCTAGGGTTCCAGGCACAGCCGAGCTGCTTGTCAGCAGTTAATTTTATACTTTGCAGCCATGCAAGCAAACGTGGCCACCAACCCCTAAACCCTACCCAACCCCTAAACCATAACTTCAACCCTGCTAACCCAAACCTAAACCCTACCCCAATCATAAACTCATAAACCCACTCCAACCCGAACTTCGGGTCGGAGGTTCGTTGCGCTTCGGCCACTGGATCGGTGTGTTGAATTAATAGCGTCGATCCCAGGGGGCTATCCCCCCAGGCAATACCTGCCCCCTCGATTTAAAGTGGTAGGGCTGGGTTTATTGCCCAGCGCATGAGGCGCCCCCTTGAAGGGGAATGCCGACGGGATCGACGCAATCTTTCCACCTGCCATCCATGAGTCTCTGCTTGTTGGTGGTCCCACGTAAATAGGGCCTTTGTACAAGTGGGGTACGAGGAAAATATCCAACCCAACTCTAACCCTAACACCGAACTCGATCCCAACCCAAAAGCTTTTACTTTTTAAAAACCTAAGACAATACTCTCCTACAATTTTTGATTTTAATTGGTTGAAAATAAAAATGTTCAAATTTAAAATCTATGCATTTTGAAATTATTAAGCGCCGATATCACAATGTTAGCTGAATGATGCATTAAGAAATAAAAAATGAACATGAAATACTTTTATACTTAAAACAAACTGTCAAGACCAGATAACTGATTATACCCCAGACAAATATACACATCTGACATATACTACAATTAATATACTACATTGATTCTTCCTATAAAAAGCAATACGGTTATACATAAATAATATCACAATTTCATTCTGTACTTTAAATTAATGAATAATCTTTCTCTATTCAACTGACTTCCTAGTTTATTTTCCTCTCTACTGAAATCGGCGTGACTTTCTCGTTAACTAACAGGAAATTTGAAAAATTTAAGGGTGGGCTGTTTAAAGATGAGTGGCAAGGTTCTTTATAAAACAGAAAAAAATACTTATTTTCCTGAACTCCCACTAGGCTGGTTAACACCAGTTATTTTTTATGTGGGTAATCACAAAAAAAAAAAAAAAAATGAAACTCTATTGTTCAACAGTGAAAAATGCATGATAATGTCAGCAGTCCCATTTTTGACCATCTCAGGCACTAAAACCGGACCTGCCTTGCAGGACAGGCTCCCGAGAAAACACAAGTAATTCTATCTCATTCAAGAGTTAAGGAGCCGTGGCTTCTTAATTAGAGGTAAATATTTTCAAGAAATCATACTGAGTCCGATTGACATAAGGACTTCTTAATGTAAGGAGACATGCTCTCTGCTATCACACAAGGTGTGACATATCTAGAAAAATACATTACTCATAACATGAATGTTGTGAGTTCAATCCCTGTCCAATATATTTTTAATTTCTATTCAACCACACATCCTTAACTTTCATTTTTAATAGCCCATAATATAAGTTTTTCAAAATAATTAACTACTAATAAAAAATAAAACACGCAGGATGAATAAATTAATGTAATATTTCATAATCGTAACCGATTTTAGTTATATAAAGTTGAAGATACTTTTCTTTTCTTTCTACTTCTTTTCCTTAAAACAAAAATGTCTTTACATGTTAAATATTTCTAAACCAATGTCATTTATCGAAGAGCCCATTTTAAAGAAAAAAACAGCTGCTATAATTTATTTACCTAAATGGATTAGAGATTGTAGTTCACCAGGGTGGATGAGTCGACCAGTAGCAAAGTAGAATTATTTTTTTTAACTAAACCAGCATAAAATTTCATTCTTTCTTTCACTCGGCTTTTGATACCTTCTGCCAGAATTCGCTTTTTGGTCTGAATCCCGGCCTCTGATTCAAGCCACATGTCACCCCCAAGTTGTGTTTTGGTTCTCTTATACAGATGTACCCGTACCGATAATGCGGTGGCATTCCTGCTACATTAAACATAAACACGTTCAGAAAATGTAAGTTCAATTCTTTCACAAAACAGTTTTTATTGTTTTTTTTTTCAATTTATTGTAACAAAATATTTCTATTACTATAAATGCTCAAAGCTCACAAACAGTATTTTGTGGTTTTAATGTATGTAACAAATTGACGTTCTCCAAAAACTACATATTCAACTAAAAAGTAACTAGTTTTCAATAAACTAGTAAGTAAATAGAATAACTATTATGATTTTTTGGTTATTTCCTATAAGTCTAACATAAACAAAGGGGAACCACTCTTGACTGATAAATTATTTATTTATTTTCCCATTACTCTAACTTCTTTTTTCCTAGTAGATCAATAAATAAATAATTTATCAATCAAGAGTGGTTCCCCTTTGTTTATGTTAGATTTATTGGAAATAACCGGTTTTTAATGAACTTTTAAAGAATAAGTAATTTTGAATATCTTTTAATAAACCAAAAAACCTTCATCTAAAAGGTATGGTGTTCCGTACTATGAATAATTCTTTCTTGGATCGCTTATTTCCCTTGATTCAGAATTCTACAATTCAAACTATATATCCTGAATGAAACGTACATTTTTTGATTGCGAAAAATTACAACTGAATGGTGAGGTTGATCCTCACTGGATGCCATACTTGCGACTATGTCACATCATACCCGTGGCAAATGGGTTGGGTAAATGTATGCATTTAAAATATCATTTAAAAATATCTTATTTTAAACTTATATGTGGTTTGAACCAATTTCATTTTTCTCAAGCGCTACTTCTATGTATTAGTTTAATTTATTTTCTTTTTTTTACCCCATAACAATGTAACAATAAAAAGGCAAGGATTAAAAATATAGATTTTTTTCGTCGTTGAATTTTTTTGCGGGGTAGGAGGTTACCTTTAAAATAGTACTTCAAGTAAAGATACGTATTGGTTTAAATGTTCATGATTCTTTTTCTTAGTTACCAAAAAATTAATATTTTTCTTTTGTTTTCACTAGTGCATACATTAAACGGCTACAGAAATCAACTTCTTATAAAAAAGATGAGTCTCAGAATTTTTTTTTTAAACAGAATAAAGAATTCATAGAATTTTCGACTTAGACAAAAAATTGACCTTAAATAATCGGTTTAATTAATTTTAATTCGTTTTTAAATGAAAAGCAGATGAAAAAATGGGTATCCCTAAAAATGTTGGTTTTCAGTCAAAATTTTGCGCGCTGCTATTCTATATAAGTACCGCTTTGATTTTCAATCATAATTTTACACGAATGCTACTCTTGAGGAAAAAATGATTTTAGCTCATTTCTTCAAATAAACTTCAAAATAAAGTTTATTGAAGAAATAAACTTCAAATAAAGTTTATTTGAAGAAATGAGCTAAAATCATTGACTAAAATTTTGACTGAAAATCAACATTTTATTTTTAGGGATACCCATTTTTTCATCTGCTTTTCATTTAAAAACGAATTAAATAAATATAAAATAATAATAACAATAATAATAATAATAAATAAATAAATAAATAAATAAAAAATGTAAATAGGCAAATAAATAAATAAGATAAATGTAATATTAACAACAAAACAAAATAGAACCAGACAGGCTCTATAATCACAATTTTAATAAAATTAACTTCATTCTAATCCCCTAAATCCACACACATACACACATATTAACGTATATGAAGAAGGCATGCACGTAAATAGAACACACTTGCCCTTAACCTTAACCCCTAAAACAAATCAGCGGAATCTAAAATCATAATTCTTGATAGATATTAGTTTTATTCTAAAATCATAATTCTTGATAGATATTAGTTCTATTCTAACCTTCTAAAACTCAACCCAACACACACTAGAAATACATTTACAAGAACAAAACAAGTAAGAGATTAAATATATATATGTAAAATAATAATAATAATAATAATAATAATAATAATAATAGGAAAAAAAAAATAAAACAATTCATAAAATAAATAGATAAATGGATATATACTAAAAACGAATAAATAAATAAAATAAAATTAAAAAAATATATATAATATATATATATAAAAAATAACTAATAAAATAAATAAATAAATAAATAATAGAATAAAAAGTAAATAAAACAAAATAATTTGAAATGAAATAAGATAAATATAATGCTAAAAAATAAAAACAAAGCAGAATAGAATCTAGCAGACTCTATAATCGCAATTTTTAATAAAATTAAGTTCATTCTAAGCTCCTAAAACAATAAAATAATAAAATAAAAAGTAAATAAAACAAAATAATTTGAAATGAAATAAGATAAATATAATGCTAAAAAATAAAAAACAAAGCAGAATAGAATCTAGCAGACTCTATAATCGCAATTTTTAATAAAATTAAGTTCATTCTAAGCTCCTAAAACCAACACACACACACCACACACACACACACACACACACACACACACACACACATATATATATATTAATGTACATGTACAAAGCACACACACTATAAATAACACACACATACATTAATGTACAGGAAATAGGCATACACGCCCACAAATAACACACACACACACACACACACTCATGGTGTTAGGACTGACCAAATACACCGCACACACACACAACAGACTACAGGCACCTGATAGACAGTAAATTCACACACCCGCACCCATAAACAATCAAGCAATATCTGGAATGTTAGTCTCAGACACATAGCAATAAAAAAGAGATCAGATAATCCTGTTAATAAGCAAACAAACAAACAAAAAAAAATAAAATAAAATAAAAATAAAACCTTGCTTAGAGGCGAATCAAATCTGGAATAATAATTAAAATAAATAAAAAGAAATGATCAGACACACAGACATAAGCACCACGCACACACATACGCTTACATTTACACACACAAGCACGCGCACACACACACTTATACACACAAACACACATATAAGCAAGCACCCCAACCATACACATACACACACAGAATTTGGAAGAACCAAGACAGAACGAATCTAGCAGCCGCTAGGACAACTTCAGTTCCAGTATTCTTCTGAGGATGGGAATTTCTTCCCGAAATATTGAGAAATAAATGACAGGTTAACAAAAAACATCATAGTTACCTTCTTTTTTCTTTACACTCGCATTGTGACAGCCTTCAAAACCAACCAACAAACGAATTAAAATTAATTAAACCGATTATTTAAGGTCAATTTTTTGTCTAAGTCGAAAGTTCTATGAATTCTTTATTCTATTAAAAAAATATTCTGAGACTCATCTTTTTTATAAGAAGTTGATTTCTGTAGCCGTTAAATGTTAAAGTTAAATGTAGTAAATTTTACGAAGGTGGTTGGGGGGAGTTTAAATTTATAATTGAAGAGCAAAGAAACTTTGCGGGTTGTTAAATTATAAAGAGAAAATATATGTATGTTTATATATGTATATGTGTGCGTTTGTGTATGTGTGTATATAGACATATAATTAGATATATCCACCCCAACTTAAACCTACAGTATAATTTAGACCCCTAAATTTATCGTCCAAGTAAAATCATACATATGTGTATGTATGGCTATAGGTATATATGTGTGGGTGTATGTATGTATATATATATATGTATATAACTGGATAGATCCATCCGCAACCATAATCTAGGCCTTTGCAATAATTTATGACTGGCTATTAAATTGCCTCCAAGAGAGGCCACGGATTTGGAATTAAAAAAAAAATCTTCAACTGATTTAAGAATATCTGTGAATTCTTGAGATGAAACTTGATAATTAGTATTATTTGGATTATTCGGACTATTGTCCTCATCTTCATTGTTATATGTACAAAGTTTCGTCCAATGTGCCCTCCGGACTTCTTCAGGTATTTCTTGTCGGACTCGGGAACCTTCTTTTCGTAATCAGGTGACGGGTGACGATTAAAGTGTAGGTTCCACGTATGCTTCTTATATAAATTTGAAGAAAATGGCATGGCCTATATATTTGACTAATGCTAAATGACTAAAAGAAAGTGTTGGAAAATATAACGTACTTTCAATTAAAGGCCTTTGAAAATGAATTGAAGGGGATAAGATTTTCCAAAATATAGCAAATTCTATATCTATTTTTATGCTTCATTTCTAGCGGCCTTTGATTGTAAGTACAAATATATATTTTTTTCAATACATTGTTTTACACACACACACACACACACACACACACACACATATAATATATATATATATATATATATATATATATATATATATATATATATTCTTTTCCATTTTTTGTTCACCTCCATTCGTTCTTAAAGAATATTTCTTCTACAATCTGACTTTTATTCGTCGCCGGTGTTTATACTTGAAAAAGAACCGGTCGAAAAGGCCTTCGTATTCCCTTTAATTTATATTTTATTTTATAATGAAATATTATCTCCCTACATACATATGATTCCTCCACTTTTAGTATTATATATATATATATATATATATATATATATATATATATATATATATATATATAAGAGAATAATTCTTTGAATATTATTGACACTTCGGAAAATTATACGCAGGTACGACCATCGGATTATACATGCGAAGAAAGTAGTATTATAGATCAACAGAAATGTTGGGACAATAAAAAGACAGACAACAAAATAGATCAGATAAATAGTTATAGCAACAATGATCCACTTGAAAGTTGCTGAAAATTGTTTTTTTTTTAATGAATAAATTATTTGTTATTTCGCGTTGGTTTATCTCAATTTCATTCTCATAATTATATTTTCGCAGCGTTTACTATTCTAAGGGAAATAACTACTGAAATAAGAGCACTAAATTATCTCCCATTCACACACACACACACACACACACACACACACACACACACACACACACACACACACACAGAGTTAACTTCTGAGGCCGATTACATGAGTGAATATTACAATGAGTTAGCTGAGATTTCGATTTAAGTTGTAACCCCACTTAGAGAGCTCAATCTGCGTGTTATCTTGATTATTGTTTATTATTTTAAAAGGTTTTTGTAAAGTAAATCCCATAAATAAGCATGCATTACCTAACCCCTCCGCCACAAGTGGAGTACAGCTGGTTTGAATACAATTTTTTTTCTTTTAGACTGGTTACCTCACCAAGGCAAAAGAACCCAGTCTGCCTTACTATTTATCCATAGCCGGAAGGAGAAGAAGGGGATTCGTGCCTTTCTCAAGGTTATTAACCTGAAGTAAGACACAACCAGCTCCATCCAGGATTTGAACTTGGGTTGCCGATTACATTTCCTACAACGAAGCGCACCCCTTATTTTATTAATATTCATTTTTTGTTACAGAGGTGTTGCAATTTTATTTGGGAGATCTCGATCTGCTTTACTATTTCGCTTATTGTTTGGAGTGGGGAGATGAGATGGGGGTCATGCCTTTCCCAAGATGATTGTTGCAAAGTGAACACACAGCCTTGGTGGGAATTTGAACTCTGCTCGCTAATTCCATTTTCCACGTCCCCAAACCGTCACTATCTGCACATCCACACCAGCAAACCAACCAGGAATGTTCAATATTTAGTGAAATATATGAATTAATTCTGCTGCATTTGTCCTTTGATTTTGTAACTTTCCGTTTATTTTCCCAGAGATAAAATCAATATGCTAATGTTGTTGTTTGTTTTGTATTACGGCATATGAAAAGTTTCGGGTCATTTAATGCCGAGACAAGTTATTTTGATAAACAAAGGACTCAGGTTGCTTAAAGTACCTACTGTTGCTTAAATTGGACAGGCTCATCGCTGCTTAACTTCGGTGATCTTGCGGGAAGTGGTGCTTTCAGCGTGACTTGACTGTAATTAGTATTTCAATGGCCAGTTACTGTAATGTACTAGAAGTCCACCCACTTCCTGCCAGCACACTAAGCAGTATCACTAAGAATGTTTAAAATTGAGTGAATTGTATCACTGAGTTCTGATACATTAGGCCTTTGATTTTGTAACTTTTCCCAGAGATAAAAACCGTATGCCAATAGCAAGTAATTGTAATGTAGTAGCAGTCTTCCCGTACCCAGGGAACCTTGTGACCGATAAAAAGGGGCCAACCACGAAAAATCTCGCGATAGGTGCGAGAAACGGTCATGTAAGAGTTTGGGAATTTTTAAAAGGGTCAGTCAGTCAGTTAATGTGCACCAGAGGACAAGTAAGGAGCTTAAATTCCGAAACTAGCAACCCCCACCCCATTAGAATGGGCTACGATTTATTGGACAATAGGCGGTTATTTCCTATAAGTCTAACATAAACAAAGGGGAACCACTCTTCACTGATAAATTATTTATTTATTTATTGATCTACTACTTTTTTAGGTTGGAGTTATAAGAAATAACCCCTCTATGTAGGGAGTCAAATGTCTTAAAGAAATTTACAAAATTTAGTGTTGCCTCGAGATTTTTTGCTCGAATCTATTCTACGATTTGACGAATAATCAGGATCTGAGAAATTGTGAATCGATTTCTACGAAACCCGTTTTGGTTTGTCCTCAGGATTTTTTCTACTTCAGGTTGGATACAATTAACAAGGGCATTATAAACCTTAGCAGCTATGGCAGTAAGATTTATGCTCTTGTAGTTATTAGGGATTCCGAGGTCACCTTTCATAGGGAAAGGGGGGATACAGCTTCGTCCATTTCTCTATTGTGTTTTGTTTATACACTGAATTGCATAATCAAAGAAGTGTATATTTGTCTCTCATATTCCAAGAGATATTTTATCGAAGTCTGTAGCTTTTCTGCTTTTTGTTGTTTTTAGAATTACATCAAGTTCATCCTTCGTAAAGTTTGATATCTATTTGGCTATTTTTAAATGAATGGGACGGAATTGATAATGGGACTTGAATAGAATTAAAGTCAACTGGTTTGAATATTTTACCCATATATAAACATAATAAGGTACATTAAAAATACAATACTTATCCATATCACATCCAACTAGTAATATAGTCATTATCAAAGGTCCTAGATTTGCTTTTATCAAAGTTTATGGTAATTATCTACATTTAAAGGGCGCTTTATTAGTTTTTATCATTAAATTACAACAGATTACAGCTTTGTTTACACCAAACGTGGCGTACGACAGATGACTTTGGGTTCGTTCGAAGATCTCATATAACCTCAAAACCCCTAAAATCAATAAATCCTCAATTTTATTATTTTCCTAACTTGGAATGGTAGTATTAAATTAGATTTAATAATTTTTTTTTTGTTAGGTCGACTGTTGAGATTAAATAACTTGGCAGCGACAGAGAATCTAAATGTCTATAGGGAGGAAGAGAGTCATGTGCATCTCAATTAACAAGAGAGTGGGTTACTGACGTTGGTGAACACTCTTTTACAACCCGGTGGACAGAATGACATAAAGTTTGAGAGGAGATTCAACATAATCCTGGCCAGGGGCGACAGTAAAATAGAATAATTAACACAGCTTAAGACTTGTACCCAGTCATAGTTAGTTAGCGGAATGACAACAGTCTACTCTTGTAGATTGAATAATAGGGTTCAGTTTGAAGTTCCAGGAAGGCTCCCAATTACGACAGGAAGGCTCCTGGGTTCAACAAGAAGATTTCCGAGTCTGACAAGAAATACCCGAAGAAGGTCAGAGGGCACATCAGCCGAAACGTTGTGTAGATAACAATAAAGATGAGGACAATAGTACAAATAATACAAATTATCAAGCCTCGTCTAAAAAATTCAGAGAAACAATAACAGATATAAATATGAATGTAGAATGAACAAGATTTCCAAACCCCTAGGCATAAAATAACCCTGGACGGATTGACATGATGTTAAAATCAATCAATTTGATGTCTCGATAGAAAAAAGATAACTGTAGAAGTAGAAATAACAAAAATAATAATAAAAAAGGCCTTGACCATTGCAGTCATATTGCTTTACAAAATTTCCTGTGACAGTTGCTGGCACAGAAAAATAACACGGGTGATAAGACGTCCGATTTCCCAAATGCACCAGGAGTCCCAAAAGCCATTGGTTTAAAAACAGGAAACGATCCGTTAAACCAACATATCACAAATACTTAGCTTTCACGGCTGTGTTAGCAGCAGAGCGTGGGGGGTGTTACCAGTGTTAGTAGACGGGAAGAGACAAAATTACTTTAATATGCAATGCTGCGGAGTTTGTTTTATTTTCTAAGAGTGCACGATTCAACGCTATTGCGTTGACAATAAACCTTGCTATAATGTATCATTTTATGTGCGTTATAGTAACTTACAAACATATAACAATCATATCATTATAATTCTTTGTAAATTTTGCTATAGTCACAAAGGTCAGGAATTAAGGCAAGTGTTAGAGATAGAATACAATAATTATTACTATGATAAAATGTAAATTATATACACTAGCATATATATGCATCTTTCAGATGCAAGTATTTAAGTTTTAATTTAATGATATGTTAAAATTAAAAAGGCTAATGAAACTAAATAAGAATGTAGATAAAAGGATTTGAAACAGAAGGGGGTAAAATCGAAAAATAGAACAACTGAAACTTACTCTTCCATCACTACCGTCTTTCATTGCTAATTTTTCCTAATTTAACTATTTAGTTAAAATAGGAAGTAAAGAGTAAAATTACAGTTATTTCTTCTTGTTAATGGATTTCTTTTAAGATTTATCTCCGAGATGTTTGCTCATATTCATTAAGATAAAATCAAACAATACCAAGCACATATTTATTAAAATCAAATTTTTTATTATCAATGTGCAAATTAACCTTACCTCTCACACTGCTATTTTGTTGTATATATAAATACAATTGCATGTTATTAGTATGTAGATCCGGCCAAGTTCGGGGGTCCAGTGGCTTCGGCTTAATAGCGTCGATCCCAGGGGGCTGTCCCCCCAGGCAATACCTGCCCCATTGATTTAAAGGGGCAGGGCTGGGTTTATTGCCCAGCGCCTGAGGCGCCCCCTTGAGGGGAAATGCCGACAGAATCGACACAATTTTTCCCCCGCCACCCATGAGCTTCGGTTTGTGGGTGGTCCCACGTTAATAGGGCATTGTACCTAACCCGTACAAGTGGGATACGAGGTAAATAAAATGTAGATCTAGCTCTTCGGAGTCAGGGGTCCAGTGGCTTTGGCCCTGGACCGTACAAGGTATCATCATTGATCCGAGGGGAACATCTCCCCAGGCAACACCCGCGCCCTTGATTTAAAGGGACAGGACTGGGTTTATTGCCCATTGCTTGAGGGCGAATGCCGATGGGATCAACGCATTTTTTGCACCCGCCACCCATGAGTCACGGCTTGTGGGTGGTCCCACATTAATAGGGCCTTGTGCCTAACCAGTACACGTTTGGGTATGTGGTAAATATCTAGTATGTAGATATGGTCAACAATATTAATAATCTAAAGCAATTTTATTAATAACTGAGGTTTAAATAAAAATAAAAGCATGGAGAATGTAACGTATATAACTAAGGGAATTGTGAGTTGAGTAGTAATATAGTTTCAGTTACAGACAAACATGCAGTCAGTTTCTTATCATTTATTAAGCGTGGTGTAGTTTAGCACAAGGCCAGAAGTGTGGGACACTCGGTGAGAATCGAACTCGCTTACCTTAATTCTTGATCCGTGAAAATCCTTTTCAATCTAAACTGATGGGGAAAAATTGCAACTCTTTGAATATACGAAGGTGATCCTAAAGGTAATGTCTCCA
Organism: Doryteuthis pealeii; assembly: GCA_023376005.1. Lineage (NCBI taxonomy): Eukaryota > Metazoa > Mollusca > Cephalopoda > Myopsida > Loliginidae > Doryteuthis > Doryteuthis pealeii. The sequence goes on along the minus strand of CM042147.1, from coordinate 41,214,320 downwards.
AAATAATTAGAAATCACAGAAACGTTTATTGTTTATAGTCAATGCTGTTTACATCATTTGAAACTTTGAACATGTATCTCCATTTCTACATAATCATCATTTCGCTTCGTACATTTTTGTAGGCGCTGTGGGAGTTTTTGTTTGCCCATGTCATGCCAGATCGCCACCATGTCGTTGAGGAAGCGTTGAACCTCGTTGTTGCTGCAAACTCCCTACATCACTTAGGGTCGTTTTTGAAATCCATGCATGAATCTCCATACACTTCCGATAAATGGCATTAAATTTCAATCGGTTTAAAGTCTTTTGCATTCAAAAACCGAATTACTGTGCTAACTTCACACTTGGCGGTAGCGTCAATCGGGAGTGCCATTAGAAACGATTGCAAAGTCAAGACCCCTTAATTCATTATTAGATTGTCCATTTTTATAGAAAGCTTCGGGACATCAAGTTCTAAGTTGAGGTATCATTATAACAAGCAGGACCTGTGGATATACCTCGTTTGATATGTTTACTTTAGAGCCATTGCAAATACTTCAATATGTAAAAATCATGATAATCTTGATTTAACTCTCTCTTTCGCTCATTTTTTTTCTTTTTTTCCTTCTTTTCATCTTTTCATTGTGTTCGATTAAAACAGCTTAGCGTAATTGCTCCCGCGCGCTCATCTCATCTCTTGATCTTTCCTCTACTTAGTTTCTTTCTTATATTTTTCTGTGTAGCATTTCCTTTTTCTTCCCCTTTTTTTATAATAAAAACAGAATGGTCTATTATTTAGCTGAGATGATGAAACTCATAAAAAAAGGAAAATTCTGCGGATAATTAACACCAGATACTCAGAATTTACATTTTTGCATTTCCTCTTGGACGATTTGGATGGTCTGATTTTTAACCAGAGGGTGTTGTGTATCGGAAATTTGGGTTAATCAGTTCCTGGAATCAGACGCCAGGGGGTAGATAGCCCTGAATCATGAGAACAGAATCCGCAGGCACTGAAGTCGGACCAGTTTTTTTGCAGCTGCCGAATTAAGGTCAACATCATCAGTCTAGGCACCCACAGGGGTAAGACGTAACAACTCAACAGACAAATTCAACGAACAGAACAGGAAAACTGACAACTCAACAGACTACTCCAACAAGAAACAATTACAGAATACAATTCTACAGAGCTAAGTAACCCATGTCACATACATTATATAATACTTCCCGCCGAGCGAGCGTCTCTGGCAACTTTAGTATGAACTGTACGAACTCTTACACAATCACTTAGAACAATTAACTTACATATCATATATTGCACCAATAAAAGTTATTAACCCGAATATACAATTATATTCGCCTTGTACATTTCCTGAGTAGCAGAAAATACTATTGTAACTAAGCTTGCTTACTTTTATTTCTGTTATGTAAGATGATAACAAGCGTATTAATATATAGATTGGTATTTCGACAAGACCGTGGAAGACTGCACTTGATGGTTTAGAAGGTTGAGAATAGCCTAAAGGCTGCAAATCTCCTCCCACTGCATTGGGAAATCCTAAAAGTGCGACATGTATAGTTTTAATTCTAATAGAGAAAAGTATCTTACAATTGTGAAATATCTCACTTTTACACCACATTACTTGTTGGTTGTGAATGACTTAGGTCTTAGCATAGGATAAAATATTTGATTATTTTATTTTACGGCATATTATCGGAAATTCAACAGAGAATTATCTTCCCCTGCCGCTAGGGGGAAATCGCCAACAGGAGTTTGGCGCAAGAATCAAACAAAACCTTACTTATCATAGAGCAGTCAACAAGGGAAGTCGCAAAATAAGCGGTCCCACCACCAAATTTGTCTACAGGCCGTCGAACTGGACGGAGGCGTTTTTTTTTAACAGCATACTTTCTGAAGGCCGTTTCGACAGCACACTTATCAGAAGGCTGAGGACCTAAATAGATCTACTTGAAAAGGGTCCCATCCACCGTCATTTAAAAGAACAGTTACCCAGGCGAGAAGCTTCTGAAATAGCATCCTCTACTTGACTTATCGGACGAGAACCGACAAAACGGACGCGTCTCTACAGAACTCTACTGCCAGCAAACTTTCTAAGGCATTGTATCAGCATACTACCCTGAAGGCTGTCACAATAGCATACTACAGAAGGCTGAAGAACGAGAAACGACCTGACGAAGCGTCTTAACAACATTCCAACCAGCGACTAGAATACCCTGTTATCACCACTTCTCCAACGAACAATATTTAACCTCACAGATAAGTCTGGGAAAATACCATTAAAATTTGCCACAACATTTCTGTACCTTTTGATAATACAAGTGTCTGCATTTTATATTCGTATTTGTTTCTTTTTTCGTCCGAAATAGCCAACTACGGGGAATAAGGGCTCCAACGAATCCCCGTAAATACTCTTAATATCAGCCCTTTTCGAGTCATTTAATGCCGTATCAAGTCATTTTGACAAACAAAGGACTCAGGTAACTTACAGTACCTGCTTTGCTTAAGTGATCACCCTATGAAGTATAGAACAGGACCATCGTTGCTTAACTTCGATGATCTAGCGGGAACCGGTTCTTTCAGCGTCACTTAACCCTAAATATAGATTATTGACATTGTATTTATGTTAAACTGGATGTTCATAATAAATGAAAAAACCCATAAAAAACAACATAAAAATGAGTCCAGCGTTTGCTTTCGATGAGAAAAATTGACAAAAGAAATGTTCATATATGGAAGAAAAAAAGAAGGGTAATTTTCACCTTTAGTTGGCTAAATTCCTAGCAAATAAGTCAATTAGAGTAACCTCCCTTGACTTTCACTTTAAAACAAGCCGGTAGCTATTTTGAAAGTCTCCGTGTGAAATAAACAAATGTTAGAAACTTTTTCGAAAACAATACAAACTGCATGCTTTAACACAAAAATATCATAAAATGTGTTCTTAATAACAATTAAGTTCATTTCAGATAATTTTATTCTAGGAATTTAGCCAACTGACTTTCGCTTTGAAACAAGCCGGTAGCCATTTTGAAAGTATCCGTGTGAAATACACAAATCTTAGAAACTTTTCGAAAACAATACAACTGCACGCTTTAACACAAAAAATATCATAAAATGTGTTCTTAATAACAATTAAGTTCATTTCAGATAATGCGCACGCACAATTTTATGCTAGGAATTTAGCCAACTAAAGGTGAAAATTACCAAGAGAAGTCGACTTTCACACACAACACAAAAAGAACATAACAATTATTAACTATTAATCATTTTAATGATTATGATGCGTGTTATTTAATATTTACAATGCAAAGAAGCCATTCTCAGTTGTGGCATTCATTTTTTAATTAGAATCTTTTTTTTTTAAATAAAACTGCTACATAGAATAGACTGTCATTTAATGTACATTTTATTACGTTTCGTACATGAAGAATAAGTTTTAATGATTAAAAGTTAGAATTAGGCGTAAGCGTTTCCTGTTGATTTTAATATGACCGCGCGTGGTGAATATAAACTTCATTAGAAGCTTATTTCGTTGCAGTCTTGTTGTTCTCCATATGGTGATACTTATTTACAATCCGGAAGGAAATTGGAGTTCCTTTTTAATCAAATAGATTTTGCGATCGACACATTTGTAATGAAACATTTGATTATAAGAAGAAGAAAAAAAAAACTATGGTAAAAACAATGTTCATCGTTTATAAAAAATGAATGAGTTACGTCTTATTCCTTATGTATAATCATGTGTCTTGAAAAAAAAAAAAAATAAAAAAAAAAAAAAAAAACGAGCGTGTATTTCAACCGAACATTTCTATCTATCGTATATATTCGTGTATAGGAAATGAACTCGTCATCGCGAGTTCAATTCTTGGACGAAGCCGTTGGTATTTCACATGGCACTAATACCCTTGGGAAAGATATGAATCCAATTCTCCCTCCAGCTATGGATAAATAGCAGGGCAGACTGGACTCTTTAACCATGGCTAGGTAACCAGTCTAGGAGAAGGAAAACTCTGAATTCAAACCTGTTAAACTCCGCTCAAGAAATTGACCTTGTGTCGCATCCTGCTCAATGCGGAGGGGTTGATAAATATATATATTCGTGTATAAGTCGATCTAGTGTTTAGGTCGACCCTTAGGTCACGAAATCAAATTTATGGAAATGAATTTTGAAGCCAAGAACCGCCACATATCCTTCCAATTATATATGTTTGAATCTCAACCTTACACAATTATTATACGTGTATAGACGTGTATAGGTTGACGCAAATGTTTTTTTCCCGAAAAGTTAGGTCTTTAAAATTCGACCTATACACGAGTAGGTATTTACCCTTCCCGTTCGCCATAGGTAGGATGTGACACAAACTCGCAAGTATGAGGCATCCAACGAAGATCGAACTCGCTATACTGTAGTAACGGAACAACAAAACTAGCTTGCTAACCATTACAACACGATGAAACACCCTATTTACCCAACCCGTTTACCACGGGTTGGATGTGACACAAGGTCGCAAATATGGGGCATCTAGCGAAGTTCGAACTCGCTTTCAGTAGTAACAGATATACGAGACTAGCTTGGTAACCATTACACCATGATGGGATCCCCTTCGACTTATACACGAGTATATACGTAACTTTATCCGAGAAATATTTTTGACTATAGTACCTTTTCTTTAAAACCTTCATCAAGATCTTTTTTGAATGAAAAAATATATTGTCAGGTGTTTCGATGATTAATTTAAATGCGTGATTTTGAAAAAAAAAAAATCTGATTGTTATTTTGTTGATATTTTCAAGATTCTGAATCCGCATATGAAAGGGTGTCTGAATCAGGATCTTGTTTCATATAGAAATAACACAATACCAAGGCGCAAATGGTGGCCAAACCATACGCCGTTGTGCACATCAGGAACAGCGCCAGGTAAGATTCGGTGAGGTCATACAACAAACCTGTAAAATATAAAAGAAGGTTGATAAATATTGACAGATACACACGCACACAGACATGCATATACATCACTACACCCCCCCCCCATGTAATATTATGAAAAATTGAAAAAACACAAGTTCATAAAACGAGTATTATTTATTTCGCCTACGCTGCAGTGTTTCGATCCGTTTCAGTAGATCTTCATCAGGGCTTTCGTTAGTATGAGGAAAAACAATGTATTACAGAAAATAAGAAATCTGCGAGAATCTTTTGCTTTGTTGGTTAGTCTGTTTAAAAATGTTTGAATGAAAAGCGAGCGTTCTTGGAATGGTTAAAACGTAAAACGAGCGCATTACATACTGTCGGATTCACTTCTACTTTTTCTACACACACACACACACACACACACACACACACACACATATATATATATATATATATATCATTAAAATATAACTTTAAAGATGTTTGTAAGTATTTGTATATTTGATTAAAAAACTTGGATGAATTTTCTTAGTACATCGCAATTCGTTCACATCAGCCTTAAAAAACAGTGTTAAACATTAACAAATATAGATTACATATAAATATGCCCTTTGGATTATCTATCCAACTATCTGGAGGCGCTCGTTGTGTAACGATTATCATAGTAGAAAGAGGTCTTGTCTACCCGAGTTCAAATCCCGAAGAAATGTGTTTGCATTTTAAAGTAAAAAATAGTGTAACTAAAAAACAAAGTAACCGGGTTTATTACTTGTAGCCTAATCTGGCAACCTTGGAATGATATGAAGTGACCGAGATCCATATACATTTAATTTTAGAGTTGTCTGTCTGTTCACTTTTCACGCTTTCCCCATCCACTACAGACCCCCAAGTCACATGCCAATTATAAATTACCATGTCTCAAGGTTGGTTTCTATTGCAAAAGATTAGCAACTAGCTGAGGTATCGGCATTGCCTGGGTGCCAAATATGTCGTAACAGTTTTCCCCCTTTTTTTTTACATTTAAATGACTAATAGAAAATTCTATATTGTTCTTTTTGTATATGATTAACAGCTGAAGTACTCGTACACGTCGGGTAAGAGATTAAGACTTGGATCAAAGCTGGTTATAATGATGTCGGTTGGCTGGTTGGTTGGATTTTACAGCATGTCAACCCTTGGGTTATTTTATGCTGAAGACGTCATTTTTTTTATTCATTCTTGATGGGTATTCAATCATGATTTAAACTCAATTTTTAAACTCATATTTTTATCTGTCTGTGGAGTGTTGCATGTCATGGACTGCTCAGCCACCTGGATTCCGTCCTTAAGCATGACGGATTACCACCCACGGCCAACAGGTAGTCCCTATTAGAGGGGTCTCCCCAGCAGAGGTACAGTCGGCGTATTCTACTGCCCATGTATACAGGGCGACTGATTATACTGACAGTAAAGGTATTCCTTCGTATTGATGATAAGTTGGTGAGTATTATTTCAGTCAGAATCAAATTACTGCTGGATATATATATAGTCAATAAACTTTAATGGAAACTTTAAAAAATTTATCTTCGCTAATGTATTTCAGCTTTGTTCAAGACCAAAATACACAGTACATGACTTATACTCACAATCAATAAAGACAAAATTGTGGCTCGTTGTGTAATGGTTACCGTCGTAGGAAATGGACTCAGCGGCCCGAGTTCTAATCCTGGACGAGGACGTTTGCATTTCACATAGCGCTAATACCATTGTGAAATAAATGAATACAACTATTCTCAATCCAGCTATGGATAAATAGTAGTGTAGACTGTTTTTTAAAAATCTTGATTAGAAAACCAATATAGGAGAAGGAAACTCTGACTTCAAACCTGTTAAACACCGCTTAAGAAATTGACCATGTATAACAACCTACTCATGCGGAGGTGTTGGTATATATATATATATATATATATATATATATATATATATATATATAGTTGGCCCTGAGGGTCGCTCTTCACGAACACGCTCCGCGTGTCCATGTCTCCGGCTTACCGTCGCGATTGTAGCTAGCGGTGCCGCCCGATTCTGCACCGCACCCTACTGTCGTCGTAGTCGTCAATCTAACCGTCGGCGGCAAGTACCGTTAGAAAATATTGGCCAAACCAAATGACCAATATCATGCATCCATGATCGTATACATCCACAACAAAAGATTAAGACAAATATTTGAAGCCAGCGCCATTAGCAACACACCAGATATTAATTGGAGATCAGGCTTCTTTAATATTTACTCACACCTAGGTAAAACCATCATAAACAGCTACGGACCAAACAGACAACAAGACGATACTTAGCAAAATAACCCCTATATATATATATATATATATATATATATATATATATATGTATATGTGTGTGTGTGTGTGTGTGTGTATGCATATAAATGTATATGTATCCTTGTGCATGCGTGTATGTGTGTGTGTATGTGTGTATATGCATATATATATGTATGCCTATATATGTGTATGCATATATGTGTGTACATATGTACATGTGTGTATGTATATATATGCTTATATGTATGTGTGTGTGTATATGTATGCCTATGTATGCCTATCTACGTATGTATACGTATGCCCATCATATAATATTAATAATAATAATAATAATAATAATAATAATAATAATAAACATACACACACATACACTTATAACAAATCTTACTACCACTCCCCTCTCTAATATCCACAACAAAAGATTCAGACAAATATTCGAAGCCTTAAACATAAGCAACACACCAAATGTTAATTGTAAATCCAGCTTCCTCAATATATTTCCCCATACCCAAGAATCGCCTTCAAGAGCAGCTATAGACAATAAAGACAGCAAGATGATACTTAGCAAAGGAAAAAAAAAGAAAAAAAAGAAGAAAATAATAATAAACATATATATACACACACACTCATAACCAACCCTTATACCATTCACCATTTGTACATGACTAACTACACCTTTAAACCCAGTATATAAGACCCACCGACTCTCAACACCTAACACATGTGGCATCATTATCAGAACCTTACTGCTATACACCCCATCTGAGAAAAAAAAACTCCTACTACCAACCTCTGCTAACACCCACAACAGGCCACCCCTCCCCGATTCACGACCTCCTAATTCGCCAGTATGAAAATGTTCACCATTGTAGCAAGAACTCAATCCAACGTCCTGAAGAGGTCTAACAGACCGAAACGTTACAACGTGGACATCACTACCTACAATAAACATCCATTTTATACAACATCCCGTGTTTGTCAACCTTTCTCCACATACTGTCGGATTAATTTCCTCTCATTTCTCCGATATGACAGAATATCGTTAACTGACACCCGAAGAAGATATCAAGATATGAAACATGTGTCACAAATGTAAAATAATAATAAATGTTTCTTTAAAAAAAATTGATTTTGCGGACCTTCTTTTTTTTTAAAATATTAAAATTTTTCCAGTTGGACCCATAACAACACTTATATATCAGAATCTTTAATATATAATGACCTCTTACCCTACGTAGACGGGTACTTCATCTAGTATCCATATACGTAAATGAACAATTTCTATAGCAAATTTAAGTATACTAACCGGCCAGCGGTGGAGTTGCGACGAGTCCCGTGCCTTGGAAAAGTGCTACTACCCCGAACACACGGGTAAGATTCTCAATTCCGACAAGATCAGCCAGCAGAATGGTTCGAAGTGAAATTGTCCAACCTGGAATAGATAAAAATAATCCAAGTGAATTCAACACGATAACAAACAAAATATAAGTAAAAAATAAAATAAAATAACATTTTTTTTCATTCCCTCCTCCTTGGTTTTCTACGGCAAGAGTTCTCAAACCTTTTTTTTATTGGGACATTTTAAAGTTTTCACAAAAGTATATGCGAATTCTTAAAAAAATTTTTTTATGTTAGTATGGTGATGATGATGATGATATATATATATATATAATATATATATATATATATATATATATATATGTACTAGCAGCGGCTACCCGGCGTCACCTGGGTAGAGGGGGATTTTCTAAAGTTGTCCCGCCGATCCATTATTACTGAATCGTGACTTGAATCCTCGTGGGATGCCTCATTTAAATCCCTATGTAAAAAATAGACCTTGCATTGATCCAGCTACTCTGAAAAGAAATGTTAATGTCTACTATCTAAAATATTAAATGAAAAAAAAAACAAACAAAAAAACAAAACAAAACAAAACAAAAAAACACCGTGCTGTTATCATTTAAATTTTAAAAAAATTATCTTCACGAATATAATTCAAATCTCTATCATTTTTGCTAAAAAAACAATCCCTTGTGATATTTAATGAGTATATGTATTTACTTTGTCGTTAATTGTTTTATTTTCGAAGTTTCCTTAGGACATACATATACACACAATTGCCCTATATATATATATATATATATATATATATATATATATATATATATATAAACCCACAATAAATTCTCCCACCTGAATAAACCTCGCCCCCCCCCCCCAAGAAAAACGCATACAAACAACAACCACAACGAATAATCGTTTGAAGACGAGTATGGATATGGATGAAAGCGCTGGGGAAAATATGGGGCACCTTCTTCAGTTGGAAGAACAACACAGTAGAATTTGAACGTAACAAACTGAAAATCATTAAGAAGAAATATTCCAAATTAAACCTGCCGACTTACTGCCGAAATATGCCTCTCTCTCTCTCTCTCTCTATATATATATATATATATATATATATATATATATATATAGAGAGAGAGAGAGAGAGAGAGAGATTATTTTTTAAATTATCATTTATTACCAAACTCTACAGCAATTGTTCTCAACCTTTTTTTTACCTATTGACCCCATTTTAATCCTATTTTACTCTGGTGGACCCTCCATAGCCATTCGTTGTTTAAAAATCCCATTGTATTTTTATAGTTAGATACATTTTACTTGCCTGGGTCCCCAAAAAGGTTATATGGTCCCCGGGGGTCCATATAGACCCCGGTTGAGAACCACTGCTCTACAGCATCGAAAATGTAACCATGAAAAAAAGGTCTCGTTTGGAAATGTACTTATAATGATAACCTAGAAATTAATACATCCTATTCATTTCCACGGAAGCTACACATCTTATCCAGTTAATTGTATATCGTGTACGTCGTTCTTTGATATTACCGCTTCCTTTACATTGGTCAACACACACACACACACACACACACACACACACACACACACACACACACGCGTGCGCGCACGCATGAAATCACATGCATACGCAAATTGGCCAATGTCTCGTTTTGTCAATTTTTCCTAACCTTGATCACGTTATACACAAACGACAACAGAGTGCTGGTTAATAGCTTAAGTCTTGAAGCAGAGACTGTAGATATTTATTAAGTAAATATCTTCCTATTCATTAAGTAAATATCTAAATATATAACAGATGTACTTTATTTACCAGCTGATACTGACGACCGGATTTTCAATCGTAACCTTTGAACTCCCCCCCCCCAAAAAAAAAAAATCAACCTATTTCGTTCATTTCATATTGATTGTTGAAGTATGTGTCTTGAGTCTCAGGGTCATGAACTTGAATATTTAGGGAATTAAAAAGAAAGAAGAAAAAAGAAAAGAAAAGAAAAACTTTGAGATTAATGGCCTTGATAGCAAATGACTTTCTAGTAAGTCATAGATAAATTGTACAAATAAGATTTTACACTGAAGGTATTCAAAGAATGAAAGATTTTTAAAGATAAATTCCAGTGATAAATACCCATAAAGTAATTATCATCATCACCATCATTAGGTCGTACCAACAGCACGGATCTCCATGACTATCTCTCTCGCTACCTACTCCTATCGCTCATCGGGCCTGGCAGGTCTTCCGTACAGCATCCAGAATCCGCACAGAACTTATTGTTGTAGGCTTTTGTTGGTCGGCCTACACTGGTGTGTCCAGGTGTAGGTGTCCACGGGAGAACGTCACTTATGAGTTCGTTATTGCTTCTCTAGCAGTGTCCAGCATGTCTTGGATGGTTTGTGTGATAAGAGGTAAGTGTCCGTACAGCTACTTTTTTTTTTGTATACTTCCAAGGTTTGTTCAATACACCATGCTGCATCCTTGGGTAGTTCCCATCAAGCTTTTTTCTCTAATCGTTTCATTAGAGTCCAAATAGTACAGCCATTTGTAATAATAGATACTTGTAATTTACTAGTCTAGTAGTGTCTCCTAGTGGCGAAATACTCTAGCGACAAGGGAAAATAACCCTTTTGGACACAAGTCCATTCCAGCAGGGGCAGACAATCGCTACAATAGCAACGAAGGGGTACTCCACACTCCCCAAATATTCAGAATTGAAACTTCAGCATTATATGCAGTTTAACGTCATAAGCAGAACACGGCTAATGTCTGTCCGTGTATGTATATCCACGCGCGTGTGTAGACAGATATTTTGGTTACTTCCTATAATTCCAACCAAAAAAAGGGGAACCACTCTGAACGAATTTTATAAATTATTTATTTATTTATTGATCTGCGAGGAAAAAAGAAGATGGGGTTAGGGTTAGGGTTTAGGGTTAGTTTAATGGGAAAAATGGGTAGATTAATTAACAGATAAAATTAATTCAGAGTGTTTTTTTAGGTTGGAGTTATAGGAAATAACCGATATTTTTTGTATAACCTGGGACATTTGCTGCCCAGCAATATTTCTAACATCTCATCAATCAAATGGAAAGCGAAATCGATACTTAAATTCGGATTTGTTAGACATGTGCGTCTTTAGTTGCTTCCCACGAGTCCAACAGCTTAAATCTAGTCAGACGTCTGACTGACTAGACCCATATAAAGCGGGTGGTTTGACGGTTAACAGTTTGACAAATGGAACCAGGAATCCGAGTTCGAATTCCGAAATGGTCAGTTTATGTTCACTTAGCACTAATGGAGCCACGCTTGACATAACGGTTATCGTCGTTGGGAATTGAACTCGATGACCTAAGACTAAGTTAAATGAAAGGAAATGAATCCGACGGTATGAGTATAGATAAAAGAATATGAAAACACCACAAAATGCTGTTAAAGTGAAAACATTGTCAAACTTGTTAATATGTCTTCCTTTTTAAAAAAACTATTACAATAAGATATACATAATCTGATGACCGAGAAAAATGCGGCAGAAGTGCTCACATTCGAAACAATTGTATAACTTTTTTTTTTCTTTTTTGCAACATCAAGGTTTTTGTTTTGAACTCATATGACTTTTGTCTCCGCTCTTAACAACACGGAGTATAAACAAGCTCTGAAGATGATTTTCATATAATCGAAATATTGTTCAATATCAGCTATGTTATAAAATGTTTTCACTTTAACAGCATTTTGTGGTGTTTTCATATCCTTTTATCTGTACTCATATATATATATATATATATATATATATATATATATATATGAATTTCTTGATTATAACCTGAAAAAGAGCACTTATTCAAGAAAGTATCACTGCAGACAGCAAGTAATGCAACGAAATCGATCCAAGTTAGGTAGTCAGTTACAATGGTATCAATAAATAAAGAATAAGAAATAAATAAGAAAATAAACAACAACAACAAAGTATTTCAAAAGATAAACATATTTATAGATGGTGAAGTTAATCGACGTTAAAACGATTTAAAAAAGAAATAAAACCTTCATCAGGACAATTTGATGAATATGGTGTTGTCTAACCTGAGTGAAACATATTCATCCTGAGTTTCTCAACATTTCTGTAGGACGTGGATTTTTTGTTTTGTTACGAAGGTCCAGACCTAAGAACAATATGTACAATAAAAAACGAGAAGAAGATATATTTACCCATGCAGAGCCCGAAGAGAGAGCTGCAGATAGCAAGGAATGGAACGGTCTTGATCCAAGGAATTAGGCAAGTCATGAAAGTTGCACCGAATAATGCGCATGTGTAAGCATAAATGCTAGTCACGTGAAGGATGTCGATGAAAAAGCCGATGAGAATCTGTCCAATGGTTGTCATTATACCAACTAATGAGAGGATGAGAGCAGTGTTTTCACTGCTGATGCCGACGGACAAGGCGTAGCTCGGCAAATGAGCCAACACTGCTCCTTGGGCTGCAAGAAAAAAAATGTTTCTTTAGTAAAAAAGTAATTATGGCTGATTAGAGCGTGTGGCAAGAATTTCTTATTTATATTTGGTTAGTTGAATGTGCGATGTGTAATGGTTGTCGTAGGTAATGGACTCGACGACCCGAGTAAAAATGAAATTCCTCACATGAAAAATACCGCTAAATCGGCAAGTAAAACACAATAGTCAGAGACAGAAGGAGTCTATTGAAACATACATGCTTGCAGGACACTCGTTTTTCTCCTGTCACTCAAAGATTTGTGCTATTAGATTGTGGAAGTCCTGTTGGCGGGGCTTAGAATATACCGATTGTATCCACTGCAGAGGGGTAAGCCCACCACAAAAAGAGTTTTCTGGTCATGACACTAAACTGCATTGTCCATGTTTTGAACTCAGGTCACCGATTCCATTTCCTAGGAAAATAACCGTTATGCTAAGTGCGCCTGCATTTAGTACAGAAAATATAAAGAAGGGTAGTCATATAATAAAATAGAAAAAAACAACAACAAAAAACAACAAAAGACAACAAAAAAAAACACTAAAAAAAAAAAAAGAATAGAAAACCATACTACTTACCCGAACAAAGGGTCATTGCAATAAGCAATAAAACCATGACGACATCGCTGAAGATGTTGATGTCGTCCGACGTTTCTGAACTTCCGGATCCACCGAAATTTACAGTCAGTGAATAGCTGTTGTAGAGCCCGCCAATTGTTTCCGTTGAAATGCACCTGATATTTGCTCTGGACTCTTTAAAGATGTTCGGGAGGCTGCGGTTGTTCTTGTGTCTTTTAAGCTTCTGGGCCAGGTGAGGTTTAGAGCCATGTTTGCGTTCCTTGTGCGTAGTATTAATTGTATTGAAACATAGCGTAAGGGCCGTGTTGGACTCAAATTCAACTGTATGATCCCACACATCTTTAGAGGTGGCGGTATTAATTGTCTTGTGATAGCGGGCCGGGGACAGGTTACCAGCACTTTTCAAGTGGTTTGGCACTTGCAGTGTGTTCATTATATCGGTGTAAACGGTGTCTTTAGTCGCTATTTTTGTTAGACTTTTATCATCTGAAAAACATTGGATTCATATATTCAGAAACTAAATTAAAAGAAAAGACCGTTCTGATAAGAAATATGTACTAATATATATATATATATATATATATATATATATATATATATATATAGTATTTCATAATTTGCTTGAAGCATTGTTAAGTATATTATTATTTATTTATATTAATAAGGCAATTACAATGCGTATAAAAATCATCTGAAAAACATTGGATTCATACATTCAGAAACTAAATTAAAAGAAAAGACCGTTCTGATAAGAAATATGTACTAATATATATATAGTATTTGATAATTTGCTTGAAGCATTGTTAAGTATATTATCATTTATTTATATTAATAAGGCAATTACAATGCGTATAAAAAATAAAATAATATCCAGTGTCTAATCAATTTCGAAGAAACTTAATCTTCAGAGACTTTTTAAAAATGGAAATGAATGGAAGATGGAGTTTCTTCGAAATTGATTAGACACTGGAAATAATTTTCGCCTGAGTGGGATGTGAAACAAGGTAAATTTCTTAAACGGAGTTTAACGGGTTTGAATTCAGAGTTTTCCTAGAGTGGTTGTCTCATCAAGGTTAAAGAGCACTGTCCACCCAACTATTTGCCCATAGCTTGAGTAAGAATAGTTGGATACATACCTTTCCCAAGGGTATTAGCGTTATGTGAAATACAAACAATCTATAGTGCTCTATAAGAATATCACGACATCACCAGATTTTGTTGATTTTGCAATGTTACGACTTTAGGAATTTAACTTTAGTGGCTAAGCGCTGTAAAAAGCTTCAAAAGAATAAAGGTTATTTTAAAGTAGGACTTACCATTTAGTTCGTCTGGGTCCTGTGAGCTGTTACTGACAGACTTTGGAGGAGACTTTAGTTTCCATTTCAAGGGTCGAGCAAAAGAGCCAAAAATGACACAGTTTAGTGCTATTCCAGCCAGCAGAAGTACAGTGCCTCGCCAGCCGTAATAACTGAGCATGTTTTCTGCAAAGTGTGAATAAAGAAGAACACCAACACCAGAGCCGCTCATTGCTATCCCGACAGCTAGGGCTCGTCTACTCGTAAAGTATAAACCAATAACCACATTGGCAGCAATAAACGCCATGCCATAACCAGCACCTGGGGAACAAGAAAATAACATTCATTGCATGTTGTTGTCAAATTGCATGAAATGTAAATAATATTAACTTTGTCATATAATACTTTTTATATTTGCATATAAATTTGTTAAACTATATGTAATAACAATTATAGGGGAGGAGTAATAAAAACAAAACAAAAAAACAAAACAAAAACCAAACCCCCCCCCCAAAAAAAAAAAAACAACAAAAACATAAAACACTGTAGGATTCAGAATATAAGAATTCAGAGAATATGGATAAATTATTATTTATAGAACATAATCTATTGCAACTCGAGTATCAGAGTTAACAGAGAAATAATAGGAAGAAACGCAATGAGTATTAAGGACAGGGAAAATCAAAGATACAAAGTGAACAGAGTAATTAGTAATTGCTAGTTTGAATTAACAAGTCCTGTGAGATCTCGTTGAATCTCTCATTCAAGGTTTCGTCAGACTTATATTGATAGGAAAAACAGACGATTCCATTCTCCTTATTTAGGTACTATATGACAAATAAATGTTTTCCTATAAAACTTACTAAATTTTATTTCATATTTTCATGCAAATACCAAATACAAAACATGATAGTCATCTAGTAGTTATTTACCCAAGCCGTTCGTCATTAGTAGGATGTGACACAAGGTAGCTATTATGTGGCATCTAGCGAGAATCGAACTCGCTATGCAGTAGAAATGGATCTGTAAGACTAGCTTGCCAACCATTACACCACGGTGGTACGCCCATGTAGCTATACACAGTATTGCCCACAAACAAGTACACTCCAACTAATTAGAAATAAATAAAAATGTTTATTTTCGTCCAAACAAAAGACACCAGGATTTTAGGATTTATAGTGGAACACTATACACTCAAAACGGATATCATTAGGTATTAATTATTACCAAACATTATAATATTGAAACCCTGTAAGCAAAAAATGTTGAAATAAGTTAAAAAATAAATAAACCTCTTATATATTATTTATTTTTCAACTACTATATATTCATATAATATAATATATAATATATAATCTTTGCTACACACACACACACACACACACACACACACACACATACACACACACACACATATATATATATATATATATATATATATATATATATATATATAGCTGTAGAAAAGTTATTTCCATACCACGGTTTCGGTGTTCTTAGTACACCGTCTTCAGGGGAACTAAGTAAATCTATGTGGCTAATGAAATATATATTCGCCTGATTTAAGCTTATTTTTATCCTATATCTCTTAAAAGTCAACTTTGCCCCCCAAAGCTTGTTCCTTTGAAGTTAGTGCTAAGTCAAACCTATGTTTACAGGCAGAGGTGATTATTGATTCTATCAAGCTATGCCCTCCCCCATCCTATATTTTTATTTCTTCTTATTTACTACTTACTTATTTGAATTTTTGGAATTCTAGTACTCTGGTGAGTCTATTGAGATAGATTTATCTATCTATTATTATTTTTTTATATATATACTTGGTGCATTTATTATATTTATTACATTATATCTAAATTAATTTTAGGGATACATTAATGCGTTACGTAATCTGTGCATGTATTTACCTAGGAATTCATCCTTTTTATTCACGTATACAAGTATATATATATATATATATATATATATATATATATATATATATATATATATATATATATATATAATAAAGATTAGAGAGAGAACTAAGGACAAAGGAACAAAACTCAGACAAGTATATATAGGAGATATATTTCGCCGTGCATTGAGCTCGGCTTCATTAGTCGTTTATTTATGTAATAAATAATAAATGATTAATTCATAACCAACTTTTTTCTTGGTTTCTTTGTTTAATGACATATCAACATTCGTGAGTTATTTAATGCCAAAACCATTCTCCTAGAAGAACAGTTGTGGTTCTATTTAACCCATAGCTGGTAGAGGAGGGGGTTCATACCTTTCCCAAGGGTGTTAGTCCAAAAGTGAACATAATAGCGCGAACTCAATGTCGCAGTTCAACGCGTTACCCACTACGTCACGGGATTCCCTCTATAACTGACTCGTGTGTTCTCACACATTACCCAGCAACAAATTAAAATTTGATGATAAACTATTCACTAATCCCTAAGGAGGTCGCAACATTTTACAGATGTATAAGATATTTGAAACATTTGTCAAAATTACAGAAACATGGCGCTTGGAAAATACGGCGTTAGTAAATATGTAAGTAAATATACTTCATTGTTTTCCAGGAACTATTGTTTTTATTGAACTTCTTCGTAAAATTGTGTGTGCGTACACACACACACACACACACAAACTATATTTATTCACAAAAAGATGGTATGAACTGTTTTATCGAAGGAAAATGCGTCAGCATTCGCCAAAAATATAAACTGGCAAAACCTGTGGATATACCACAGTATGATAATCTAATTATCACAACAGTTCTTAATGCATAAGATATTATTACTTATATATCCTTCTTTGCCATCATATCTTAAAAGCGTCTGTTTTTTTACAATTTTATTAGAATCTTACCCACTTCCAAAACCCCCAAAACAAAACAGGAACAGTTCAAGTCATATTTGATTTAATATTTTCTCGAAGATTATAAATAATCTATTTCTTATTTATATGGAAAAAATATACACAAACATCATTTAAAAAAAAAAGAAGATTAACAAATTTATTATACACTGATATACTCTGACTAGTGTCCTCATCTTGATTATTACTATGGTCATTACACTTCAACCATCGTACTCTCCGGTTATCTTCAGGTTGTGTCTTAGTAATGGAATATCGAACAGGGTCATTTATTCAACTCGCGGGAGTAAATCGTTTTCATTATACTGTCCATGCATAGAGGGTATATAGCATAAATTCCTTCTTTCTTCTTAATTCGTCTTTGAAGTGTTGTTCGTTTGTCTCTTCTCCTCTGGGGTTAGACTGTGGAATTAGAACAACCATGGAACATATGACCTTTAAGCACCCCTTTTTCGATCTCATTTCATCAGGACATTTTTTTATGTTTGTTAGGGGTTAGGGTTAGGGTTAGGGTTAGGGATTAATGTTAGGGGTTAGGGATTAGTTTTATAATTAAAAAAAAACCTCTAAAAATCATCTATTAACAAACAACCGGATTTTGATGGTGTAAATGAAAAAAATATCCTGATGAAACGAGATTGAAAAAGGGGTGCCTAAAGGTCATATGGTTCCAATCAACTACTGTGGATTGAATAAAGAGTTCGAGTCAAAATTACCAGAATATTACTGAATACGAGAGACACCTGAAGAAGGTGTGAGGGTACAACGGTCGAAACATTGTGACTATAATAGCAACCAAGATGTGGGCATTAGTCCGAGTATATCAGCGTACACTAATATTAATTATGCTAAACTCATCAAATAAATTCGGACAAAAATTGACACATTATTTAAATATTTGTACATTTAACATATTTTAGTAAGATGAACTGGATCAATGATATTGAATTACTCGAGTGTTATACAAATTTGATTTTATTCGTTTATATCAACATTTTAACCACTTGTGACTGGAATGTTTTGTTTTATTGATTTGTCCCAATTTAAAAAGATTAGTAAAAAAAACAAAAAACAAAAAACAAAAACAAAACAAAAACAAACTCTTTTTCCTCCAAGGATACTTTATAGTAAGTATAACCAAAATTTCAGTACGACAGCACCTCCCACTTTCCTTAAACTTTTATAAAAAATTAAAATTGTAAATTACCACTCATTTCATTTTTTTCCTCTTAAGAATAGAGGCTAAACATACATATATTTTTTAAATGAATTTCTTGATTATAACAGTGAATTAAATCACGTTAAAAAGAGCACATCTTCATGTGTGTGTGTGTGTGTGTGTGTGTGTGTGTGTGTGTGTGTGTGTGTTAGTGGGGCGGGCCATTTTGACGGGTACGGACTTTAATTTATAAAATTCTTCCGTTTTAAAGACAGTAAAACAAATGATCTTTGTACGTTTTAAAATACCAACTACATACTATCAATATAAATATGTACTGTTATAGCGGCGAAATATCTCGTCAGTTACTCCAGGATAATCACTACATTCACTGCCTTCATCAACAACTAGGAATAGTCTTAAATCATTACACGATTCACTACCAGTGTACTAAGACTTAAAAACAAAAGTTTAGTTTGGTTGTTGGTTTTCACATCATGTCAAACCTTACTGAATTATTTGATCCCGAAGAAGGATCTTTTTGTAAGTAAAGTTGGCGGAGTGGCCTATTGTCGGTATCAGCCGGACAGTGAGGGAGTCTATTCCCCTTTTTTTAAAGGTTTAAAGTGAGGATTCTTATTTACTAATAATCCTTAATAAACAATTTAAATCTTCAAGTAACTAATCTTAATACAAATAATCTGTATGAACTTCAAGCATTCCTATCTAATACTAATAATTTGCGAGCAGAAGAATCATTACCACTAACCCAGAGCGCCCCAGCAGTATCTCACGATACCACCAGACTTTGTCGGTTTGATGTCACAATATAGGACTGTCATGTCCACGCTGATGCGGTTAGAGCTTTCTCCTGAATATTTTTTAAGTATATCCTCTTGTCTGGTAGAGAAAGTCCAAGTTTAGACAAAAATGCCGAGGTTGAGTTGGTAATAAATCCCCGACATCCGACTTCAATGGGAAATACATCTGTTATCCAAAATATATGCTTCTATCAAATTGCAATATCAATGTTCAAAGAAAAAATTTATGAATAACGTTCACAAGTAAATGCTACATAAAAGTTAAAAAAAAAAAGTAAAGTTGGCAGAGTTACCTATTGTCGGTATCAGCCGGACAGTGAGGGAGTCTATCCCCTTTTCGCTAGCGCTAAACCAGGGAGATTATTTTTTGCTGAGGTAAATCTGTGCTGCTCCTGCGCTGAATTGGCGGAGACAGGCATCGAACAAGGAATCTTGGTGGGTGCTCTACCGACTGAGGTAAACCGGCCCTTTCAAATGCTACATACATAGATATAATACCAATGTCTTAAGAGACAATGTAATTCAAAATCATTAACACGATCTCAGATCTATTTGACCCATGAACGGAACCCTAACAGGCACTGTCACTCCAGGGCAGAGTGAACTTTGGATTAATAGCAACGAAGGCGTCATACCCCACCCCCTAAAATTCCAGAAATAAAGCCTAAACACTGAATGCAGTGTAATGTATAGGATATTAAAATAAAGAAATATGTCACAAGAAAATAAGCAAGAAACTTCTCCCATCATCAATGTTGGAGCAGGTACCATAGATCCTAAGGAAAAATTGTGATATTGCAAAATGTACCTGGTACCTCTAAAGGAGGGGGGTAATTCATAAAAAGAGGTAACCAAGTACTATTATGAAATTATTATTATGAAATTAAAGAAAACTATTCCAGTCAAACACCCATCTATACAGATGGCTCCAAAGATGAAAACACAACAGGAAATACAGCAATATGTCACAAGAAAATAAGTAAGAAACTTCCCCCAAGTAAAAACCTCCATCATCAATGTTGGAGAAGGTGCCATAGATCTAGCACTCAGCATTATTTTAATAAATACAAATACAAAATTTATAATATTTTCTGATTCATTATCAGTACTAATTACGCTAAAGAACAAAAAACTTGACTTAGATATAGATACGTATAGATATTTTGAGCAATGTTTAGTAGTTCAGAGTTCGTTGAATAAAAACCATGCATGTATTAGGTTTCAATCATATCCCCTCTTATACGTCGGAAAACCAGACTTGGTAAGTCAATGTTCCTAAGTCTTTCTTCGTACGAAAGGGATTTTAAATTATTCACTAATTTAGTAGCTCTCCTCTGGACTCCCTATAAGTCCAACATAAACAAAGGGGAACTACTCTTGACTGATAAATTATTTATTTATCTATTGATCTACTAGGAAAAAAGAAGACGGTGTTAGGGTTAGGGTTAGGGTTTAGGGTTAGTTTAATGGGAAAATAAATAAATAATTTATCAGTCAAGAGTGGTTCCCCTTTGTTTATGTTGGAGTTATAGGGAATTACCCTGAAGCCTTTATCTGATTAACTAGCAGAATACTCGAGATATATATCGTCAATCACTTCAGAAAATGATTGTTTACGCAATCTTTATCGATCTCTACGAATTGAATAACTATTCGATCCGCTGTTAGAGATAAGAAGACACAATATCTTGCAAAAATGTACAATTACTCAGAAATATATGGCCGTATATTTATCCATGTAATGGGTATCTTTGGTTTGGTTTGGTTTGTTTTATTTTACGGCATATCAACCTCAGTGGGTCATTTAATGCCGATAAAGTTTTGAAATAAATCAATTATTAATGGAAAATACAATTTTTTTATAAATACATTTTTCTATTTAACCCATAGATGGGACCCTAACAGGTAATACCACTCCGGGTCAGAGTGGACCAGGGAGCAATGGTGATGAAGGGGTGCTCCACATTCCCCTAAACCTCCAAAACTGGAACCTCACCATCAGATAGAGTTTAACGTCATTCCCAGGACATGTAGACCCGCAGCCACCGCCTTCTAGCACCCATATGATAAAAAGGGGTTGGGGCTTGCCATAAGGGCAACAGGGTTGGGAAAATCATATAGGTGTTAGGGCTTGACGTGACCAGCCGATTGATCGGACAGGGCCTCTCCGACCGCCCGTCTAGCCCAAGATAGGGCCAAAGTGGAATATTGCATGTCAAGAACTGCTCATCCACCTGGGCTCTATCCTTAAGCATCACGGGTCGCCACCCACGGCAAACAGGTGGCCCCATTGGGGGAGTCTTACCCCTCTGCATAGGTGCAGTCGGTGCATTCTAACGCCCCAGCCGACGGGGCGGGTAATGGGTATCGTCGTAGAAAATGAACACGGCGACACAAGTTCGAATGGGTGGGTAAATAAACATTTGGAAACTATTTGATATATTCTTTAGATCATGATGTCCGTATATGATATCAAGGTGCGACGTTATATCGACGAAATATCTCGTCGGCTACGACGAAAAAAAAAAAATTACTGCGTCTTTAACACTATTTACGAATTGTCTTGAATTGCTACCTGGGTAAGATCTAGAATTTGCAAAAATGTCGCAGACTAACTCACAAGAATGTGCACGACGCTTCTTTATCACTGCTGGCTTTTTTGGTTTTCTTTTTTAAATGTCAGGGTGTTGTTTACTATGTGATGTCTTCATCCCATTTATCAGTGGTAGGCATACATATACTCGCCTTGAATAATAAAAAAAATATGTTGAAACAAAGTTTTTTTTTACCAAGGCGGGAAAACTTAATCTGTGTTATTTTCAGTTCATCGTAAAAAAATATAACTCTTATTTCAATGTTATTTTAATTGATTTCTATATAAAATCATAAATAGATAAAAGGGTATGAAAACACACAATGTTGTTAAAATGAATATACTTTAATTTCATTTGCTAATATTGACAATATTTCTATTTATAAAAAAATCATCATCAGAGCATAATGATAATTAGGTCCGTTTTTAGATGTAAATGTTTTTAATCCGGACTCATCGAGAGAGAAGCAGAAAATAATTTAAATTCAAACCGGAAACATTGTTTTTCTAAAAAGAGTGTAAGTCATGCGATCGCTTCGTTTTTGTGCATTCGCTGTGTGTTTCGCTAACGTCATGTACATTTCGCTACATTGTATTTCTTCAGTGTAACAGTTTTCGAAAGAAAAAGAAATACTTCAAATTCAAAAATATAAAATTATAAATAGGATTGCTTTTAATACGTTTGAGAATAACATCAGAGTATTAGAAATCAGTAACAGAAAATAATTATTTATTAAACCCAGTTTTGTCAAAATCATTATGCTATTACTCCTACCATATACTATGTAAATCTTTATTTCTTAGAGTTATATGAGACATATATCAGGATTTTAAATGTATTAATAAAGTGGGCAGTTTTGAGGCAAATCTAACTTAGATTGACTTTAACAGGGAACATCATTAATAAATAAGATGCTAATTACGATTAAATAATTACTATTTCATAATCATTAAGAATATAACTTAAATAATTAAGAAAGTCTTGGCGTCAGTGGTGGCGTAGTTTTGGTTA
Organism: Doryteuthis pealeii; assembly: GCA_023376005.1. Classification (NCBI taxonomy): domain Eukaryota; kingdom Metazoa; phylum Mollusca; class Cephalopoda; order Myopsida; family Loliginidae; genus Doryteuthis; species Doryteuthis pealeii. The sequence goes on along the minus strand of CM042147.1, from coordinate 41,190,931 downwards.
CAGATAAACAGTTACATAATCTCCATTTTAGTGAGAAGAATTGCACATCCTATTTATTACACGCTTTATGATAAAAAGAATAGTATCTCATATGATGAGAGTGAGAGTAAAATAATGAGCATACGATATATAATATAATACGCAACTGTGCATATCCACCTATGCTGTTTAGTTATATAATACTCAGACAGAAATATAAGGATTTACAATAGATTAACGCTAAGTCAGAAATATCGAGATGATGTATTAAATGTGTTAATCATATTTTCCAACTAATCCATATATTTTAGAGGTAAATGTAAACCACAACGAGAATCTGGCTCATTTTTCATTTGGCTTTACTAATGGTAAATATTCTGTGACTGTTGAAACTCATATATCCCAGAATAAGGAAAAAGGTTTTGTAAGTAAAGATACAAGGTGAACAGAGCAATAAGCAATTGCTATGTTGAATTAAGAAGTCTCGTGAAATCTCGTTGTATTTCTCTTCCGATGTTTATTTTCAGTGTGTGACATATTGGCAAAATATCTGATCAATCACCCCAGGACAAATGTATTTCTCTTGAGATATATCATAAGCCGATTCCAAGTTTAAAAATATACTATTATTGGCTGGTACAGGGGCGGGGTCAAAGTTTAGGTACCGGACGTGTATTTCCTTAAGGAAAAATTGTGATATTGCAAAATGTACCTGGTACCTCTAAAGGAGGGGGGTAATTCATAAAAAGAGGTAACCAAGTACTATTATGAAATTATTATTATGAAATTAAAGAAAACTATCCCAATCAAACACCCATCTATACAGATGGCTCCAAAGATGAAAACACAACAGGAAATACAGCAATATGTCACAAGAAAATAAGTAAGAAACTTCCCCCAAGTAAAAACCTCCATCATCAATGTTGGAGAAGGTGCCATAGATCTAGCACTCAGCATTATTTCAATAAATACAAATACAAAATTTATAATATTTTCTGATTCATTATCAGTACTAATTACGCTAAAGAACAAAACACTTGACTTCTCTTTAATAGTCAAGTTACTATGTATACTCAATTCACTGAGTCAAAAAGAAATTGTGATGTGTCGGATCCCAAGTCATGTTGGAATAACGGGAAATGACAAAGTCGATTCAGCTACAAAATATGTAATGAATAAAGAAATTGATGAAAACTTTAATGTCTCTTATACAGATCTCAAGAACTAAAGAAAAAGATTTATCAAGCAAAAATGACGACAACGTTGGAATAATAGTGCACCGAACAAATTATCAATTAAGTCAACACAAGAAGAATGGAAGCCGGGATGTAGAAAATCCCGAAAGGAAGTAGTAATACTGGCTCGGCTGCGCATTGGTCATACAAGACTTACGCACTCTTTTATATTCAAACAAGATGATCAACCACGGTACGAAACAAGTCAAACAACATGCACTGTCAAACATTTCCTCATAAAATGTAGAGATTTCGCTTCTATCAGAAATAACTTTTTAAACGTAAATAATATGAGGGATCTGTTTGAGAATACTAGCATCGATGACATTTTATCCTTCATGAGAGAAATAAAAATATACCGAAAATTATCAATTAGATATGAAATACATACACGAAAATATTAACAAATATACACCTGTAAAAGAAACTTGAGTACCTACTTTTATCTCGCACTCTAACAGTTTTGGTATTAAATAACCCACAGAGGTGATAAGCCATTACACAAACCAAACCAACCCAGACCGGTACTATAAGCATTTTTGCAATTTAATCATTGTAGTTCTTTTAGACAATAACAAAATAAATAAAATTATTCAAATTAATTATTATACTGATAACTACTGTTATGGTTGATAAAATGGCGTTTTGCTAGTGTTCTAAAAATAGAAAAATGTAAACACACTGGCACCAAGAATTCAAATTTGGGCGGTAAAATAAGGAACCGTTTCTTTTAAATGGGAATATGAGAGGTAGGAGTAGGAGGTAGATAGTAATAGGAGTAGGAGGTAGATAGCAGTAATTGTAGGGAGTCACTAAAAGAGACACGTGGGAGAAGGCAGTTGACGACTAGACCCCAGAAGGGACAGACCAGCTTTCCACGACAACAACGGTGAGCCTTCAGCTCCTGGATACACAAGTTTAAGAGTTTACAACCAAGCTTAGTTAAAACTTGATGTAAAAGCCTAATTTTCTCAAACCAAAAAAATAAAACCTCATTTAATCAACATTTTGTATTTTCTTTTAATAATTTCAACAAAGAAGAAATACAACACTACAATGCAATCTATTAGATATCCCTATGTGACAGTTGAATAAGCTGTCTATCTTTATTAAATTCTAAAATGACTCGATTAGTTAAAAGAAAACAATGACATGATGACATGAATTAAAAAATTGAAATAATACATTATAAATTATTTTAATCTATTATCTAGATATATAAATATATATTTATATTATATCTACATCTAGTTATACTTAAGTAATACGTATTCCTTTCGGCATACATGTCCGGTACCTAAATTGGTGGGAAGGCTAATATGTTTACTGGTTTAGTGTGCCGTACACTGTCTTCTAAGCCATCAATCGCGACCTTTCTAGGTCTTGTCGAAGAGCCAATTAAAATGTAGAACGTTCACTTCACTACCCTTGGCAAAAATTATGGAATTAGCATACTCTGAGGATGTCGACCTTAGTTCATCTATTATATATTTATCATATATTTATAATAACATTGATAATAAACTAATAACAGATAAGACCAAAAATATCTTTATCTAATAGCTGAACATTCAGGCTTCGTAAAATATCATCATCATCATCATCATCATCAAGTCGTGCTGACAGCAGGGTATCCGTGACTCTATCTCTCCATCCGTCCTAGCATGTCTTCAGCACGGCATCCAGCGTCCGTACCGGGCTGATGAACGTAAGTTTTTGCTATTCGGTCCACACTGGTGTGTCCATGAGTAAGTGTCCACAGGAGAACGTTGCTTATAAGGTCACCCTTATTTCACCATCAGTGGCAGGCATGTTTTGCTCGTCTTACTTGAATGATTTGTGTGATAAGAAGGAAGTGATCGTACAGTTGCTATTTTGTTGGGTGTTGCTTCCAGGATTTGTTCAAGACATCACGCAGTATCCTTTTGTAGTTCCCATCAAGAGTTTTCACCAAGTGTTTCGTTAGAGTCCAAATGGTGCAACCATATAGTAGCACTGACACGGCAACAGAAACAAACTAGATCAAATAACTTAAATTGATGGTATCAATTTTCTAAGTCATGCAAAGGAAAATATTACGGAATCATAATGTTTGATTACAATCATAACCATAATTTCAATGTTTTGTTGCTTTTTTTTAAGTGAACTGTTTTATTTGTCTATAGTCATTTGTCTGCACATAGATATAGGATATCAAGTGTTCCTATTTGCTACAAATAATTTGCATACAATTGTATGGTTTCAAGTATTCCTATCTAATCTATTAATAATAGAGATCCGCTTCCGGTTTTGTCTGTAACAAAAACCACGTCACATATTACGTCATATTACCCAAAATCGTCACAACATAGAATAAATAAACTCAAAATTTGAACATGCAACATTAGACAGTCGTCATTGTTTTTTTTAAACAAGTTTTAATAAATACATGACTGGTATTATATATCTATATATAGTTTGTTTTATTTTAATACATATTTAAAGTTTACATTTCAAATTGTTTTATTTTTTAATCCTTTAATGAATTTGATGATTTTACTTACTTAGGGTACAAACTCGCTGACATTGAATTTTTAACTTCTACCCCTTAGGCAATATGTTTCAAAAATCTGTTTTTACATCGCACGGGGGGTGTTTTTTTATTTTGCTAATACTAATAACGTATGTACAACTATATGTTTTTTAGTAACTATTTATGTTTAATAATAATCATTTGTTTACACATAATTATTTGGTTTTAAGTATTCATATCTAACATCATTAATTTGCAAGTAATTAAATGGTTTCAAGTAACTAGTAATAATCATTCTATTACTCATCCTATTAAACAATTACAGCTTAAAGTAACTATTGTTAATCTCTATTAATAATGGAGATTCGCTTCCGGTTTTTGTCTGTAACAAAAAACTACGTCACTGCTTACGTCACACTGCCTAAAATCGTCATAAATAGAATACACTCAAAATTTGAGCATGCAATGTTAGACAGTCTTCATTGGTTTTTTAAACAAGTTTTAATAAATACATACCTGATATTATCTATCTATATACAGTTAAAAATATATGTATATATTTAAAGTTATCAGAACTAAGTTTCCATTTCAAATTTTTTATTCATAAGTCATACCTAATTTATATATACTAGCAAATATATGCACCCTCCGGGCGCAAGTATTTAAGTTTTAATGTAATGAAATATCGTATTAAATTAGAAAGTCTAATGAAACTAAATAAGAATGCAGATAAACAGATTTGAAACAGAGGGAGTATAATCGAAAATATAGAACAATTGAAATTTACTCTTCCATCACTCTCGTCTTTCATTGTTATTTTTTCTAATTTAAGTATTTAGTTATAAGAGGAAGTAAAGAATAAAATGACAATTATTTTATCTTGTTAATGGATTTCATTTAAGATTCATTGAAGAGATTTTTGCTTATATTCATTAAAATAAAACCAAACAGTTAAAAATCAATAATACTAAGCACATATTTATTAAATTCGATTTTTTAATATTAATATGCAAATTAGCCTTCCCATTCAAACTGCAAACCGCTATTTTTTGTATATATAAATACAATAGCATGTTATTAGTATGTAGATATGGTCAACAGTGGCTTCGGCCTCTGGACCATTGATATAATTAATAGCGTCGATCCCAGGGGGCCATCCCCCCAGGCAACACCTGCCCCCTTGATTTAAAGGGGCAGGACTGGGTTTATTGCCCAGTGCCTGAGGCGCCCCCCTTGAGGGGGAATGCCGACGGGATCGACGCAATTTTTCACCTGCCACTCCATGAGCTCCGGTTTGTGGGTGGTCCCACGTTAATAGGGACTTTGTGCCTGACCCGTACAAGTGGGGTACGCGGTAAATACCATGTAGATATGGACAACACTAAGAAAAAGGTGAAGCAATTTTATTAATAATTGAGGTTTAAATAAAAATAAAATCATGGAGAATGTGATGTAAATAACGAAGGAAATTGTGACTTGAGTAGTAATATAGTTTCGGTTACAGACAGAAAAACACACGATCTCCATTATAATAAGATATATATATATATATATATATATTAGGTATGACTTTAATATATATATATATATATATATATATATATATAAGGAAAACCTAAATTAAGTTAGACTCTACCTACCTAGAATTCACCTGAAGAATCGGTTATATCCTATAAGACCAACATAAACAAAGGGGAACCACTCAACTGATAAATTATTTATTTATTTATTCATCTACAAGGAAAAAAGAAGACGGGGTCAGGGTTAGGGTTAGGGTTTAGGATTAGGTTTAGAGTTAATAGTATCATACACAGGACACTCATTTTTAGGGGGTGGTGGTGGCGGTGGTGGTGCCTTACATCTCCGCAGGGATGAAGTCAGCGTATTCTAAGCTCAGCCAACAGGGCTGGTATGACGTAGGAATGCCATGTCGCCAGTGTGATGCGGTTGAAGTGATGTCACGTGATTTGACGACACCTCGTGAAACGAAGGTGATGCGATACACGTGAACTAGACTAAATCACGTGAGCGGTAGAAGGAGATTGACTATGAGAGGCTGGGACGAAGAAATAGTAAAGTGTAGATTCCCCCTCCAACCCCCCGGGAAGATAAACGTCCCTTGGCAGTGCAGCACAAGAGCGGCGGGTGGGGGTGGGGGCGGTGGCGTATTATCACCCGAGAAGCCCTTCCAAAAACCAGAATAAGTGTGACAACGAAACATTGTTCCTTTTAACAAAGTCTCTTTCTATCTCTTTATCATTTTGACCAAAATTCTAAAAGTGAGATTTGATCAAATAAAATCTAGAAATGTTCGAGTTACATTTTTGGCGGTCTATTGAAATTGACACCACACACCCGTTCACCACGGGTAGGATGTGATTCAGTAGTAATGGATCTACGAGACTAGCTTGCTAATCATACCACCACGATGGGACGCCCTACGCTAGTAGTTTAATATACCGGTTTACGGCCCTTGGATTGTGTTAACTTACGATAGGAACTGTACTATCTTGTGACGGCGTCTGGACTCTGGCGTCCTTGTTAACGGCTGGTCATTAAAGTCTCTCTACATACTTCTTCGTAGTTGTGTGTTTATCTCTTTCCTATTTACCCAACCCGTTCACCATGGGTAGCATGTGATACAAGGTCGCAAGTATGGGGTATCAAACGAGGATCGAAGTAGTTATTTAGTAGTAAGAGATCTGCGAGACTAGCTTGCTGACCCTTAAACTATGTTGGAACAGCCTTTTTACCCAAACCGTTCAACACGGATATGATGTGACACAAGGTCAAAGTATGGGGCATCCAGCGAGGATCGATCTCGTTATTCAGTAGTAATGGATCTGCGAGACTAGCTTGCTAAGCCTTACACCACGATGTATGTGATACAAGGTTAAAATATCGGGCATCCAGTGAGGATTGAACTCGCTATTCAGGTTCCCCGGAAAAAAAGTTAATCGGATCACGAAGAATTATGACTTTGAAGCAGATTTTTTCATTGGTATCAAGAGAAGAATTTAAATCAAAATGTGTTCATCATACTTTGCCGCTGCTTCCTGCTACCTTGCTAATCAAAAGTCCTGACTTGACCATATCAGAACCCAGAAGTAATTAGAAAACTGGGTGGAGTTTTTGTTGCCCTCCCCAAGATGTGCAACCCAGGGCTATGATTTTGACCTTAGGGTGTTTTTGTACTCCTCCCCGATATTTACACTGTAAGGCCATTGGTCCGGCGTTTCTATTGGCTGGCCAATCGGAGCCATATTTTCAAGGGTCTGAATCCCATAAAAGAAGACCCAAAAGGGAAACAGACCAAGCTGGTTCCATAGCTCCGTCTCATGGCCCTTGCCACCGTCTTTGCTGCTGCTTCCTGCCACCTTGCTACTCAAAAGTCCTGACTTGACCATATCAGAATCCAGAAGTAATTAGCTGCATATCGCCAGTCAGCTAAGAAAACTTCGACTTCGACATTGACACCCCTTTGTTGTTTTACATGATATTGATCACTGTATAATTAATAAAGGTATTGTTGTTTTGTTAATAAGCGTTTCGTAGTCATTGCGATTGTTGACAGCATTGGTGAATTTGGCCATTTTCAGACACAGCCCCACCCGAGAAAGTCCGAACCAGCTCTTCTGCAACTTTCCTGTGGGTCAAACAACACAACGTGGGCACAGGAAGTCTGAACGAGCAGGTTCATCAACCTATAAGTGACCCGCAGCGCAACACGCACTTATAGAACCACATTTGGTATCTGCGTCCCAGGATACTATCACATTTGGTCCCATGATAAGTACAGGATCACACTGGTGTTTTGCAGCTTATTGCAAATTAATGTATTAAGTTGGTTGGTTGGTTGGTTGGTTGGTTTTACGACTTATAAACCGTTGTTGAGTTATTTAATCCTGAAGTTAGTCTTTTGTGGTACGGTTAAGTCACGCTGAAAGTACCGGTTACACATAGAATTCTCTTGGACTCTAGATATAGACAAAATACCTAATTCTGGCCAGAAGACCAGACCTAGTGTTAATTAACAAGAAGAAGAGAACTTGTCATCTTTTGCTGTCCCGGTAGATCATCAAGTGAAAGTGAAAGAAATGGAAAAGATAGACAACTACTTGGACCTTGCCAGAGGACCGAGAAAACTGTGGAACATAAAGGTAAACGTCGTACCAATTGTAATTGGTGCCCTTGGAATGGTTCCAAAGCGTCTGGAAGAGAGTCTGGGTGAACTGGAAATCAGGGGAACAATCGAGGCCATCCAAACAACAGCATTGTTAAGATCAGCTAGAATACCTAGAAAAGTACTGGAGACCCGAGGAAACTTGCCATCTCTTAGCCTCCAGTGGACCACCAGCTAAGGCGGGTGTAAAGAACTTTACTGGGGTGAAATAATAATAATAACAACAACAACAACAATAATAATAATAATAATAATAATAATAATAATAATAACCCGAAAGGATGACGAATGGATGACGAAAGGAATAACTATAATAATAATAACCCGAATGGATGACGAATGGATGACGAAAGGAATAACTACCCTAATCCAGAAAGACCCTCAAAAAGGAAAACATCCAGAATAACTACCCTAATCCAGAAAGACCCTCAAAAAGGAAACATCCCCAGCAATTATAGACCAATAACTTGTCTACCAATGATGTGGAAAATATTGACTGCCGTTATAAAAGAAGAAATATACTTTTCACTCAATTGGCGAAACCTTTTCCCAGAAGAACAGAAAGGATGCCGCAAGGAAAAAAGAGGAACACACGATTTACTGTATATAGACCAATACATTCTTAAAGAAGTAAAAATAGACGGAAAAATATTGCAATGGCCTGGATCGACTACAGAAAAGCATATGACATGGTCCCACATACCTGGATTTTAGAATGTTTAAAAATGTACAAAATTTCCAACAACATCATAAATTTCATTGAAAAAGCCATGGAAAACTGGAGAGTTCAATTAAAAGCCGGAAAACAATCCCTGGCAGAAGTAAACATCCAAAGAGGTATCTTCCAAGGAGACTCATTATCACCACTACTGTACATTATAGCAATGATGCCTCTCAATCACATACTTAAAAAATGCACAGGGGGATACAAATTCACTAGCGCACAAGAAAAAATAAACCACCTTATGCACATGGATGACATAAAAAATTTTGCAAAAAATAAAAAAGAATTAGAAATCCTCGTACAAACTATTAGAATATATAGCCAAGATATAGGAATGGAATTTGGAATTGAAAAATGTGCTATGCTAGTAATGAAACAGGATGAAAGAAAATGAATGAATGAATGCCAAATCAGGACACTATAAAATCACTTGATGAAAATGAAAGTTACAAATACTTAGGAATTTTAGAAGCGGACAATATTAAGCAAACAGAAGTGAAAGGAAAAGTTAAAAAAGAATATCTTAGGAGAACTAGAAAACTTCTAGAAACCAAACTGAAATCTGATCAAAGGAATCAATACCTGGGCCGTCCCCATTATAAGATACTCAGGACAATTCTTAAAATGGACAAAAGAAGAACTCAGACAGATTGACCAAAGAACGAGAAAGTTAATGACCATGCACAAGGCTCTTCACCCTAGAGACGATAGAGATAGATCATATGTGTCAAGAAAGGAAGGGCGAAAAGGTCTTGCCAACATAGAGGACTGCGTAGAAACCACTATCCAACAACTTGAGGATTACACAAGAAAGAGCAAAGACAAATTACTTATGGCGGCCAACAATAGTAGAAGTGACAGATGGACAAACAGAAAAACAACAAAGACTAGAAAACAAAAATGGGAAGAAAAACAATTATATGGACACTTCAAACGACAAATCAAAGAGGTTGCACATGGAAAGACTTGGACATGGTTAAGAAAAGGAAACCTCAAAAGAGAAACTGAATCATTAATAATTGCTGCACAAAATAATGCCATAAGGACAGACTATATAAAAGCGAAAATTGATAAGACCAAGAAAATATTAAATGTAGACTATGCGATGACAGAGATGAGACTGTATTATATAGAATGTAGCAAACTAGCACAACGGAGTACAAAACTAGGCAGGACTGGGTTGGAAAGGTGATCCACTGGGAATTATGCAAAAAATTAAATTTTGACCATACAACAAAATGGTATATGCATAAACCAGAATCTGTTCTTGAGAACGAAACGCATAAAATTCTCTGGGACTTTGATATAAAAACGGATCACCTTATCCCAGCAAGAAGACCAGACCTAGTGTCGATTAACAAAAAAGAAAGAACTTGTCAACTGGTGAATTTTGCAGTGCCAGCAGATCACAGGGTGAAACTGAAGGAAAATGAAAAAATGGACAAATACCTGGACCTTGCCAGAGAACTGAAAAAGTTATGGAATATGAAAGTGAAAGTGATACCAATTGTTGTTGGTGCACTTGGAACGGTCCCAAAAAGATTGGAAAAAAGTTTGGAAAATCTGGAAATCAGAGGGAGAATCGAGACCATCCAGAATACTGCACTGCTGCAATTTGCCAGAATACTTAGAAGAGTCCTGGAGACCTGAGGAGACTTGTTGCCACTCAGACTCCAGTGAAAGGCCATCAGCTAACGCTGATGTGAAAAACTCAAAAGGAGTGAACAATAATAATAATAATAAAGATGATGATGATGATTTTTGAACACATTTTAATGGTTTTGAGTATTACTATCTAATACAAATAACTAGCTCAGTTATATGGTTTCAATTATTTCTATAATACAAATAATATAAAACAGATCTATTTGACTCATAGATGGGACCATAACTGGTACTACCACTCTGGATCAGTGTGTAATGACAGTGAAGAGGTGACTCCACACTCAGAGTGCCTACCCGCCCGGAGCCTCACAACTGGATGTAGTTTTAAAAAGTTTATAAAAAAATAAAATAATGTTCAGTGTCTTATCAATTTCGAAGAAACTTCATCTTCAGAGACTGTTTTTGAAATAGACGCGGTCTTGTGTGTTTTTTGTTTTGGACGTTATAAACACACGTGTTGTGGGTTGTTATAACGTCACGCGGAAGAGCCGTGATATCCGTTGTCCAATCAATTTCAATTTTATTCCTTTTATTTATTTATCAATTTATTTATTTATATATCTATTTATCTTTTACTTTTTATATGTATATATATGTGTATTTATGGAATGTGTATGTTAACTAATTATATATTTAGTGTTTAATTCTAACCTACTGTTTATGCGAGGGTGTAACTTAGCTATTAATAAACCAACGAGAATATCAACGTTGCATATTATTGTCTCTATTTTAATGGAGAAATTATTGTCCTTATTTTTGCATTTTATTAAATGTTTATGGAATGAGGATGCACGTGTGTGGATATGTTCTTTAATTCTAATGAGTAGGGGTCTGATTGTACTTCCTATGTAGAAATTAAGACATTTAGAGCAAGTTAAACGATAAATGGTGTAAGTTTTGTTTATTATTAAATTATTAATTTATTAAAAGTAAACAGGAGGACTTCTTTATTTTGAATAAATCTGCTTTAAAAAGGGTATCTTACCTGCCAACAGACCATAGGTGAGAATTAGCATTTCGACATTAGGCATCCAGATGCTGATTATATACCCAATTACACCGATGAGAGAACCGCCAATGATTATTTCACGGTGTGTCAAATACTTCAATAGCAGGCTGACAACTGGACCTGTAGAAATGAAAAGATAAGATAAAGCATGGTCATTATTTAATGAATAAATCGCTTTAGTATTTGGTTACGAATTTGTATATTAATAAGCCACCATAAAAACGATAGATTGCACTTACGACACAATGAATGAGGTGGGGGTTCTCTTCGTATTCTAATTGATTTTAACCCTTCTACAGTGATTTCACACCAAGAGGTTAGGGCATCACGTTCATTATACGTTCATATATATATATATATATATATATATATATATATATATATATATATATATATATATATATATATATTGAACGTATAATGAACAAATAAATAAATAATTTATCAGTCAATCAGAGTGGTCCCCCTAAGTTAATGTTAGACTTTATATATATATATATATATATATATATATATATATATATATATATATATATATATATATATATATAAGTCTAACATAAACAAAAGGGAACCACTCTGATTGACTGATAAATTATTTATTTATTTATTGATCTACTAGGAAAAAAGAAGACGGGGTTAGGGTTAAGGTTTAGGGTTAGGGTTTAGGGTTAGTTTAATGGGAAAACAAATAAATAATTCATCAGTCAAGAGTGGTTCCCTTTGTTTATGTTAGACTTATAAGAAATAACCATATATATTTGTGTACTTTCTTAAGATAGTTTTTTTGCACTTGGTTCAATCGAATACGAACAATTTTCAAAACAGATCTATTCGACCCATAGATGGGAACCTAACATGTACTACAATCCCGAGTCAGAGTTGACCTGGGAATAATAGTAACAAAGGGATAAATACACACTTCCTAGATCTCTAGAACTGGAACCTCGTTATCAGATGCAATTCAGTGTCATACACAGAACACCCCTTCTTGATTGAAGTAGGGGTTTCTTAATCCTCTATAGGGAAAACAGACAGCGAATTCTTGGCCGAGCTGACAGGGAATTCTTCGTATTCTGTGTAAATGATCAAGAAGATCAAACTTTGTATTGATTAACAAGAAAAAGACAATTTCTCAACTGGTAGATTTTGCAGTTCCAGATGAAGATGAAAGAATACGAAGAGATAGACAAATACCTGGACCTTGCTAGAGAATTGAAAAAAAAACTGTGGAATATAAGGGTGAAAGTAATACCAAATGTAGTTGGTACGCTTGGAATGATCCTAAAATGTTTAGAAAACAGACTAGAGGGACTGGAAATCAGAGGAAGAATTAAGACCATCCTGACAACAGCATTGTTAAAATCGGCTAGAATACCCAGAAGAATCCAATATAGGGACAAGCAGAAAAAACAACTAAACGGATATTCGTGGTGTAATGGTTACCGTCGAAGGAAATGGACATGGTGACCCGAGTTCAAATCCTGGACGAGGCTGTTTTCATTTCACATAGAGCTAATACCGATGGGAAAGCTATACATACAACAATTCTCCCTCCAGTTATGGATAAATAACAGGAAAAAACTGGGTTCTTTAACCTTGATATGGCAACCGGTTTAGGAGAAGGAAAACTGAATTCATACTTGTTAAACACCGATTAAAAATTGGCTTTGTGTTACATCCTGCTCGTGCGTTGGTAAATACATGTACAGATACTTCAAGCGATAAATTGGAGAGTGTGTACACGAGAAGACCTGCACATTACTAAGAAAAGGACACCTCAAGAGAGAAACAGAATCTCTTACAATGGTAGCACAAAATAAAGACCAATTATATCAAAGTGAAAATAGATAATACACAACAGAATAGCAAATGTAGGTTGTATGGAGTCTGAAATGAAACCTTTTAACCACATAATAAGTGGATGCAGCAAACTAGCCCAAAAGGAGTTCAAGGCTAGAAATGACCGGGTGGGAAAGGTGATCTACTGGGAATTGTGCAAGAAATCAAATTTTGACCGTACTATTAAATGGTATACGCACAAACCAGAATCTGTCCTTCAGATTGAGGCATACCATTCTCAGGAAATTTGAGATACTAACGGATACGCTGATCCGGGTCAAGATCAGACCAAGTCTTAATTAACAAGAAAAATTGACTTGTCATCTTGTGAATTTTGTCGTTCCAGCAGACCACAAAGGGAAAATGAAAGAATGCGAAAAGATAAACAAATACTTGTCAAAGGACTAAAAAAAAAAAAAAGCGGTGAAACGTGAGGGTGACAGTGATAACAATTATAGTTGGTGTGCTTGGAACTGTCCCAACAGGTTTGGAAATAGACTGTAGAAATTGAGGGTCAGACGAAGAATGAAGGAAATACAGACCACAGCATTGTTAAGATCGGTTAGAAAACTCAAAAGAGTCCTTGAGATCCGAGGAAACTTGCTGTCACCCAGACTCCTGTGAAAGACTACCAGTTAACACTGGTATGACAAACAAGTGAATAATAATGATAATAATAATAATCTATTAATAATGGAGATTCGCTTCCGGTTTTTGTCTGTAACAAAAACTACGTCACTGCTTATGTCACATTACCCAAAATCATCATAACATAGAATAAATACACTCAAAATTTGAACATGCAACATTAGACAGTCCTTATTGTTTTTTAAAACAAGTTTTAATAATATACATGACTGGTATGTATCTATATATAGTTTGTTTTATTTTAATACATATTTAAAGTTTACATTTCAAATTGTTTTATTTTTTAATCCTTTAATGAATTTGATGATTTTACTTACTTAGGGTACAAACTCGCAGACCTTGATTTTTTAACTCCCACCCCTCAGGCAATATGTTTCAAAAATCTATTTTTACATCGTCCGGGGGGCGTTTTTTTTATTTTGCTAGTAATAATAAGGAGTAAATAATAATAATAATAATAATAATAATAACCTGTGGAGACTTGCTATTAATCAGATTCCATTAAAAATCTAACCAGCTAACGTTAGTTTGAAAAACTCACAAAGAGAGAAATAATCTTTAATAATAAGTGAAAATGTCACTCTGCCAGTGTGTTATATTTTTTTCAACTTTACTCCTACAGACCGTAGCTCAACATATCATAGCATTTAGGAGTCAGGCCGACTCCGTAGTGTTGAAATTTTGGATTACCAAGTATTAATTACTGCGATTGTTTTCGGTGATTTTTATGTGTTTTTTTTTGCGACGAATTTTTGGTACAATAAAATTTAATATGTACCTAATGAATAAAGTGTCATTGTTGGGTCGAAGTCTCAATCAGGAGCCTTCCGCAACATCGGACTTGATTGCCACCCAATAAGGCGGCTTTTAAGCTATGTGTTGGTAGTTAATAAGAGCGGTATAACAACCTAAAAAGCAATCACTTACAATTTAACTTTTTTCACTGTTACTCGAGTTTCATTCTTGTGACAGAAATAAAAGTGAAAGAAAATAGAGATTCGACGGACGGTGTTGCCAAATTTCAAAAAAAGATACGAAGATAAGGAGGTATAAATGAGGTGAGATTGGTGGAAGAAGTAAGAGGGAACGAAGACGGTAGTATGGGATATATATATATATATAATATATATATATATATATATATATATATATATAGGAGGAGCTGTCTATATATTTTTATAAAACTGTTTTATGAGCACGCTTATGTCACCAGCACATTCCATTTTGAAATGAAATAACAAACGTTCAAGCAGTTGTTTTTTGCCAACTAAATTCTTCGGCAACATGTCGCATATAAAAACATGCATATAAAAACACGCATTAACCCACATACTTATATATATATATATATATATATATATATATATATATATATATATATATATATATGAAAATAAAATATTCTTAAATTCTGTAACAACTAATGAGTTTCATTAAATGTCATGAAAACCCTCTATATTACAATGGTAGCTTAGTTTAGCACACGGCCATATGCGTGGAGCCACCAGTGAGAATCGAACTCAAAAACATTAGTCTGCTAGAAAATATAGTGTCCCAAAACAATACGATAAAAAGTCCTCCTCCATAGTTGTAAACGAAATACTCCTTACGACATAGTGAGTTCAGAGTTGTTTTCATTTATTTGGCTTAGTTTGGCAGAAGGTCCGAATTATGGAGCGCCTAGTGAGTATTGAACAGATCCTCAACTCAATTTGGTATAAGATCAACCAAAAAACCAGGGACACTCTATGAAATTCTAACACCCTAAGGAGAGTCTATTTCCCTAGGTTGATAACAATTAAACAATAAAGAAATAAGAATGTAAGTGGCATAACGGGTTAACATCCCGGAAGATAAAACTCCTACCGGGTTCAAATTCCGACTGGAATAGTTAGTGTTCTTTGCGCACTAATACCCTTACCCTTCGAGATACCAATAAGTTACAGATCAGACTCTGGCCTTGATTGGTAACTAGTATAATAGAAAGACAATTTTAAAATTCATTACTAATTTGGTTTGGGGTTCTTTGTTAAATGTGTATCAAACTTTGTGGGCTATTTAAGGAAAAAAATGAAATTCAGTCTTTGATTTTTACTAATTAAATGATATAATTCAATAATTAGAAATTAATCTATTTATAGAACTATTCTTATAGTTCTTCATAAGTAAGTACAAAAAGAACAAATACATTTTTTCACTGTAACTCAACAGGCAATTAAAAACTGAATTTACATTTTTGCCATATAAGGACTTATTTCTTAGAACAAAATATATTAATCTAAAAAAAAAATGAAATAAACTATTTATAGAATAAACGAATATTTTTTAATTTGAATTAACATGCGAAATATAGATGCTGGACTAGCAATGCAACCCCCCTAAAAATAAAAACCCTTCTTGCTGAAACCATACCAGTAGCACTAGCGTGGAATTGCTGTTGCTGTATGCCCCACAAGGGATTTGCAAGAAGAAGAAAAGGGAAAAAACAGAAAAAAACAGAAGAAAAAGAAAGAAAAAAGAAAAAGCAACAAAAAGAAAGAAAAATACCACCCCTCCTATAAAAGAAACAAATAAACAACAATCCATAATTAAGCATGAAAAAAGACTTTACCTGCAATGAGTAACATTCCATCTCCGACGGAACCAATCCACGCTGTTTTGCCACGAGTGTCTCCGAAGTAATCCAGCAACGAGACCAGTAGAAATCCGAACGACATCATCATTCCATTGATGATGAAATTTATACCAAAAACTCCGAGACACACTACCCAGCCCCATCCACCATTCGGTGAGTCTATTACTTGTCTTGGGGCGATCGAATGGCTGCTCACCACACTAGATCGCAGTCTCAGCATTTGCGAGTTGGTCATTTTATCTGCAAAAGAAACGTTAAGATGTACAAGCCAAAAAAACAAAAAAACAAAACAAAACAAAAAACAAAAATAAAAACAAAAAACAAACAAAAACAAACTAAAACCCCTACCCCACCATCATCAACAACAACAAAAATAAACAAAAAAATGCAGTTATATATATATATATATATATATATATATATATATATATGACAGAAAAAGTGAGAAATGAAGTGACCCATTACGCATGGCGTTTTTTGAGATTTTTTATATATATATATATATATATATATATATATATATATATTTCACTGAAAAAAATTCAAATTATGAACACAAAATCCGTTACTTTACGTTTCGTGTAGTGTGCACAATCGTCAGACGGAAAAGTTAAAAAAAAATACTGGACAACCAATCGTAGTTATATAGTGGTGTAATGTCACGTGTTAAGATGGAATTACATGTGACATTCACTTGAGAAAAATGGCACACACACGAGCACACACACACACACACACACACATTCTCTCTCTCCCCCCTCTCTCTCTCTCTCACATACACACACATATATATGTATATGTATATGCATATGTATATTATTGGTGCTGTCCAAACAGAGGAGAATGGATATGGAATTAGTCAGGCAATAAATGCCACATTAGAAATTAATTATTATATCAACTCTTCTAATACTGCGAGCAAACACACACACACACACACACACACACACACACACACACACACACAGACATATATATATATCTATATATATATATATACAGCGTGTTCGGGATAAATTTGACATATTTATATTAGGTTATTTTTCTCCGTAGTTTGGAGGTATTGACGCACACTACGCATCATTTAAAAGCTTGGACCCTTCTTCATTCATATACGTGATGGCAGATAGAATAGATGACTGGAACCAATCTGAATCATGGAAGAGAATAACTATCATCAAAATAAGGATATTATGGTTGCTGCCAAATGGTACCTGAACACTGTAAAAACAATCTGGCATGAACTGGAGAATTGCAATGGAGACTACGAGGGTGTGGCTAGAAGAAAGCAACATAACAGACAATCTGATTGCGTTCGTACAGCAGAATTTCTGCAGAAAAAATCTGCAGAAAAAAGTGTTGAATAACCCTCAAATGCCTACGAGTAGTTACTAAACATTGTAGTCAAGCCCTGGATAACAAGGGTAGCCAAAGGTAGGCCATATGTATGGCAGCAAGAATCGGCCCCCTTCCACACCTCTGGAAAAGTCGAAAATGGTTGTCGGCGAATTTTTACGACTACACTAGTCCCAATGTTTGGTTTACGAACTCCTCAGATCTTAACCCCATGGATTATTATGTATGTGGCGCTGTTGAGAAAGACACCAATTGCCGTGCCAGTGCTATAAAAGCCTAGTTAATCGACAGAATTAAGGTAGTTTTTGAGACCCTTCCGAGGGAAACTAACATCAGCTTGTTTTAGGTTCCCGAGCAAGATTGGGGCTGTGATCGACGGTAATGGCGGTTATTTTGAGTGAAACTTGTTGAGAGTAGTGTAATTTCTGTGCCTGTTGAATTTATTTACAATCTGTTAAATTTTGTAGTTACCATGCACTTTTTCTTTTTTCTTATGAAACTGTCAAATTTCTCGCGAACACCCTGTATATAATATATATATACGCTGACTACACCACTTAAGACGGGTAAGACCTCCTCAATGGAGTCACTAGTTGGTTGTGAGTGGCGACTCATGATGCTTAAGGACGGATTACTGGTGGCTGAGCAGTCCCTGACGTACAACACTCTACTTTGAGCCTCCGATCAATCGGCTGGTCATGTCAAGCCATAGCATCTATATAATTGTCTCGACTGTATAGCTCTTATGGCACCCCACCCTTTCATCATATATGTGCTAGAAGGTGGTGACAGAGGATCTTAGTGTTCTGGTATGACACTAAACTGCATCTAGTGGTGATGTTCTAATTCTGGAGTACCCATTCATCGCCATTACTCCAATCTCAACTCTGATATGGAGTGGTAGTACCTGTTAGGGTACATATTCGCACAAATAACAACCGTACTCAACGAATAAAACAAAAATGTCTCCGGCATAAAATAACACAAGAGTTGAGTGCCTTTAAAACTCCAACCAACCAACCAACCAACCAGCCAACCAGCCAGCCAGAGCATCCCAGAAGTATCTTACGATACCACTGGTTATCATAATCACACAGAATCTGTCTCATCTGGTAAACTTTCTATGTTGTCACAAACACCTTTACTGTCTACACAAGCTAGAGAACAAAATATCCTTCATGCAAGAACATTTCATATTATTGAAACCAGATCTTTACTGCCCTAAAGCCCAACACCATCTCATCGCGACAGAGCAGTATAAACGTGGTAGTGTCAGAGCTGGTTTGGTTTTGGTTTTGTTTTACGGCATATCAACCTCGGTGGGTCATTTAAGGCCGTCAAAGTTGTGAAATAAATTCATTCTTAATGCATAATACAATTTTGTTTATCAACTCATGTTTTTCTATTTAACCCATATATGAGACCCTAACAGGTACTACCACTCCGGGTCAGAGTGGACCAGGGAGCAATGGTGATGAAGGGGTACTCCACATTCCACAAACCTCCAGAACTGGAACCTCACCATTAGATAGAGTTTAACGTCATTCCCAGGACATAGTGTCAGAGCTATGCCGTCGGGAACTTAAGTTCCTGGTAGAGTCACCGAAGGCGGACAGGTTTGGTACCCAGTGGTATTAGTGCTACAAACCGCCCAAAGTGGCCCTGGGGAAAATTCCAAGGAGTGTATGCACCGGAAACCGGTGGTTACTTCTGGTCCTCTCGTCCCTGCAGCAAACAGAGCACATTAGCCAAAACTCGGTGTATATAACAATAAAGATGAGGACAACAGTAAAAAAAAAAGATCCAAATAATATATAATGATATAATGTGGAGAAATGTAGACAAACACAGGATGTTACAATGGATGGAAATTTATTAGTCGTAGTGCCGATGTTCAAACATTTTGGTTTATAAAGAAAATTTATTCAGGACAACATGAAACTAGTCAAGGAGGAAAAAAGATTTATGTAGTTAAAAAGATGATAGATGTTTTGAACTACATAAATCTTTTTCTTCCTCCTTGACTAGTTTCATATTGTCCTGAAGAATGTTTCTTTATAAACCGAAATGTTCGAACATAGACACTACGATTAATAAATTTCCATCCATGGTAACATCCTGTGTTTGTCTACATTTCTCCTGATAGTGTTTGTATACATTTCTCCTGCATGAGAAGTTTTGAGGACCGCTTGCGTATTCCCTATTCCCATGATATTCTAACTTTGAGAATTCAAAAGATGGAGACGGCTTAACCCACTACAAGTGAATGCTGTTACATGAAAAAACAAGACAAGAACCAGATCTGAAGGTGCATCAAACAACTTCCAGGAGTTTCTGGGTAGCAAGGTGAAGATCTGCCATGATGGGTATAAACTATTAAAGTCTAACTGTCTATTTGAAAATATTACACTGAATATTTTTATGTAAACTTGTGATATGTTATGCTGAAATATGAACATTTTTATTTCATATCTGTTGAAAATTTATCCTTGGTTAGCTGCATATAGTTACATTGCCTAGACTACAACTCCCTTACATGTAATCCACTTTCAATGTGCATGACAAACATTCCTCTCCACAATGGGTTTCTGTCGACATAGACTGTTCCAAAATGACTGGCTGCATCAAAATCTTTTTAATACTAATAAGAGGGAAATCTGTTTGAAAAAATGCTGAAAAAAATATACCGCTGAAAAGAACAAAACAAAACTGGCAGCTGTGTCAATAACAAATCCTTCATAGTTTGGACGCCAATGTATCAATATTTTAAAGTGAAATTGTGATATGTTATGCAGTATATGCTGACATATTAAACACACTTTGTTTCATATCTGTTGAAAATTTGTTCTTGGTCAGCTGCATATTCTTAGATTGCCGAGACTACAACTCTTTTACAACTAATCCAATTTCAATATGCACTACGAATTTTCTACTCCAAAATGGATTTCTTTCGAAATAGACAGAGAATTTTTTGCAAAAAAAAAAACAACAAAAAAAAAAACAAAAAACAAAAAAAAACAACATTTTTTTCAGAATTTCTTTTTCATAAATATAAACTACATTGGTTCGAATTGGCTTATAGCCAAAATATTTTAATCTCGCAAAAATATTAGTTTTGAGGCTATTCAGAATGGCGGCAAATTAAACAGTGCTCCAGCCATCATTTTTTTTTGTTGGCTGTGAAGTGCAAAACGTTAACGAGTTAGGGTAGCGTGGACACGGAATCAACGGCGCAGGTTATTAACAGCTTTTCGTTAATGAGGTTTTCAAAACCAAGTCCTTTACTTATGAATATACCAGGCTATGTTTTCAATATATATATACATATATATATATAACTTGACGTTGGCAACTGGTTATTATCTAATATATATATATATATATATATATATATATATATATATATATATATATTCTAATGCTTTATTTAAAACTTATTTATAGTAGATTATGCAGATTAGGGAGTCTACGTCATAGAGTTGTTTACGTTCTATATTTTGTCACAATCTGACAAATCCTGTCAGAACTGGTTTAAGAATTTAACCTACTACAGAAGTGAAGCTAATATTCTTTTTTTTGTATCACAATCAGTACATTTCTATGCTTATAAAATCTGGATGATATTTTGCAAATCTCGTTTAAACTCGATACATAGTTTTTTTTTGTGGGTGTTTGGGTGGTTGTGGGTGATATGAGAATTCTACGCGACTCAGATGTAACGGTTTTATAAGCATGCTTATGTCACCAGCACATTCCAGTTTGAGACAAAATAACAAGCGCTTAAGCAGTTGTTTTTAGCTTACTAAAATATCACTGACCTTGAAGAACAGGTGAAATTAATCAACCAATGATTTAGATGATTTCAGAAATAATGGTACGAAAAAGAATCTAAGAGAGCATTTTTCTATCGGATGAATTACTTAATAGAATTTAACCTGTATATAGATATTGTATTAATAGCGTATATGTTCTGTGAAAAGATTCTTTTCTTCTTTTAAGGTTGATGTGAAAAAAAAAAAAAAAAAAAAAGGGAAGATGACCAAGGGGCATAAAAGAAAGAAAGAAAGAAATAATACTATTACGAATAACAATAATACAAACGGGTGACTTAATCCCGACCAGAACCCCAGATTTATTCCTAATTAATAATAGCTCAGTCGGTAGTGCGTTCGGCTAGAAACCACAAGGTTCCTAGTTCGATACCGGTCCCCGCCAACTCAGCGTATGAGTAGCACAGGGATCTGTGCGGTAAAGTAAGGAACTGATGGAAGGTGTGGCGCTCCACCTCAGATGCTAAAAAAAACAATCTCCTTCGTCTAGCGCTATTGAAAAGGGGATATACTCCCTCGCTGACTAGCTGATACCGACTTTAGGCCGAACCGACGACTTTACTTTACTTAATAAGAAAAAAGAACTTTTCTTCTTGTGGGTTTTTCCGTACCGGCAGACCACGGAGTGAAAATGAAAGAAAATAAAAAGATACATAAATACTTGGACATTTCCAGAGAACCAAAAAAGACCGTGGAACATGAAGGTAAAGATAATACCAATTGTAATTGCTCCACTTGGAATGGCTCTTAAGAGTTAGGATGATTTTAGAAATAATGGGACGAAATAAGAAATTAAGAGAGCGTTTTTGAGAATTATCGGATGAATTACTTAACATAATTTGACCTGTATGTAGATAGATATTGTATTAATAGTGTTTATGTTCCGTGCAAATATTCTTTCTTTTTAAGGTTGTTGTAAAAAAATACAAAAAGGTGGGAAATGACCAAGGATGCATAACAAACAAACAAACAAATATTACTACTACTACTACTACTACTACTACTACTACTACTACTAATAATAATAATAATAATAATAATAAAACTGATCATTTAATTCTAGCCAGAAGATCAGACCTAATGGTAATAAACAAGAAATAAAGAACTTGTCATCTAGTGGATTTTGTCGTACCAGCAGACTACAGAGTGGACATGAAAGAAAACGAAAAGATGAACAAATAGTTGGACCTGGCGAAAGAACTAAAAAGACTGTGGAATATGAAAGTAAAGAGGATACCAATTATAGTTGATACACTTTGTTACAAAAGTTTGGATAGGAGACTGGAGAAATTGGAAATTAGAAGAAAAATCTTGATTATCCAGACAACAGCAATATTAAAATGAGCTAGAATACTCAGAAGATTCCTGGAGACCTGTGGAGGCTGGCAGATTCAGTGATTGAGCATCAGCTATCTGGTGTGAAAAACTCTAATAATAATAATAATAATAATAATAATAATAATAATAATAATAATAATAATCTCTTATAATTGCAGCACAAGACCATGCCATAAAGACAAATTATATAAAAGCAAAAATAGATAACACAACAGAATAGCAAGTGTAGAATGTATGGGGGGGGGGAAGACGAAACTGTCAATTACATAATAAGCGAATGCTGTAAACTCGCACAAAGAGAGTACAAGACTAGGCTCGACTGGGTGCGAAAGGTGATTCACTGTGCAACTGTGCAAGAAATTCAGTTTTCACCATTCAACTAAATGGTATATGCATAAGCCTGAATCTGTCTTGGAGAATGAGACGCACAAAATTCTCTGTGACTTTGAGGTACAGACGGATCACCTAATCCCGGCCAGGAGACCAGACCTAGTTTTAATTGACAAGAAGAGGAAGACTTGTCATTTCATGGATTTTGCCGTCCCGGCCGATCACTGAGTGAAAATGAAAGAGAACGAAAAGATCGACATGTACTTGGACCTTGCCAGAGAACTGAGAAAACTGTGGAACATGAGGGTGAAGGTCGTACCAATTGTAATTGGTGCCCTTGGAACGATCCCCAGGGGTTTGGAAAAGAGTCTGAATGAATTGGAAATCAAAGGAAGAATCGAGACCATCCAGACTTCAGCATTGTTGAGATCGGCTAGAATACTCAGAAGAGTCCTGGAGACCTGAGGAGACTAGCTGTCGCTCAGCCTCCAGTGAACCACCGGCTACAGCATGTGTGAAAATCTCGAATGGAGTGAAATAATAATAATAATAATAATAATAATAATAATAATAATAATAATAGTGTTGATAAACAAAAAAGAAAGAACTAGTCAACTGGTGGATTTTACAGTGCCAGCAGATCACAGGGTGAAGCTAAAGGAAAATGAAAAAATGGACAAATATCTGGACCTTGCCAGAGAACTGAAAAAGTTATGGAACATGAAAGTGAAAGTGATACCAATTGTGGTTGGTGCACTTGGAATAGTCCCAAAAGGATTAGAAAAGGGTTTGGAAAGTTTGGATATCAAAGGAAGGATTGAAACCATTCAGAACACTGCACTGCTGCAATCTGCCAGAATACTTAGAAGAGTCCTGGAGACCTGAGGAGACTTGCTGTCACTCAGACTCCAGTGAAAGACCATCAGCTAATGCGGATGTGAAAACTCAAAAGGAGTTAATAATAATAATACAGAAATCTTATCGAGGCAAGAGAACTTTTACTACAATTTAATTCCCCCAGTCCATAAGACGAGTATCTGATTTCATTGAGAATTGTGTACACTTACCAAAGGATTCCATAACTCAGGACTTACTCACTTAAGCCCTTTTCAACTGGCCAAGGATGGCATTTAAAAACTTAACAATGAGATACACAATTCTCTGGGACTGAGATATAAACGGACCACCGAATCCTGGCCAGAAGAGCAGACCTAATGTTAATTAAAAAAAGAAAGGCACCCGTCACTAAGCAGATTTTGTAATTACATCGAACCACCGTGTGAAAAGATAAGAAAGCGAAAAGGTAGACAAATACCTGTATAATTCCAGAGAACTGAAAAGACTGTGGAATATGAAGGTGACGGTGATATTAATTGTAGTTGGAGCCCTTGAAACCGCCCAAAGGTTTGGAAAAAAGATTGGAAAAATTGGAAATCAGAGAAAGAACCAAAACCCTTTATACGACAGCATTAAGATAGGCTAGAATACTTAGAAGGGTCCTGGAAACCTAGGAGACTTGTTGCTACTCAAACTTCAGTGAATGGCCACCAGCTAATGATGGTATCAAAAACTCGCAAGGAGTGAAATAATAATAATAATAATAATAATAATAATAATAATAATAATAATAATAATAATAATAATAATAATATTTCTTGAAATCCTCTCGTGCTAAAAATATTCGACGTCTTCACGGGTTTAGCTAAGCAATTAAGAGAGTAAAGTCATAATAGATATATATTCATATTAAGGATTTTGAAGGGATTGTTGTAGAGATATCATTGGTATGCATTTGGCATCATCATCATCCTCCGCCTCATCATCATCATCATCATCATGTTGTTTCTATCATTTATTGAGTGTAATGATCCCCAACCTTTGGCTATGCCAGCCTACAAAAACATTTATTCAACATCCAATGACAAAGAGAAAACACTTATTTCAAAACTGCTGCCCGCCCTGTCGGCTGGAGCGTTAGAATTCACCAACAGCAACTCTGCAGAGGAGTAAGACCCCCCTCCAAATGGGGACACCTGTAGGCCGTGGGTGGCGACCAGTGATGTTTAAGGATAGAACCTAGGTGGTTGAGCAGTCCATGACTTGCAATACTCCACTTTGGCCCTTTCTTGGGCTAGACGGGCGGGCGAAGAGGCCCCCTCCGATCAATCGGCTGGTCACGTCAAGCCCTAGCACCTATATGATTTTCCCAACCCTATTGTGCTAATGGCAAGCCCCAGCCCTTTTATTCATATGGGTGCTAGAAGGCAGTGGCCGAGCTGTTCTGGAAATGACGTTAAACTCTATCTGATGGTGAGGTTCCCGTTTGGAGGTTTGGGCAATGTGGAACACCCCTTCATCACCATTGCTCCCTGGTCCACTCTGATACGGAGTAGTAGTACCTGTTAGGGTCCCATCTATGGGTTAAATAGAAAAATTTGTTTATAAAAAACATTGAGTATCCATTAAGAATTGATTTATTTCAAAACTTTATCGGTATTAAATGACCCACTGAGGTTGATATACCGTAAAACAGACCAAACTAAAACTGCTGCAATACAATCAAACTCAATGCAATACCATGTAGGAATTACATCTCTTACCTGCCGACAATTCTGCTATTTGGTTCTAGTAGACACAAAACAAATTATCAGTAATATGGAAATCAGACCTCACTGACAAATTAAAGCGAACATTCTTCCAAGCCGTAGTAGCTTCAGTGTTACTGTACGGCTGCACTACCTGGACTTTAACAAAGCGCCTAGAGAATAAGCTAGACGAGACTTGCACGAAAATGCTGCGTGCAATATTAAACAGGACGTGAAAACAACACCCCACGAGAACACAACTGTATGGCCACCAGCCACATATCACACAAACCATCCGTGTGAGGCGAACAAGACACACTGGGCACTGCTGGAGAAGCAAGAATGAACTCATAAGCGACGGTCTTCTATGGAAGCCATCCCATGGGCATGCCAGAGTAGGTCGCCCAGCAAAGACGTACATTGATCAACTCTGTGCGGATGCTGTGCGGAGGATCTCCGAGAGGCAATGAGTGATAGATAGGGATGGCGAGAGATTGTAATGGATATCCGTGCTGACAGCGCGACAGGATGATGATGATGATGATACACAAAAGGTAACTTCTTCCCGTGTCTGATAATGTCCACTAAGTGGCGTGGTCAAAGTAGTATAAAAAAGAGAACGCCAGTAAAACTCTCCCCTTCGTCGATGCCTTGAAACAGACGTGCCTATCTAGGAACAGGGGGCTTTGTACCCCCAAAACCTCATATCACATAGCACAGAATAGTATGTCCCTGTTGGAGTTTTTGTAATATAAGGCGTGTGACAAAAGCCCACTTCTACTTATAGACTCGCCGATAACCACGTGACCAACTTATTGGCCAACCACTGGCAGTACTCTGCTGCTGATATTGTTATTTATACTGGCTGTTCTGGTCATACCTACTCATAACTACTTGGATATTCGTGGACGGAACATAGGATCATATCACTGGATCTTTTACACTAGGTAGGATTCCAGAACTGGGGACTTATTCACTTACCAAAGGATTCTATAACTCAGGACTTACTTACTTATTTACTTTAAGTTCTTTGCAAATGACCAAGGATGGCGGCCAGATACTTAACAGTCCCAAAATGTATTTCTATTTTTCTTATATGCACTTACTCCAAAGACGCTACACACAAAGACATTTCTTCATTCAGCACATTCATTCTCTATCAACTACACTTATATCAATGACTTCATAACTATAACATATATATATTTATCAACACCTCCGCACGAGGTCAATTTCTTAAGCGGAGTTTAACAGCTCCTAGATAGGTTGCCTTACCAAAGTTGAAAAGCCAAGTCCGCCCTACTATTTACCCATAGCTGGAGCGAGTATAGTTAGATTCATACCTTTCCCAATGGTATTAGCGCTATGTGAAATGCAAACAGTTTCGTCTAGGATTTGAACTCGGGTCGACGAGTCCATTTCCTACGACTCTAACCATTATGCCACGCGCCTCCATAACTATAACATATAAGGTGTTATAAATAGTAAACAATGTTAAGTAAAAACTTTATCATCTTAACTAATAGCCTTTGTTTAAGTTCAGGTTATGCGGTGACGCTTTGGATAGAAGTTATGATAAGGTTAGGCCTAGAAACAATTTAAGCTTCGACGTTTCAGAAGCATATCTCGTGTAATGAACGACTCCCTTTAAGTAATTTTTGGCAGTCTTATTCTATAAAAATCTTCAGATCCTTTGGAGATTTGTAGTTTTGAAAAATATTAATCATTTAAATTTTTAAGTAAGAGTTTCAGTTTACAATCTAAATAATATAGTTAAGTGAACCCTTACTTTTCGTCCGTCTGACTAAGGTGAAATTGTAAAAATATTTATTTCTCAGTGTTTTGTCTTGTCTTATGTATTAATTTTTCCACTCTGTCGCAGGGCTAGAATAGGCTGAATGTATCCCCTGTTGAGTTAAGACAACAAAAAGGGGTGACCTGGGCATGACATTAAATTACATATTATAGTGAGGTTTCAATTATATAGATCTGGGGAGTGTGAAGTACCCCTTCATTGCCATTAAATCCATGATCACTGACCTGTGTTAGTACCCCATCTATGTTAGGATCCCATCTATGGGCCAAATAGATCTGCTTAAAAATTATTCGTATTGATAGACCTATAATATACCAAAAAACTGTAAATTATTTGTATTAAGAATAGTTACTTGAAAGTGACCGGCTCAGCTCAGTCGGTAGAGCGTTCGACTAAGAACCACAAGGTTCCTGGTTCGAGACCACTTGCCTCCTATGACACAAACCATGCGGCTAAGACGAACGAGACATGCTGGACACCACTGAAGAAGCAAATAGGAGCTCATAAGCATCGATATAGGCACATACACATGGACACACCAGTGTGGATTGGCCAGAAGAAAAGACTATATCGATCAGCTCTGAGCGGATACTGAAGGCTGTGCAGGAGCGGTGGCCGATAGGGACGGGTGGCGATGAAGAGTCATGGAGATCCGTGTTGTTGGCATGGCAATTATGCTGATGATGACTGTAAAAATATATAATAATATCCGTCGTGATTGTATTTTCATACACAAAAAATGATAAAATCCTGGAGTCTTTGGTTTAGAAGAAAATTAATTATTCATTGAAAAAAATGTTAGGGTGCAGTTACTTTATGGGTGATCTGTAAATTTAGTAAAACGTTGGGGGAACCCAATGAGACTCTTGCACATTTCACTAAAGAGTTGGTGTGCATGATGGGTTTGCTACCGACAGGAGACCTTGAAATTATCTGTGTCAGACTGGTCCGCCCCCTTTTCACTTCTGAGTTAATTATAACTTACACTGAGAAGGCATTAGTTAGAGACGACTTCCTCCCCAAGCTTTTGTGTAAGTGAGAGTGGAAAATACCAAATGGCAAGAACTTGCTAAAGAATATTGACACAGACATTTACTTAGTCAAGCTTCTGAATGACTTGGCTGGTTGGTTGGTTGGTTGGTTGATTGATGTAAGGGTTTATCAACCTTGCTGTTCTATTTTAGTTTAACAGTTATGACCTCCAATTGTATATGAAGATAGTTTAACAATAATTGTCTTTAATTACTATACGGTATAAAATTTGTATTATCTGCGTTATTCGGACTATTGTCCTCATCTTCATTGTTATTTGTACAACGTTTCGGCCGATATGCCCTCCGGCCTTCTTCGGGTATTTCTTGTCGGACTTCTCGGACCCGGGAACCTTCTCGGGCTCGGGAACCTTCTTTTCGAACTCGGGAACTTTCTTGTAATCGGGAGCCATCACGGAACTTTAAACTTTGAAAAGAAGGTTCCCGAGTCCGACAAGAAATACCTGAAGAATGCCGGAGGGCATATCGGCGGAAACGTTGTACAAATAACAATGAAGATGGGGACAATAGTCCGAATAACGCAGATAATACTAATCTTCAAGCCTCATCTCAAACATTCAGAGAAATGGTATAAAATTTATTAACATAATAATTTTAAGCAGGTAAACATTTCATGCTTAGTTGCAATATCAATGTTTAAGTGCCAATGTATTTATAAAGTTCACAATCATTTTAAGCAGGTAAACATTTCATGCTTAGTTGCAATATCAATGTTTTAAGAGCCAATGTATTTATAAAGTTCACAATCATTTTAAGCAGGTAAACATTTCATGCTTAGTTGCAATATCAATGTTTTAAGTGCCAATGTATTTATAAAGTTCACAATCATTTTAAGCAGGTAAACATTTCATGCTTAGTTGCAATATCAATGTTTTAAGTGCCAATGTATTAATAAAGTTCACAATCATTTTAAGCAGGTAGACATTTCATGCTTAGTTGCAATATCAAATGTTTTAAGTGCCAATGTATTAATAAAGTTCACAATCATTTTAAGCAGGTAAACATTTCATGTTTAGTTGCAATATCAATGTTTAAGAAGCCAATGTATTTATAAAGTTGACAATCATTTTATGCAGATAAACACT
The DNA here is from genome assembly GCA_023376005.1 of Doryteuthis pealeii. NCBI lineage: Eukaryota > Metazoa > Mollusca > Cephalopoda > Myopsida > Loliginidae > Doryteuthis > Doryteuthis pealeii. The sequence continues at coordinate 41,161,107 of CM042147.1, read as the reverse complement.
TCATATTATCTGCGTTATTCGGACTATTGTCCCCATCTTTATTGTTATTTGTACAAATAACAATGAAGATGGGGACAATAGTCCGAATAACGCAGATAATACTAATCTTTAAGCCTCATCTCAAACATTCAGAGAAATGGTATAAAATTTATTAACATAATAATTTTAAGCAGGTAAACATTTCATGCTTAGTTGCAATATCAATGTTTTAAGTGCCAATGTATTAATAAAGTTCACAATCATTTTAAGCAGGTAAACATTTCATGCTTAGTTGCAATATCAATGTTTTAAGTGCCAATGTATTAATAAAGTTCACAATCATTTTAAGCAGGTAAACATTTCATGCTTAGTTGCAATATAAATGTTTTAAGTGCCAATGTATTAATAAAGTTCACAATCATTTTAAGCAAGTAAACATTTCATGCTTAGTTGCAATATCAATGTTTTAAGTGCCAATATATTAATAAAGTTCACAATCATTTTAAGCAGGTAAACATTTCATGCTTAGTTGCAATATCAATGTTTTAAGAGCCAATGTATTAATAAAGTTCACAATCATTTTAAGCAGGTAAACATTTCATGCTTAGTTGCAATATCAATGTTTTAAGTGCCAATGTATTAATAAAGTTCACAATCATTTTAAGCAGGTAAACATCTCATGCTTAGTTGCAATATCAATGTTTTAAGTGCCAATGTATTAATAAAGTTCACAATCATTTTAAGCAGGTAAACATTTCATGCTTAGTTGCAATATCAATGTTTTAAGAGCCAATGTATTTATAAAATTGACAATCATTTTATGCAGATAAACACTTCATATTATCTGCGTTATTCGGACTATTGTCCCCATCGTCATTGTTATTTGTACAAATAACAATGAAGATGGGGACAATAGTCCGAATAACACAGGTAATACTAATCATCAAGCCTCATCTCAAACATTCAGAGAAACACTTCATACTTACGTACAATATCAATATCTCAAGAAAAATGTACTAATAAAATTCGCAATCATTTTAAGGTGGCAAAGACTTTATTGTTATAATATCAATATTTTAAGTGCCAATATATTGATAAAGTACACAGTCATTTTTGGTTGTTTAGGGTATGGTTTTTACGGCATGTCAACCTTTGATGGCTTATTATATTTCGAAGTCAGTTTAACAATTATGGTCACCAATTATATACAGTACAAAAATGTATCATCACAATCATTTAAAGTGGTATACGCTATATACTTAGGTACAATATCACTGTTTTAAGAGACAATATATTAGAGTTCACAACCATTTTAAACATTTTCTAAAACACATCTATTTGACCTATTGATGAAAGACTAACAGATTTTGCCATTCAGGATCATAGTGCATAGTGGGAATAATGGCAACAAAGGGGTAACTTCATCGACCCCACAGTTCCAGAACTGGGGCTCACCAGTAAGATGCAGTTTAGTATCATACTCAGGACACTGAGACTTATAACAACGAAGCGCGTGGTGTAATGGTTAAAGTCATGGGAAATGGAATCGTCGCCCCGAGTTCAAATCCTGGACGTGGTAATTGCATTTCACTTAGCGCTAATACACTTGGGAAAAGGTATGAATTCTGCTCTCCCTCCAGCTATGGGTAAATAGTAGGGCAGATTGGGCTCTTTAACCTTGGTTAGGCAACCGGTCTAGGAGAAGGGAAACTCTGAATTCAAACCTGTTGAACTCCGCTTCAGAAATTGACCTTGTGTCACATCCTGCTCGTGCGGAGGTGTTGGTAAATATATATAACAACGATTCTCAATATTTAAGCAGCGATGAGTTTGTCACTATTAAAATGGGTGACCACTGAAACACAGCAGGCACCGTAAGCAATTTGTCGCCTGTGTGCTAGATTAAGTGAAGCTTAGTACATTATATGGTGTGTAGCTAGCTTAACAGACTATTTTCAGTGAATTCAATTCCCACTGGATGCTCCCACACCTCTGGCCTTGTGCCAAACTTAGATATGCTTAGTAAATGACTATAACATACTTAGAAACTCAGAAAACATTTTTGTATATCTTATTTCCTGTGAATTATTCAATTAATTTATGTAAAAAAAGTTTGACACAAGGCCAATTTTCTTATGCATATCGTCAACTACTAGGAACCGATATTCTTAGTGAGTGTGCTAGTTTAGCGCATCACGCTAATCAAATGTTGGCAAATTCTTATTCACCCCCCCCCCCCACTCTGTAATTTAATCCTAGAGAAACTATTGTAATTTTGTTGTCCATTGTTATTCGATATATTCTGAGATCCTATAGCAGGCCCCTAAAACTAATTTCATCGTGATATACAACTGGACGGATGTGGGGGAGTGTGACAAAAATTACAACTGAAGGATGAGAAGCATTCCACCGGCATACATCCTTTGTCATTTACGTTGTTCACAGAAACTGGTTAAATGAATGAATTTATGTATGAAATAAGTGGAGTGAATGAAACATTTGTAGAAATCATTCCTAGAAATCAGCCACCCCCACTTAATATTAACACTAACTCTAACCCTTACCCCACTTTGTATGCTAAAGGTATTTATTTTTCTCGTCCCCGGAAAACCTTTTAGCAATATTCATATCAGAGTAGTAGGTCCAGCCGTACACCCATGTGACAATAAACACCATTTGCTGTTACTATAAGAATATATTGAAAAGAGTTTTACTATATGAATGCATTGCAACAAGTTTTTCTTATGCATTCTTATAGTAAAACTCTTTGCAGTGCATTTTTATAGAAAATAATATTCCAATGCATTTCTACAGTACAAGAAAGCATTCGAAAGAATTTTACTATATGAATGTACTGCGAGGAGGTTTACTATAAGAATATATTGGAAAGAGTTTTACTATAGGAGTGCATTGGAAATAGTTTTGCTATAAGAATGTATTGAAAGGAGTTTTACTATAAGAATGCATTGGAAAGAGTTCTACTATAAGAATGCATTGGAAAGAGTTTTACTATAAGAATGCATTGGAAAGAGTTTTATTATAGGAATGTAATAAAAACTATAGCCGAACTTCAACGTTACCTTTCGCGGATTAGAGTGAATGGACGGGGTACTATGCTAAGTATTTCATTGTTCATGGCATCACTCAAAGCAATAGGTATCCCTCTATTCTTCAAGTTACATGGGGCAGTTTGTATTGGGGTACATGATTCACGATACCTTATCCCACTTATTATCAAACTTTCAAGATGGTTTACACTTTACAAAGGCACAAAACATTTCCCAACTTATTAGTAAAGTGAACCTCACTTGTTTCAGTTTCATTTTAAAACAAGAATTATACAAGAGTGTGTACGGTAGAAAATATAAAAAAAGAAGTTGGCTACTAGATCGTCGGGGCAACATGCCGATTAATATCCCTTCAAGGGATACCCCAAGACAATAGGTGTTACTTGGTGATGCTCATATCATCTCTAAACAATATTTGACAGATAAATCTGAAAAGAAATCCATTAATTAGAAGAAATAACTTCTATTCTTTACTTCCTATTTTAACTAAATAGTTAAATTAGGAAAATTTAGCAATGAAAGTTTCAGTTCTATTTTTCAATTATTTTTTTTATTATACCCCCTCTGTTTCAAACTTTTTTTTTATCTGCATTTTTATTCAGTTTTATTAGCCTTTCTAATTTAATATATTCTATTACATTAAAATTTAAATACTTGCAATCGGAGGGTGCATATATTTGCTAGTTATTACTAATTACTTATTCTTTATTTAGAAAATACTGAATAGATATCAATGAGAAAAATGGGTTTGATGTTTCTTAGAGACGTTTTCTACGTTAGGTCATACATGAAACAACTAGCCACTCATTTCCTCTTCAAAGCGCAGAAAACTTTCTTCTTTTTGCATTTAGTATAAATTCGTAAAATTTCTATATATAATGTATATTTATATCAAGATAATAATTTTTTTTTATATACGTAAGTATGTAACGATATCCCGGCAAAAAACAGCACACCATAGCGAGATATTCGTTAGAGTAGTATACTTTAAACGCTTTCAGAGAATAAAGTAATTTCCTGTCCAATTTGCAACTGAATGATAATTTTTTGGTCAATATTTACGCTGAACGCCACTAACCATCCAAAATCTCGGCATAACGGAGTTAAAACTAATTAGAATCCTTCTCTTCTTAAATAGAAATATCAGTATCATCATGGACCGCTGTTAAAACGAAGAGACAACGGGTCGTTTGTATAGTGATATATATATAGAAAATTTCTGTATTTAAAAAAATACATTAACTTATCTTTTTTGTGATGTTATATTTTCAATTACGAGAGTGGAAGTCATGCTAAATTATCTGGAGATAATACTACGTTGCTACCGATTGACCCGTTACTTCTGCCTCACCCTTTACAAAATTCTATGTTCCGGGTTGGTGTTTTACAGGCACAACACGTGGATCTAAAATTCTATCTTTGTGCTTCGAGCAGTTAGGTAACTCTAATTTACTTATGTGTCCTCAATCTATCACCTGTTACTTGGAGGGGAGATGTACATAGACATTTCCTTGTCGGCGAGGCTTAAAGTACACCGACTGTATCCTTTACAGAGGAGCAAGAACCCCTCCAAAAGGAGCGTTTTGGGTATGACACTAAACTGCATCTCATGATGAGGTACCTGTTAGTAATAATTACTTTAAATCATATGATTGTGCATAAATTATTAGTATTAGATACAATTATGCATAAATTATTAGTATACGATACAATTGTGTGTAAATTATTTGTATTATAATGGAATACTTGATATCATATAACTATGAACAAAAATCTATTAAGAAACAATTACACCAGAAGTTCTGTAACCACTCGTCATAAAATAACCCTCGACTGGTTGACATGCAATTAAAATCAATCAATCCCGAAAGAAATTACTTTGGTTCGACTCATGCCTTTGAAAGTGTGCATATTTGCATGAAAAGTGTGCATATTTGCATGAAAAGTGTGCATATTGGCATGAAATATAATCACTTAAATGTTTTCCTATAGATATCGACAAGGAATATAACAGAGAGACAAGCCAATGTGCACTTTTTAAAAAACGGAAACAAACAGTTAAAACAATTAAAAAAATCTATACATAACTAAAATTCTAAAAATGTTTTTTTATATATGTAAGTACGTAAAAAACAAAAACTGCAAAAAAAAAACAACAAAAAAAAAAACAAAAAAACAAAGCAAAAAAAAAAGCCCAACAAAAAACGACACATCATAGCGAGATTTTTACTAGAGTAGTACACTTAAAGTGCTTTCAGAGAATAAAGTAATTTCCCGTCCAATCTGCAAGTGAATGATAATTTTGTGGGGTCAGTATTCATCAATAACAATCCAAATTCTAGGTATAACAGAATTAATGCTAATTAGAATCCTTCACTTCTTAAATAGAAGTATAAGTATAATCATGGACCGCTATTACGAAGGGGACCCAACGTTTAGTTACAAATAAAAATGTGCAGTGTTTAAAAAATACACTAACTTATCTTTTTTTTTTGTGACGATATATTTTCAATTACGAGTAAGCCCTCGCACACATATTCCCATACGCAAATGCACACATATATATATATATATATATATATATATATATATATATATATATATATATAAGCATGTACAAAGGCAGCGATGTCTAAATACATCAACACATACATACGCATATACTTAACCAATATAAATAAATAAATAAATAAATACATAAAAAGAATGCCTACCTTTTTTAAAATTGTTCAGAGAATATTTTTACTGTCCAAAGAGAAGAGGATTTTTCTCAGAAAGCAATTAACTATATGTATGTATAAACATAATATAATAGCTGTATTTATCTCAGAATGGATTTAATCTCTGCCGGTGTCTGAGAGACAGCCACGTGTGTTTGATCGTAGATCTACCTTCAGGCCAGCGAGCATCTCTTTTATACAGCTGACATTATAGAACCAGTGCCAAAAATACGCTTATGGTTGATGCAAGATGATTCTGTTTCGATGGGAAAGGTGTAAGATGAGCAGGCTTTGTTGTAGAGTGATGTAATGTGTACACATTTTTTTCTTATCCGAAAAATGCTTATATATTTGGGGATTCGCTGTTGTTAGCGTGTGAGTTTTTGTGGAAAGTTACCAAGGGATGTTTTTGCAAAGTTTTGTGTTATTTTAATTTTAGTTGCTGCCTCCCCATGAAAACAATTCTTATTATTAATTACTTTTTTTTATTTTTTTAAAAGCACCCAGTTGCCATACAAGCGGTATTCTAATGTAGCAACAGCAAACAATTATTTTTTTTTGTTGTGTGAAGACTGAGTCGCCATTGCCCGAGTGAGGGTTGGTTGGTTATTTTGTTTAATAGCACATCAACCCTTGTGGGCCACTCAATGCCAAATATTGTCTTTCTGTGTATATCATTTGTAAACGAATAGTTTTTTGGTAAATATGTCTGTCCGGTTTGGTTTTATAAACCGGCAGAAACAATTTTCATTAACTCGACTAGCAAGAATATGCCTCATCCGGGCGTAAGTACTTAAATACTTACGCCCGGAGGAGGCATATTCTTGCTAGTCGAGTTAATGAAAATTGAAATGGTAATTTATGAGGAAGTGCGTCCCGGTCCCCTGCCTCCAAAATTGCTGCCCGGTGAATTTTAAAATAACGACCCCAAGCTTCGGCACCACATCCGTGTTACTTGAAAGAAAACAACCAACTTAGGGCTTTAAATGTATTTTAGGGGTGGATTCTCTTTTTGTCTTAATTCTTGTTTATTTATAGAAATTTGTCGTAATTCGTGTTTATTTATCGTAATTTGTCGTAATTCGTGTTTATTTACCGTAATTTGTCATAATTGTTTTTTTAAAATCGTAATTCTTGTTTATTTATCGTAATAAAAGAAAATCTTAGTATTTAATAGATAGATAGATAGATAGATATGAAGATGGATAGTTTTGAATAGACTGAGATAGATAGATAAACAATAGGTAACACCTATTTTACCCCGTGAAATTTACCTCCTTCCTATATTTAACACAATGAAACTTGCAGAAGCTTGGGGTCGTTATTTTAAAATTAACCGGGCAGCAATTTCGGAGGCAGGGGACCGTGACGCACTTCCTCATAAATTACCATTTAAGTTTTAATGTAATGAAATATATTAAATTAGAAAGACAAACGAAATTAGATGAGAGCGTATATAAAAAGATTATACTTACTTTAATTATATTTTAATTGTTTTTTATATAAAATCATTCATAGGACTGATTTTAATACGTTCGATAATAAAACAATAATATTAGAGATCAATAACATTTAACTTCCACGTCACCGAAATAATGTTTGCTTCTCTTCGGTCCCATGAAAGAGGGTTAGAGAGGCAAACATTATTCCAGTAACGAGGAAGTGAAATCTGTATGGAAGAAGTGGCTAAAAGAACAGTCAACAGAATTTTACGGAGCAGGGATACATGCTCTCATTCGAAGGTGGAACATTGCTATTGAGAGAAATGGTGACTGTGTGCAAAAGTAGGGATGCGATCAACAGAGAACCAGATTCATTTTGATGTATGATACATGTTCCCGTATTGATAATTATACTTCTCCTAAATAAAATGGCATTACTTTTTGACATACCCTCGTATATTTAAGGTAGAATAAAAATGCATTAAAATAGAACAAAAATGAATATACAGAGGTCGCCTGTAGTATAATGGTTATCATCGGGGGAAATGGATACGACGACACGAGTTCAAATCCTGGACGTGGTTGTTTGCATTTCACATTGCGCTAATACTCTTTGCAAATGTATGAATCCAACTATTCTCCCTCCAACTATTGGGGAAACAACCACAACAGATATAGAAAGTCCACTAGCAATGGTACTGGCATCAAATTCTATATGTTATATAGCGGCTTCTTCAAATTCACGCTGCTAAATCGTGTACGTTAGTAGTCGGGTGTATATATATGGTCACGTAGCGAAGTATGTAGTTGTCGTTTAATGAAATCTACAACACATGCGTATAGTAGGAGTTTTGACTTTATTTCTTCTTCTCGGCTGTATGTGGTGGGTGGCGAGCGTTGACAATGAAATGACCGAGGGTTGACAATGACTACTACTATTGAGATGACTGGCGATGGTAAGGTAAAGGGGGCTGGTGAGTCCCACAGCCGTTGGCTGCAATGGACCGTGAGCGTCTGTCGCTCACTTGTTCTCCGTCCGCTGTCTCCTGTCTAACTGACCTCGGCTCGAACCCTCAGGCCTTTTATATTGATAGATACTCATACGCATCTTTATCTTTTGATCTGGTTTTTACATCCACTAATATGCCTACGCATTTTTATCTTTTGATCTGATAACGGACATTTGTTATATATTTCTTTATCTTCTCCCTGCTTCTTTGACCGGAAAACCTCTCTTCCGTTTTCTCCCTTTTTTTAAATATATATTTTTATATTTCTCTTTGTCTTTTTGCCGGAAGCTTCCTCTTCTGGGCGACGATAATACAACAATAGCAGCGATGATGGCACTGTCGTCAAGAAAATGTAGTTCGTGTAGTCCATCATTCATCGGTCCGAATCGTGTGGATGAACTGATCGTGGTGCTCTTTACTTTGTGGATTGACAGCGTTTTTTTAAAAAACTTGGCTTGTGACTCACAACATTGTCGCCACTGGTGAAACGAGCTGTCCATCGCGTAACTATGCACACATCCAACGTTTGGTCTCTTTAAAGCTGATAAGCGTTGATGAATATCAATGGGTCAATTTTTCTGTGTGGAGGAATACAACGACATATCTCTGCTATCATGACATAATATTTTGCCACTCAGCTGCTATCGGTAACAATAAGAAAAAAAAGGGTTATTGGCAAAAAATTTCAGACTCTACTGCCATACCACCAACATCCGCTTTTAAGAAGCATTATGATAAAATAAAAGTATTCATTTGCTAGCAAAACTCTTACAAGTGCGGAATGCAGGCTTTTGCCCATAGATAATGGTGGTGACTATGTATGAAGTATTATTTTGAAATTGAAATCTTGCAACGGTGTTATTGTGCTCCCCGTGTCTGTTGTTATTTCTATGTGAATACTTAGAAGGAATTACTTTCGAATTTAGCTAGTCGGTAGATCATTCGCCTAGGAATCGCAAGGTTCCAAATTCGATACCGGTCCTCACCAACCCAGCAGATAAGTAGTATAGCTCGGGTAATCTGATCTGTACAGTAAAGTGGCGAGCTGACGGAAGGTATGGCGCTCCAACTCAGCAAAAAATATCCCTGGTCTAGCGAAAAGGGAATAGACTCCCTTGCTGTCCGGCTGATATCGACAACAGTCCATTCTGCCGACTTTATTTAGTTTCGAAGCAACTCGCATAGTTTGCTGATAAATGAATACTCTCTCATAAAAAATTAAATATGCAGCCATATTAGTTTTGATAAACGGGTCAATTTTTTTTAGAGAAATACTGCTGCTCTGAATTCAGAGTTTTCCTTTTCCTAGACTGGTTGCTGTATCAAGGATTAAATATCCAATCTGTCTTACTATTTACCTATAGATAATCGTTGGGGGAGTAAGGAAGAGATGGATTCATGCCTTCCCAAAGAGCATTATTGTGAAATAAATGAAAGCAGCCTCGTCCAGGATTTAAACTTGTCTCGTGTAGTCCATTTCTTATGACGATAACTCTTACGCCATTTGTGCCTCCTTGATAAAGTTATGTAACTATTGAAATAGCAACAACACCACCATCAACAACAACAATAATAATAATAATAATCTTATTATAATGGAGATTGCGTGCTTTTCTGTCTGTAACCGAAACTATATCACTACTTAAGTCACAATTCCCTTTGTTATTTACGTCACATTCTCCATGATTTTATTTTTATTTAAACCTCAATTTCTAATAAAATTGTTTTACATTATTAATACTGTTAATCATATCTACAAATGAATAATATGCAATTGTATTTATATATACACTAAAATAGCATTTTACAGTGTGAACAGGAAGGCTAATTTGCATATTGAAATTAAAAATTTGATTTTAATAAATATGTACTTAGTATTATTGATTTTTAATTGTATGGTTTTTATCTTAATGAATATGATAAAAAATCTCTTCAATAAATTTAAAAAGAAATCGATTAACGAGAAGAAATAATTCTGATTTTATTCTTTACTTCCTATTTTAACTAAGTTATTAAATTAGGAAAATTTAGCAATGAAAGACGAGAGTGATAGAAGAGTAAGTTTCAGTTGTTCTATTTTTCGATTATGCACCCCTCTGTTTCCAATCATTTTATCTGCATTCTTATTTAGTTTCATTAGCTTTTCTAATTTAATATACTTTATTACATTAAAACTTAAATACTTGCACCCGGAGGGTGCATATATTTGCTAGTAATAATAATAATACTTGCCAGAGAACTGCAAAAGTTATGGAATATGAAAGTGAAAGTTATACCAATTGTAGTTGGTGCACTTGGAACGGTCCCAAAAGGATTGGAAAAGGCTTTGGAAAGTTTGGAAATCAGAAGAAGAATTGAAACCATTCAGAACACTGCACTGCTGCAATCTGCCAGAATACTCAGAAGAGTCCTGGAGACCTGAGGAGACTTGCTGTCACTCAGACTCCAGTGAAAGACCATCAGCTAACACTGATGTGAAAACTCAAAAGGAGATAATAAGTTTATTTTCTATAAATGAAATACAAATCTTAAGCACTTTAAAAGTGGGAAAGTGGAAGGATATAAAAGTATATATATGCATATAAACACATATATAGATACATACATACACACATACATACACATACGCAAGCATCTACATATACATAAAGACACAGATACATACGTATACAGCAATGCATACATGTGAATATACACATATACATATATAAATACGTACACAGGCACACATACATATAAATAAATATATAAAAACATGAATATATACGTACATGAGTACATATAAATACATATACACATGCAACCTCATGCGTGAATACATATAAACATAAATATACATATACATAAACATACATATACATAAACGCACATACATACACATTAATAAACATGAGTATACACATACAGACCAACACACGAAATTACACACACACATATATATATATATATATATATATTATATATATATATATATATATATATATAAAACATATGAATATAGAGGGGTGAAAGAGGAGGATAAAGGCAATGGGATTGGGTGGGTAAGGGGGGAGAAGATAAAAATTATGGTGACATTTTTTTATATCCATGTTCAAATTTGATTTTCCCACCCCCAACTAACCTCCCCCCCCTGTTGACCCTCACTTTGGTGACTTACTAGGCCATAACCCACATACTAACAAACAGGTTTGATTTTGATTTTGTGGTCATCTAACCAACCCCTTTTATTACTCCCATTTGCTACTTCCTCTACTCAAATCTCTCCCCAAGAAAGGCTACTCCCATCTTCTATCAGGTATTTCTCACCATTCATTTTTCTACCAACCCCCCCTCAACTCTCTTCCTATTTGATTTCCTTCTCATCTTCCCCAAAGATTTCCCCTATAACCAATCAAATCTTTCCCTCACCACAAAACTTACCCACCTACCTACTCACCCTTTCTATAAAACACTTGTATGATCCGAATAATTCAATAAAAGCCGAAGAAGCCGAGTTCAATTCTCCAGCGAAATATAAAACACATTTTTGTCTGAGTTTTGTTCTTTCATTCCTTATATTTTACCATATATATATAATATATATATATTATATATATATATATATATATATTGTGTGTGTGTGTTGACCTATGAGCTTCATCCACCCAGCATCTTGTAAAGCACGCCGTTCTAATATCACTCATAAGTTAAAGCGACAATTCTTCCAAGCCGTAGTTGTATCAGTGTTGCTGTACGGCTGCACCACTTGGACCCTAGTGAAGCGCCTAGAGAATAAACTAAATGGGAGTGGCGCAAGAATACGGTGTGCGGTCTTAAACAAATCGTGGAAACAATACCCCCCAAGAAAGCAGTACCACCACTTGACCCCTACCACACAAAGCATCCGAGTAAGACAAACAAGGCATACTGGACACTGCAGGAAAAGCAAGGACGAACTCACAAGTGACGTTCTCATGTAGAAACCTGCAGACGGGCACGCCAGTGTGAGCTATCCAGCAAGGGCCTATATCGATCAGTTCTGTGCGGATTCTGTATGCTGCACAGAGGATCCCTGAGGAAGATGACTGATTAGTATGATTGCCAAGATATTGTATTGGATATCCGTTCTGCAGACATGACATGATGATATATATGTATATAAAAAGGGAACCTCACGCAGTGTAATGGTTAACAAGCTAGATTTGTAGACCATTGATAGTAAGTTCGATTCTCATTGAGCACCCCATGCTTCTGGGCTTGTGTCACATATAAGCTAAGCTTAGTAAATAACAATATGTATATATAAAAAGTATGGCTGTATGGCTGCACCACCTGGACCCTAACTAAGCGACTAGAGAATAAAATAGATGGGAGCTACACACAAGCATGCTGCGGGTGATCCTGAACAAGACGTGGAAACAACACCCTACGAGAAAACAGCTGTACGGTCACCTGCCACATATCACCCAAGCCATCCGAGTAAGACGGACAAGACACGCGGGACACTGCTGGAGAAGCAAGGACGAACTCATAAGCGACGTCCTCCTGTGGAAGCCAGCACATGGACACGCCAGTGTGGGCCGACCAGCAAAGACGTACATTGATCAGCGCTGTGCGGATACAGGATGCTGCATAGAGGACCTCCCGAGAATGATGAGCGATAGGGACGGATGGAGAGAGATTGTCATGGATATCCGCGCTGACAGCGCGACATGATGATAATAATATATAAAAAGATACATGCAAATTTAAATGGAAAGGGTCCCATCGAATTTAAAAGACCCACTCCAACCGGAGTGCCCTAAATACTCTGAATTGTTTCCAATTAGTTAAAAAAAGAGCCTCATTAACTTTGGAAATAACTAAATTTGCTCTGTTCTTATATCTTTTTTTTAATAATTGTATGAGGAGCCTAAGACTAGAGAAGTCCTTCTAGTCTTGAGGCCCCTGGGTTGCATCCCGTACAAGCCCATATGTAAATCGGAAGCTACTTAGATTGAGTTAGGAACGAATTCACTACTCAGTCGTAATGCCCTACAAAGATTAGCCTACTAAGAAGTGCACTACATTAAGCCCCTAAAAATAGTTTACAATCATTTGTGTTGATGTTGTTCGCTTGAAAACGATATGGTTTATCAATTTGGCATCTTGTTCTTGTCTGAAATTTCATGCCCCCGCCTTTTAGTGTGTCACGTGGAGAAATTCAGTTCAACGCTGCTACAAACTTTTTTTTTTTTACATATATAGTTAGCATGAGACTAAATTTGAATTCACCGATATGTGAATTAATAAGTAAATAAGTTTTTAAAACAATATAAAAAATTACTGATGTATTTATTACCAATTAGCTGAACCTGTGAGAAGCACATTATTTAGTTATGATATACAAATAAATATATAATACAATATCTATCTATCTATCTATCTATCTATCTACACCGTCTATGAAAAGTGGGTTTGTTTGATTCTGTCCTAATGGATTTTAGAAGATAACCCCCCCTCTAAACTCTAACAATGTCATAATTTCTGTGTCACTACCGAGGGATCGAAATCTCATCGATGAGGTTTAAATACTAGACGCTCATGGTGCAATGGCCACCGCCTAAACAGCTGGCGAGGGTGACAGGATAGATTAGCCAAAACGTTGATTATTAATTATACAAAGAAATGTTACAATTGTCCCAACAATATTTGTAATATATTAGTTTTGATCAATTTATATCCATTCATTTATTATTTTACGTCATTTCGGCCTACGCCAAATTCGCCTTTACGTCACTTTTCTAGACTAAATTTCAATTCACTCAGCAATATGATAAAAGGACGGGAATAAGTAATAATGATATTAAATAAAACACAAAGAAATTAACAATAAATGCAAAAGAAGTTAAAAAGAAATTGAAATGCAATAAAAACACATTACAAATCTATATACAGTACATTAAAGAGCATCCGCTTAAGAACCACAAGGTTTCCGGTTCGATACTGACCCTTGACAATCAGCGCATGAGTAGCACAGCGGGGAGCTGATGGTAGGTTTGGTGCTCCACCTCAGACGCAAAACAATCTTCCTGGTTTAGTGCTAGCAAAAAAAGGGGTAGTCTCTCTCACTATCTGGCTGATACCAACAATCCTGGGTAGGATTATATAAATATACATATATATTATTCAGCCCACGCGCCTCCGTCGAGTTAGAGTCGTGGAAAATGGACTCGTCGATTCGAGTTCAATTTTTAGACGAAGCTGTTGGTATTTCACATAGCGCTAATACTCTTGAGAAAGGTATGAATCTATATATTATCCCTCCAGCTATGGGTTAAATAGTAGGGCAGACTGGGCCCTTCAGCCTTGGGTAGGTAACCAGTCTAGGAGAGGGATAACTCTGAATTCAAAATCCCTGAGGTCGGTCGTTGATTGGGTTTGTGGCAACCCTTGATGCATCAATTCTTCCTATCGACTGTACCAAAAAGTGTGGATGGTCCAACACAAGCCTTCACCACTATAAACAAATCACTGTGTGGGTGTTCATTGTATGTATGAACCCCCATGCTTCGAAAATCGACGAGAGAGTCCATAATATTATTTAACTACTCAATTTTTGGACGTATTTTTTTTTGTTCATCTTAGTTTTTTTGCTGCTTCTTGTTGTAACTTTACTCGGGCCATCAATCTATGACAGTGAGTAATCAATGCAAACTGGAATTAATAATGCTAATTTTTGCTTTAAATAAGATATAAAGAAAAGAAGTTAAACTTAGCGGGTTATTTTCTATAACTCCAACCTAAAAAAGGGGTAATCACTCTGAATGAATTTTATGATTTATTTATTTATTTATTTATTGATCTACTAGGAAAAAAGAAGACGGGGTTAAGGTTAGGGTTAGTTTAATGGGAAAATAATGGGTAGATTAATTAGCAGATAAAATTCATTCAGAGTGGTTCCTCTTTTTTTTTAGGTTGGAGTTATGGGAAATAACCAGTTAGTGTTTATACTTAGTAATAAGAATATCGTAGTTGGAAAAAATTGAAAAATAGATGTCTCGCGTTGTAAGCTAACTAAGTTCATTAATGAATTTGATTATCACCCGGTGCTCCGTAATGTTGGCCTTGTGCCAAAGTAAGCTATGTTTGATAAATACGAAAATACGGTAAGTAAATAAATAGTTGAAAAAAAAAATGATGTTATATGCAGTTGATGAACAATTTAATATAATGAATGATGTTCAGATAGAGCTTCAAGAAACACACACACACACACACACACACACACACACACACACACACACACACATATATATATATATATATATATATATATATTCTGCAACGTCATAGGTTACCAATTTAGTGTTATGGCTGTGGTATGTTAAGGAACTCTTTGGAGAGTAGTAGCAGTAATGTTCGACAGTACTCATTCTCAGTGATTCTTTGAAGTGACTACCCGGAAGTAAGTAGGTAGCAAACCGGTAAGAGCTATCTTGAACGTGTTATTGGCAAGAATGGTAGTAGTAGTAGTTGTAAGTTTTGTCGGTGAGGACAACTTTATTATTTTACTAATTTCCTTGACGTGGTAGTTGTTTGTAGCCATTGATTTTTTGTTTTGTCCGAACCCTTCGTTTGGAACTGTTGTCTAATAAAGATGGAGAAGTTAGTTGAGTGAAAGACAGCATAAAAGTGTACCACAAAAGCGTCTCTGATACTGAATTTATTATATGTATTTACCAACCCCTCCGCACAACCAGGAGTTGCTGAGAGGTCACTTTTCAAGCGGAGTTTAATAAAATTTGAATCCAGTGTTTTCCTTCTCCTAGACTAGTTGGCATATCAAGGTTAAAGATCCCAGTCTGTCCTACTATTTACCCATAGCTGGAGGGAGAATAATTGGATACAATCCTTTCTCAAGGGTATTAGTGCTATGTGAAATACAAAGAGCCTCGTCCAGGATTTGAACTAGTCTCGTAATGTCCATTTCCTACGACGATAACCATTACACGACGTGCGCTTTACTGGATTTCGTATATCCATATATCTAATTATAGAGAACGCACTTAGATACTCCTCCCCCTAAATCTAACTGTAAACATCAAGTGTTGCATACTCATACACATATACCCATGTTGGGTACATACACGAGTGTTCCTTTACTGGAGAGAGGGGGAGAGATAGACACAGGTAGATAGAGAGATGCATAACTTATTTCTTTGGCCATTGGTGATCTCTAGTCGTTTCTATTCTTTCGCTATGACTTCTATTTCTCTGTTCTTGCTGGTTGGTCGTCCTTGATTCATTTCTTCTTCTAGGTCAGTCTTGTTGTCAAGACATTCATCAACCACAAAACCATATTATTTATTTAAACTTTTATTTACTTAACTAAACATTTTCCTCTAACTAAACACAGCGTGCGTGTGCAAGTGAGCCCCAGCATAGGGCAGATATGCATTCTCTGCCTGATGACCATCCCTTCAGAAATACAGGGGGTTGACAATAATCTATGCATTGATTATGTAACACAATTATCTTCTATTAGCCTCAAACGTCGCATCGAATTGTCCCAATGCAGTGATGTAAGAGCCATCAAATTTTCTCAATTTCAAGTGATTTCTCTTTAACTTGGGTTTCCCCATATGTTGCCAAAAGTTCTTTAGAATTAGAGTCACATCACTACCTGTATCGACTTGCATATCAAATGGTATTTCGTTTAATTTTACTGTCAACTTCTGTTTTTTGTTCACCCGTACCATCTGCAGTGGATACAGTCAGCGTATTCTAAACCCCACTGACAGGGTGATGTTAAAATCATATAAACACTCAAAAGGTTAGAATTCAAAAGTAAATTTGCCGAATCGGTTTACCAAGTTAATAACTGTTACGTCACTTCAATTTTTTTTCATACAAAATGAACATGCAAATAAAAATAAACTGACATAGCTTCTGGTGATTTGGTAATAACATAAAAACAATTAAATATGGGATACTTAATATAAACTCTATCTATCTATTCATCTATCTCAGCTTCTTTCTTTCTTTCTTTCTTTCTTTCTTTTTAGCCTGTTCTTACTTTCTTTTTCTTTTTTTGTTCTGTGTATGTCATTAAACTGCATCTAATGGTGAAGTTCCAATTTTGGAGCTCTGGGGAGAGTGAAGTGCCCCTTCATCACTATTGTTCCCTGGTCTACCCTGACCTGGAGTGTTAGTATCTGTTAGGGTCCCAAATATTGATTGAATAAAAAATGGGTTTAAAAATAGGTTAGAAATTGAATTAAATTTTTTTTGAATACCCATCAAGCATGAATAGAACAAAAAGTCTTCGGCATAAAGTCAGTATATTCCTATTTATCTCGGCCTGTTTCTATCTATCTATCTATCTATCTATCTATCTATCTCAATTAACTTATATTCATATAGTTCAATCTATCTACATATTTCTCTGTCTATTTTTCCATCACTTCGAGCGTGAGAAAAATTGGCTTGTGTCTGTGTGGAGACAAGCTAAATTCTTACATTTTTATTCCCTTTTTTGGCACATGTACAAAAACCACCGTGTGGTACACAGTGAGATCTACACAGCTGATATAGTAGACACAGAATTATTATTTCACATATCTGTAGACTTTTGACTACTGCAGTTAACTCATAAATACAAATGTTGTATACCTCTTTCCTTACTTTCTTACTTCTATTCTTCTAGCGTCTCTTCTAGCGTCTGGACTTCGTCTTGGGGACTTCGTGTCTGGTCTTCTATTGGGGATTTCTCTTTATCAGAAGCCCTGTGTCATTGGTAGTTTTTAGATAATAACACAAGATTTCGATTTACTTAGATCATATTTTATTCTGAAATCCCCACCAGACTACCTGCGCAGACTGAGTCGACTGCGTGCATAACACGACTTACCACCGTCGTGGCTTTGGCCGATCTGACTAAAAATCTCTTTCTAATCTAAACCGGAAGAGGGTCTTCTCCACCGATTCTCACGGTATCCATCGGAAGGATCAGGAGGAGGTCAAACCTTGTCACTCATCCTTCAAGGCCACCGGTTGCAACTTATAACAGCCATTTTGGTTTCTACACTACTGTACACAAATATTAGGAATCTAATAATTATGTAACACAAACAACAACAACAAAAAACAAAAAAAAAACAAAAGTTCCCAAACAAAAAAAAACATAGATTGATGCTCGCTCTTTCATTACGGTGAGCAATGCCACGGTCCATCTTCATCCATCGGACGAAGAGGAACCATTAAGTCACGTGCGTTCAAAACGCTATTGTGTTGATCACAAGTCAAACACACCTACCCTTTGTGGATATTTGGTAATTTATTAGGAGTGCGTCCCGGTCTCCTGCCTCAAAAATTGCTACCCGGTGACTATCAAAATAACGACCCCAGCTCGTCGTAATTCTTGTTTATTTATCGTAATTTGTAATTCTTGTTTAGAAATGAAGATGGATATATAGTTTGGAATAGAGATAGATAGATAGATAGATAGATAGATAATAATAATATAGATAAGATGGATAATAAATGTATTTTTTTTTGGGGGGGGTCGCTTCTTTTTTTTGTCGTAATTCTTGTTTATTTAAAACTAAGACATTAACAAACACGAATAAAAGAAAATCTTAGTATTTAAAGAGACAAATTGAGATAGATAGATAGATACTGCTGATAGTCAATTTCTCGGGATATAAATTACCGGATATTTAAATTACAATGTGTGAAGTCTCATGGCATTTGGCTCGTCTTGGCTTGGTTTGTTTTACGGCATATCAACCTCGGTAGGTCATTTAATGCCGACAAAGTTGTTAAATAAATTCATTCTTAAAGCATAATACAATTTTGTTTATCAACTCATGTTTTTCTATTTAACCCATAGATGGGACCCTAACAGGTACTACCACTCCGGGCAGAGTGGACCAGGAAGCAATGGTGATGAAGGGGTGCTCCACATTGTCGTCATCGTAAGTAAAGAAAAATCGCCCTGTCGGCTGAGGCGTTAGAATGCAACGACTGCACCTTTGCAAAGGGGTCAGACTCCCCAATTGGGCCACCTGTTGGCCGTGGGTGGCGACCCGTGATGCTTAAGGATAGAACCCAGGTGGTTGAGCAGTCCATGACTTGCAATACTCCACTTTGGCCCTTTCTCGGGCTAGACGGGCGATAAATCGGCTGGTCACGTCAAGCCCTAGCACCTATATGATTTTCCCAACCCTATTGCCCTTATGGAAAACCCCAACCCCTTTTTATCATATCGGTGCTAGAAGGCTGTGGCTGCGGGTCTACATGTCATGGGAATGACGTTAAAATCTATCTGATGGTGAGGTTCCAGTTTTGGAGGTTTGGGGAATTTGGAGCACCCCTTCATCACCATTGCTCCCTGGTCCACTCTGACCCGGAGTGGTAGTACCTGTTAGGCTCCCATCTATGGATTAAATAGAAAAATGTGTTTATAAAAAATATTGAGCATCCATTAAGAATTAATTTATTTCAAAACTTTATCGGCATTAAATAACCCACTGAGGTTGATATGCCGTAAAACAAATCAAACCAAACCAAACCAAACCAAACGGACAAAATCTTTCATAGCCGATAGGAATTAAATGAATTAAATACATTCCATTAAGCCTCTGTCGATAGATTACAAGTTAAAATTTTTTTTTGTGGAGGTGACTAACTGATAATATCCAGATTAAAAAAAAAAATGATTTAATCTTTTTTCCTTTTTAAACTTCCATACTTTAAATTTAAGGACATTAGATTTTAATGGCGACAAAAAAAGAAAAAAGAAGAAAAAAAAAAGAAGAAAAACAAGGTCTATTCTATGTCATACTGGGATATATATAATGAAACTTAACATTTAAACACCAACTGAGTTTCATATTCATTTCACAGCTCATGCTTCACACATAATCCCCAAAAATAAATATTATAGGTATATATAAAATACAGATATACAAATATAATATAATCACACTGAGAATTAGACTCACCATATATACATAGGACCTATAGAAGTCAGGTACTATCTAACTAGGTTTTACCCGTATGGCTCTTCAGGATAATTCTGACTGAAGGAGGCTGTCACAAACGTCCATTATTACTGTGTCTAGTATTTGATTGGTTAAAAATTAGCATAAGTGTTAAAAAATTAAAAATTAAATATATATATATATAAGATTTTTGGATGTTTGTTTTTATAGAAGCAATATTGAATAAATTATTATTTATATTTTTGCTTGAACGCAATTATAAATGCATGTATCGCATAAAATTCGATAATTATAGAAAATAATCTTGACAAGTAAATCCCGCAAAGGATGGCTCGCTATGCAGAACACCGTACAGACTGTTTCGACTTTATTAAGTCTCTTCAGCGATGTATACTAACGACTCCCCTCCGACAGGAATCGAAACCGGACTTCACAGGCATAGTCAGAGACCATATCCGTTCGGCCGCCGGTACATAGCGAACAATCCCTGCGAAATTAACCTTGTCAATGATACTATTACACGCCCCTGCCATAGTAGGCAAGTGGACGTTTATTTAGTAAACAAACCCGGCCGTAAGCTCTTCGGCGAAGTGAATAGATTTTTGGATGTTTGTTTTTATAGAAGCAATGTTGAATAAATTATTATTTATATTTTTGCTTGAAGGCAATTATAAATGCATGTATCGCATAAAATTCGATAATTATAGAAAATAATCTTGACAAGTAAATCCCGCAAAGGATGGCTCGCTATGCAGAACACCGTACAGACTGTTTCGACTTTATTAAGTCTCTTCAGCGATGTATACTAACGACTCCCCTCCCCCCTATATATATATATATATATATATATATTATATATATATATATATATATATATATTATATATATATATATATATTATATCCAAAAGTCCAGAGAAGAAATCTTCCTTGCGACACAAGAGTTTTATTTAAAAAAACCTGTCACAGTTTGAGAGCTCAATGTGTGCTCTTAATGTTAGAGTCACAGAGCAAATATATAAGTAAAGAAATAACAAAAGACTTAGAGATTTAGCAATATAGTCTATTTCAGGGAGCTTAGACAAATTATCTAACTCTCTCGACTCATCAGATGCGAATGATGAATTCTTTATTACTTTAAAGGCATTTGAAAACAGATTTTTATTTTTATTTTTAAAATTTTTAAATTTTTTTATAGTCCTGTGATATGAATTCCAAATGAAATCCTTGATGTTGCAAAATAAATTTTATGTTGTAGTTTCACTTCCGCCACAAAAAAACTCGGTCAGCAAAAAATGCCTTTAAAGTAATAAAGAATTCATCATTCGCATCTGATGAGTCGGGAGAGTTCGATAATTTGTTTAAGCTCCCTGAAATAGACTATATGCTAAATCTCTAAGTCTTTTGTTATTTCTTTACTTATACTAGCAAATATATGCACCCTCTGGGTGCAAGTATTTAAGTTTTAATGTAATGAAATATCGCATTAAATTAGAAAGGCTAATGAAACTAAATAAGAATGCAGATAAAAAGATTTGAAACAGAGGGGGATATAATCGAAAAATAGAACAACTGAAACTTACTCTTCTATCACTCTCGTCTTTCATTGTTATTTTTTCTGATTTAACTATTTAGTTAAAAGAGGAAGTAAAAAATAAAATTACAGTTATCTTTTCTTGTTAATGGATTTCATTTAAGATTCATTGAAGAGACGTTTGCGTATATTCATTAAAATAAAACCAAACAGTTAGAAACCAATAATACTAAGCATATATTTATTAAAATTACATTTTTAATATCAATATGCAAATTAGCCTTCCCGTTCACACTGTAACCGCTATTTTGTTGTTATATATAATACAATGCATGTTATTTGTATGTAGATATGGTTAACAGTATAAATAATGAAAAACAATTTTATTAATAATTGAGGTTAAAATAAGGATAAATTCATGATGAATGTGACGTCAATTACTAAGGGAATTGTGACTTGAGTAGTGATTTAGTTTCGGTTACAGTCAGAAAAAACACACAATCTCCATTATAATAAATATATATATATATATATATATATATATAATATATATATTATACATACTATAGTGTGAGATGGTCACTGTTTCAGCTTTTGCTGGAATGGTGTACCAAAGGCAGTATTATAGGTAGAGTGCTCAATATAAAATAGAGCTGTTATATAATATAATAAGATAAATATATAAAGGTTTTACATATCTATTTATTAGGTGACAAAGGAACATTCACAACCATATTGGTTTCATGCGCGCATGAAACCAATATGGTTGTGATTGTTCCTTTGTCACCCAATAAATAGATATGTAAAACCTTTATATATTTATCTTATTATATTATATTATATTATATTATATTATATTATATATATATATATATATATATATATATATATAGAGAGAGAGAGAGAGAAAAGAGATTCGCACTCTTTTTGTTTAAAATACCCGGATATAGTTGCTATTGTAAGAAGGATGAAACTTTTAGCCAATCATGTCAAGAGTGCTGCCGGCAAAAGAGTTAACCTAAAAATACGAGGTGAGTTAAAAAGTAGGTATTTACCCAACCCGTTCTCCATGGGTGGGATTTAACATAAGGTCGCAAGTATGGGGCGAACATCGAACTCGCTTTTCAGCAATGGATCTGCAAGGCTAGTTTGCTAACCATTACACCACGATGGGACGCCCAAAGAGTGTTCAAAGCGTGAAGACTGAAACTCTATTTACAAAGACAGAAATGATTAATGAAAAGAAAAACAAAAGAAAATGACATTTTATTATTTTTTTTAAAAACAGTTTTCTTTTAACACAAATATTCCAGAGATTTTTCAATGGTCGAAGCATTTATAGAACCCATTTTTTTGATATGGTGTGAAACTACGCTGTGGTGTTTTTTAATGTCCTCTATGTCCTTAAATATTGAATATATTTTGTCCACCATTTGTACAAGTTGATCTTGTGTATAGGTTGTCCCGAGGTTTATGATCACGAAATCATTATTATTTGTTTTTTAAACTAAGCATTGCTTAGTCTGGTACACATTCCTCTGGTTGCTTACAGTACCAGCAGTTGCTTAGTGGTTACCCGTCTCAGATCTAAAGTAGCTCACCGCTGCTTAACTTAGATTATCTAGCTGGAGCCTGTGTATCTAGTGTAAATTGACATTCAAATTTAGATATAGGATTAATTTCAACTTGCACTTCGTATCATGATTGAATTTCAACCTTACAAACTTTCATTTTACTCGTGTATACTGATTGACGCAAATGTTTTTTTTTTAAATTGGGTCTTCAACAATTCGACCTATACACGAGTATATAAGTTTTTTTTTGTTTAATTTGGCACTAAAAGTTTTCTAAAACACGCAGAATGAATCATG
This sequence comes from Doryteuthis pealeii, assembly GCA_023376005.1. Classification (NCBI taxonomy): domain Eukaryota; kingdom Metazoa; phylum Mollusca; class Cephalopoda; order Myopsida; family Loliginidae; genus Doryteuthis; species Doryteuthis pealeii. The sequence continues at coordinate 41,137,518 of CM042147.1, read as the reverse complement.
GAATAAGCCAGTAAGTAATATCATATTCCAAAAAAAGAATCTTAGGTAGGTCAAGGTAAGGTGCTAGAAAAAAAAAAAAAAAAAAAGAAAAGAAAGAAAAAGAAAAGAAAGAAAAGAAAAGAAAAGAAAAGACAATGTGTTAGTGAGAAACTGGTAGAAATGTTGGTGTTCACTTACAATAATTCTGGATAGGAGGGAAGGGATTTTGAGATTTATAGACATGTTCTTTCTTTATCTCCCTTACACACACACACACACACATGCGTGCGCGCGCACGTGCATTGCACTCTGAAGCCTCACACACTCAGATGTGTGTATACGCGCGTACGTATGTGTGTTTGTGTGGGTGCGTATGTGTGTGTGTGTGTGTGTGTGTGTATACATTAAACTCATACGCATATAGAACGAAAGATATTTCGGGTTGGTAAGTTGACATCACTATCTAACATTCTCTGTCGTTTGTGAATTTTCGTTTTTTTTTTTTTTTTTTTTTTCATCGTCGCAATTTGTCCTAGTTGTCGTAATACGTAGCTTGATAAAAAAAAAATAGAATCAAGACTGAAGATATAATTAAAAAAAAAAAAAAAATCAAAAATCAAAAATTAAAAATTAAAATGAAGACGAATTTATAGCTGATCATATATATAATAAAATGATGATGTCTGTACAACTACACTGTTGTCTAGAAGTCTAGTCAGAGTTAACTAAAAAAACAAAAAAAACAAAAAAAAAACAACATATGAACCCTCTCTCTATTCCTTTTAAACTATCGGTTTTTTGTCAAAACCGATTTATGCAAATACAGTACCCTCACCTGATTTAGAGGGAGTCCCATCGTGGTGCAATGGTTAGCAAGCTAGTCCCGCAGGTCCATTACTACTGAATAGCGAGTTCGATCCTTGTAGGATGCTCCATACTTGCGATTTTATGTCACATCCTTCCCGCGGTGAACGGGTTGGGTTAAGGACATCCAATCGTGGTGCAATGGTTAGCAAGCTAGTCTCGCAGATCCATTACTACTGAATAGCGAGTTTAATCCTCATTGGATCCTTCATAATTGCGATCTTATGTCACATCCTTCCTGTGGTGAACGGGTTGGGTTAAGGACATCCAATTGTGGTGTAAGGGTTAAAAAGCTAGTCTCGCAGCTCCATTACAATATAGCAAATATCTGGATTCCTCGTATTTGCGACGTTGTGTCACATCATATCTCTAGTGAACTGGTTCGGTAAATACGGATGTCCCATCTTGGTGTACAGGTTAGCAAACTAGTCTCGCAGATCTATTGCTGCTGAATAGCGAGTTCGATCCTCGCTGGATTCCTCATACTTGCGACCTTGTGTCCTATCCTACCATTGTAACCTCGTAAACATAAATACTGCAGCGTAGCTTTCCGCCATATATTTTCAAACCAAGTGCTTCAAACTTGGTTTGAAAATCATATATATATATATATAATATATATATATATATATATATATATATATATATATATATATATATATTTACCACCCCCTCCGCACGAGCTGGATATGACACAAAGTCAATTTCTTAAGCGGAGTTCAACAGGTTTAAATTCAGAGTTTTCCTTCTCCTAGACCGGTTGCCTAACCACGGTTAAAGAGCCCAGTCTGCCCTACTATTTATCCATAGTTGGAGAGAGAGTAGGATTCATACCTTTCCCAAGGGTAAGTGAAATAATTGCCACGTCCAGGATTTGAACTCGGGTCGACGAGTCCATTTCCCATAACTTTAACCATTACACCACGCGCTTCCTACTTTTGAAAATCATATAGACAAGAAACTGTAAGTAACCAAGCGCCACTGACTTCATGCCCACGCTACCCTAACTTACATTTACTTTATTTATTTATTTATTTAGAGAGTTTCAGAGATGCTCCGACTAATAGAAAACTCGCAGGAATAATTGTGTTGAAGAGACTATTTTAAAGAAAAATTAATGTTGTATTCATTGTTCATGTCTGTCTTGGCAAATATAGCTTCAGCGTCGGCACTTGTTGAACGCACTTCGGATCATCTTGAATATTTCATTAAATGAAGCATTGTCAGTCATTATGAAATCTAGAATTTGTATTTCGTAGTATTTCTTTTCATGTTATTTTCAGTTGGTTCTAATTGCACCTACCAAGTCTGTGACGGCCAGTGAACAATATGGATAGGAAAAATGATTAAATTTAAAATTTAGATTTTTCTGACAATTGCAGCGTTTTCATAGCCCTAACAGCAGAATGGACATTAAACGAAAAACTGGCTTCCCAAGACAAAACATAGTCAGCCATTATGATACCCCGCACAAACTGTCACAGATGTAGATTATGCTGATGACCTCGCGCTTCTTGCAGATACACCGACACAGGCTGAGACACTTCTACACAGCCTGGAGGAGGCAGCAAAGAACGTCGGCCTTTATGTGAACTCTGATAAAACTGAGTTCATGAGCTTCAAAAATCAGGGAGACATCTCCACACTTGACGGCAAGCCTCTTAAGTCAGTGGAAAAATTCACATACCTAGGTAGTAATATTTCATCCACAGAAAGTGATGTTAACACTCGAATAGGAAAGGCATGGTTGGCCACCAACAAATTATCAGTCATATGGAAATCCGATCTCCCCGACAAGCTAAAGAGACGATTCTTCCTGGCTGTGGTTGTGTCGGTACTACTGTATGGCTGTACCACCTGGACCCTAACGAAGCGCCTTGAGAATAAGCTAGATGGGAGCTGCACGAGAATGCTGCGAGCGGTCCTGAATAAGTCGTGGAAGCAGCACCCCACAAAAAAGCAACTGTATGGCCACCTGCCCCCCATCTCACAAACCATACGAGTAAGACGGGTTAGACATGCAGGACACTGCTGGAGAAGCAAGGACGACCTCATAAGTCACGTACTACTGTGGAAGCCAGCACATGGGTATACTAATGTGGGCCGCCCAGCCAGGACCTACATTAACAAACTATGTAGGGATGCTGACTGCTGCGCGGAGAAGCTCCCAGAGTCGATGAATGATAGGGAAGGTTGGCGAGAGATTGGTCATAGATATCCGTGCAAATTGCGCGATGATTGATCTAATGTCGGAATTTGATTCCTTTGTTAATGTTTGCTTATAATCATAACTATTCATATTTTCAATTGCAATGATTTTTTGTCACGCTTTAGTCTTCAAAGGTCTGGAAAAGAATCGAGACCATCCAAACTACAGCATTATTAAGATCGGCTAGAATAATCAGAAGAGTCCTGGATACCTGGGGTGACTTGCTGTCAATCAGTCTCCAGTGAACCACCAGGAACCAGGTGGGTATGAAAAACTCGAATTGAGTGAAGTAATATTTCCTATGGTTTCAATTAACCATTAACATTAATATTAATAACCAATATTAATCGTTTATAAACAATCATAGCTTCAAGTAACTATTTCCACATATAAATATTTTTATACAGTTATATGGTTTCGAGTATTCCTATTTTACGGCATGTTAATCATTGTTGGATTATTTAATTCCAAAGTCAATCTTTTTTTACGTAATTGCAAGGTTCCTTGTTCGATACCGGTACTCACCAACTCAGCAAATGAGTAGCACAGCTTGGATCTGTGTGGCAAAGTGGGGAGCTGGTGGTAGGTATGACACTCCACCCCAGACACGAAAACAATCTCCCTGGTCTAGCGCTAGTGAAAAGGGGATAGACTCCCTCGCTATCCGGCTGATACCGATAAAAAGCTATTCCGTCTTTTTTTTATTCCACCTTTTAATACTTATTAGGATCCATCACAAAAGAAAAGAAAAGAAAAGAAAAAGAAAAAGAAAAAGAAAAAGAAAAAGAAAAAGAAAAAAGATCTGGTCGTTACAAGGTTTAATATTTTCAGAAGGAGAAAAAAAAAAGGTACCCCACTTCTCTTTTGGTGCCTTAAGCACGTGCATATTTTGCTAAATGGTTAATCCAGCCGTGAGTGCGGATTAGAAATAAAGGATAATCCCCGAAGCAAGTCTCGAACTCCAGACAGTCAATCAACGCCCCCTCCCCCCCACTGCCTTCGAGCAGGGATTAAAGTAGGATGTCTGCTCATCTTCCTCAGTTAAAGTCTTTTTTTTGTCTTCGGGCAGGCAGAATGCGGGAGAAAAACAGTCGAGCCTGTTCCCAGAAATTCCAACTCTGCGGCTGCAACACATCCATTGTCCCCAAGGAAGAGGGTCGATAAACTGACTATGTGTTGCGCATTACTACCGAGGGGATTTCTCTGAATGTTTGAGATGAGGCTTGATGATTACTGTTATCTGCATTATTCGGACTAGTGTCCCCATCTTCATTGTTATTTGTACAACGTTTCGGCCGATATGCTCTATGACAAGAAAGTTCCCTATTACGACAAGAAGGTTCCCGACTCCGAAAAGAAGGTTCCCGAGTCCGAGAAGGTTCCAGAGTCGGACAAGAAATACCTGAAGAAGGCCGGAGGGCATATCGGCCGAAACGTTGTACTGATAACAATTAAGACGAGGACAATAGTCCGAATAACGCAGATAATACTAACCGAGGGGATGTTGTTAAATCATCATCATCGCCATCATCATCATCATGTCACGCTGATAGCATGGATACCCATGACGCTCTCTATCTTTCTCCTTATCTCTCTCTCCCCACCCGTCCCTATCGGTCATCGGCCTTGGTCCTCCTCACAGCATCTAGAATCCGTATAGAACTGATTGATGTAAGTTTTTGTTAGTCGGCCTACACTGGTGTGTCCATGTTAAGGTGTCCAAAGCATAACGTCACTTATAAGTTCGTTCTTGCTTCTCCTGTCTCGTCCAAGATTTGAACTCGGACGCCGATTCCATTTCCTACGATGATAACCGTTACACAAGGCGCAACTCATTATATTGTATAAGGCAGCAAGTATTCGAATTGACCCTTGATTAAATTACTTTATATACTTTTTACTATTACATCCATCACATCCTCGACTATTATTTCATTTTATGCTGTTTAAGTAGATGTCGATATTCTAAGAGGTGTTCTCAAACACTAATAATTGCATCCTATTTGGCATCTTTCAGCCTTCTTAGTTTCATTTCCTTGTCTCCTCTGAAAATCTGTATCTTTTTTCAGCCTCCTTACTTTAATTTCCTTGTTTCCTTTGGAAATCTCTTTATCTTCTTTCAGCCGCCTTAGTTTCTTTTTTTTTTGTCTATTTCGAAAATCAATGACTTTTTTCAGTCTCGTCTTTAGTCTAATTCACCATTCGTTTTGCTTGTCTTCTCGGCAATTTTAAGAGTCTAAACTATTTGATTTTTTAAAAGTCATTACAGTTCAATCCAATTTATATATTTGCTACAGTACATTATAGGTAAAAAATAAAGGTGACTTTGAAATTTAAAAAAAAAATGGTTTAAATTCTCAGTATATTTAGATTTTAAATTACAACTTATAACGGTTTGAAAAGATTCTTTAAGGTTGTTGTTGTAGACATGAATAGGACAAGGAAACAGGAATTTAGCAGGTAAATGGCTTACAGTCCATCTCAATGTTATAATATAATATCCACCTTAGTTAACCATACCATTACCCCACAAAAATGCTCCCACTACCCTGACCTCGTAAACCAGTAATATAAACATAAAAAATGACCTAAAGATCAAAACCAGAGACAAACGTCCACTACTAACAAATTAATACGGGAAAACTTTTTCATTTTTTACTTATATTGCGGCCTAAGGAAGCTGAAATTCTCAAAGATGCGTTGAAATAAATTTATAACCGTTAACATGGCTGATGTTTGAGCCTTTTTAAATCAATAGTATAAATATTGCTCTTTATATATTTATCAAATTGTTATACATTGAGCTCTCCATGCAGAACATCAAATTTTCAATATATCTACATTAAAAAGGTCCTGGATAGAATCATTTCCGTCACCAACTTAAATGGTAATATATATATATATATATATAAGCAAAGAGTGTGCCCTACAGGCACAATTATTTAAGTTTTGAAAGACTAATAAAATTAGATATAAATACAAAAAGATCACACTTATTTTTACTTATTCTAATTGATTTCAATATAAAATTATACATAGAATTGCTTTTAATACATTTGAGATAAAAATACTAGAAATCAATAACACCAAGTAAATATTTATTAAAAACGGTTTTATTAAAACTGCGTATACAAATTATTCACACCATATACTAATGTAAAACATTTATTTCTTAATGATATATAACACACATTGCAGGATTTTAAACACATTACTAATATGCTATTTTGAGGCAAATCTATATCAGCTAAGAGTTTGATAGAGACATTGTTACATGATAGATGCCTAATTAAGATTAAATAATGATAATGATTATTTAATAACCATTAAAAATATAACATAAATAACTAATGAACTGTAACGCTGGTGGGGACATAGTTTCGGTTACATACAGTAGACACAATATCCATTATTATACACACACACCACACACAACACACACACACACACAAACACCACACACACACACACACATAATATATTATATATATATATATATATATATAATATATATATATATATATATATATATATATATATATAAAAACCTTCTATTTTGGATGGTTAAGCTAAAATACGTTGTTCAGAAGTAGCCAAATTTTGTTATCGAGGGGGTCGCGCCACCAGAATCCTTCCAAGGACACATTGTTAGAGATAAGAATAAGATTTATTTATTTACTTCTGTTCAGTATTGTGATATTCAATGAATTCAACGTATTAAAACAGTAATCCAATCTTTGTACCAGCTGACGGAGGAAACTAGCAAACGATCAGCTTTTGTCACTGAATCTGACCAGTTGGAGTATATTTAGTGCCGCGCTAGGTGTTGTGCTGTACACCAAGCAAGGTGATAATTTCATTATCAATTAAGAAGATTAATTCAATAATATAATCATTGATCATAATTGATAAGTATTTTTCCTTGTCTTGTTATCAAATAACTGGGAAGTTTTAGCACTGAAACTTCCCACATTTTTTGCCATTATATGGCACTGGGCATTAGGAAAGTTACAAATGTATGGACTAGGGGTGAAGCGCAGATTCTAAAAAAAACAAAAAAAAACAAAACAAAAAAAAACATCCGGTGTTTGTTTCGTGATATAAAGTGTGTATACACATTTACTAACCAATCCGCACGAGCAATATGTGACACGAGGTTAATTTCTTGAGCAGGTCTGAATTCAAAGTTTCCTTCTCTTAGGCTGGTTGCCTAACCAAGGGTTAAAAAGCACAGTCTCCTCTACTATTTACCCATAGCTAGAAGGAGAATAGCTGAATGCACCCCCTTTCCCAAGGGTATTAACACTATCTGAAATGCAAAACAGCCTCATCCTGGATTTCGAACTCTTCGCTCGTCGTGTCCATTTCCAACGATGGTAAACATTACAGCCACGCACGTCCATGTTGAAGTGTGTAGAGATTAGTTGAATAAAGTAATTTATTTCTGAGAGGAGTACTTTGTTAAGAAAAAAACTGGAAATAAGTTTTTAAGTCCGTTAACTTCCTTTATTTAAATATAAAATATAATCTGGGATTTATCTAACGCAGTGGCAAGATATGACACAAGGTCAGTTTAATGCAGCCATCCCCGGAAGCGACCATCTTGTGAGAAGGGAGAGGACAAAGTCCGTCAGCGTACCCCCTTATAAGGCCACCGTTGACGCCAGGTAATAAGTCAACCTTTTGCTTCTTTCATATAATGGGAGCAGGTACATCTTGGAAGGACGGCTCTCTATGACTGGACATAACCAATTTGCCTCTCTAAACCTCAGGATCATAATATACCTTGTGACAATAACCACACGCACACACACACACACACACACACACACAGAGGCATATATATATATATATATATATATATATATATATATATATATATATAGGTATAAGTAAAGTCGTCGGGGCGGCCTAATGTCGTATCAGCCATGCAGCGAGGGAGCATATCCCTTTTTCAATAGCGCTAGACCAAGGAGATTGTTTAGCATCTGAGGTGGAGCCCACACCTACCATCAGCTCCTTACTTTACCGCACAGATCCCTGTGTTACTCATACGCTGAGTTGGCGAGGACCGGTATCGAACTAGGAACCTTGTAGTTTTTATAAAAAAAGAAGTTCCGCAAAATTAACAAAAAACAAATTACAAACACACACACCTGACATATCAAATGAACATCTGATGAATTATATCAGAGCAACTCTAATAAAAGAATCATAAAAACTAAATTTATACGTTTATTACCCAGCCACCCCCCCAAAAAACAAACAAGAACACCTGTTAAAAACACAAATGTTAAAAATGAAATTCCTTTATACTCCACTCCACCAAACAGAGAGAAGTTAAATCATCATGTATATATATACACGCATGTAAGAATTCATTTTCATATTATTAAAGCCTGAAGAAGATACCAGAAGATCTGAAACACGTTTCGCATATGTAAGATAAAAAAAATAATTTTTTCTAAAAACATAATACATTTGCGACCTTCTTTATATATAAGTATATATATATATAATATATATAATATTATATATATATATAAAGTGTGTTATAGGTCCAACGGGAGAAAATTAAATATTTTATTCGCCGACTGTCAGATCGAACGACTAACTTCGACGACGGCAGGGTCGCGGCACAGAACCGGGCAGCACCGCTAGCTACCATCGCGAAAGTAAACCAGAGACATAGACAAGTGGGGCGTGTTCCCGTGAAGCGAGTAGTTAAAAAGTGAAAAGTTTCTTTAAAAATACGAATGATATAGCTAAAAAAATTATTTTCATGCAATAAATATATATTCACAAGCTATAAACGTTGAGATTTCTCGGAAAACATGCTTAGTAATTTCACGAATATAAATGACATTCTGGCAAAAATCGTTGTCGATTTTAACGAGTTCTCGTGTTTGTAGTTTAAAAAAAAGTTGTATTAATAATAACGCATATACCAAATAAAAGGTGCGTGGTGTATTGGTTATCGTCGTTGGAAATAGTCTCGGTGATCCTAGTTTAAATCCTGGACGAGGTTGTTTGTATTTCACATTGTGCTAATCGCCTTAGGAAAGGTATGCATCCAACTATTTCCCATCCAACTATGAGTAAAATAGTAAGTTAAAAACTCGGCTCTTTAACTTTGGTTAAGTAAACAATTTAGAAGAATGAAAACTTTGAATTCAAACCTGTTAAACTCCGCTTAACTGACCTTGTGCAACATCCTGCTCAGGCAGAGGGGTTGGTAAATATGTATACCTTACAAAAATAATTGAAACATAAACTTAGAATAAAACGACAGGCTGGATTCTTTGTACGGGAACCGGTCTAGGTGAAATTAATCCCTGGATCTAAACTAGTTGTATCTTGAGTAGGAGTTGCCTGGGTCGGAGGTGTTGGGTGAATCCTAAACATGGTGAATTTCCCCCAAAGAGTTGACTATAGGAACCACTATTTACAGTTGCACCCTTTTCAAGGAAATCAAAAGTGATGACTCCTTTCATGTACCAGAACACTGTCAGCATGACCTTCTTTATTGACTATTGCGCCCTGGATTTTTTTTAGCGGACAATCAGTGTGTTTCTACTCCATGTACTGTCTTTTTGACTGAGGTTCGAATTGGCAAACCCATGTTTAGCCCATTTGTAAACATTTCTTCTCCGAACACATCACACATTATTCTGTAAATTTCACTTCTCAGCCACCCAAAATTTGATGACAGACCTCTGTTTAGGCCTGGAGCACTCTGTTTAATTTGCAGAAACTTTGAATAGCCACAAAACAAATATCTTTGCGATATCAAAATTATTTTGTTATAAACCAATTTCACACAATTCAGAGTTTTCATTTCTGGAAAAGAATTCTGAACCAAAACTTTATTTTGCTTTTTACAAAAAAAAAAAAATCACCTTATTTACTGAAGAGACCTCGTACAAACTATCTCCTAGACGATCTCTTTATACGGAAACCATTCTTGTAGAAGAACATTAGTGGTATTATTTAACCCATAGCTGGAGTCTTATAGAGGTTCATACTTTTTCCTTGGGTATTGTTGTGGGGTTTTATTGAACAACAAAGAGTAGAAATTACAGCAAAGAAAGTGGAGATTGCGTCCGACCATACAGTTACGAGCTGACTCGCAATGCTTCGTATCAAGCCACAATTGTTCCTGCTACTTATAGTAGTCGTCGGCGCATTCCATTTATGTCCATAGGTTATATCACCTATAACAGGTATTAATCTGAATGAGAACGAAAAAGTGCGAGTTGAGTTCGAACTCGTGTTACCCCCAAGAGATGGCTAAAAAACGTTCTGTTAAAAAAGATCGTTGGGAATTTCATGTTTGTAAAATACACTACAGCAAGTAGAGCGCACCCCACCGTGGTGTAATATTTAGCGAGCTAGTCTCGCAGATCCATTACTATTGAATATCGAGTTCGAGCCTCGCTGGATGCTCCATATTTGAAACCTTGTGTTACACCCTAACCCTGGTGTACACGACAGGTAAATAACTACACTACAGCAAGTAGATGTTGACGATTTAAAAAATGTCTAACTTGCAACAAAAGGTGAGACTGGTAGGATACTTGTTACCTTAGCAACAGGGTGTGCCACAGAATGTTTTTAGATTTAGTATGTAACACTGTTTTTAACTGTAACTAATCGCTGTCACACATACCCGAAAATTCTTCTTCTTCTTCTTCTTCTTCTTCTTCTTGTATTTCTCATATCTCTTCTTCTTCTTCTTCTTCTTCTTCTTCTTCTTCTTCTTCTTCTTCTTCTCTATAACTGTCTCCGTTTTTCAGTACTTATTTGTCTGGCGTCTTTGAAGGCATGAAACTATGAAAATCTTTTTTTGTTGTTATTTTTGTAATGAATATCTTTTGTCGATGCCTAATTCATCAAGTTGTTTTTTGCATTAGGTTTTATATTTGTCCCATTCACAATAACTATTTTTCGTAATTGTGTTTGTAGTTTAAAAAAAAAGTTGAATTAATAATAACGCATATACCAAATAAAAGGTGCGTGGTGTATTGGTTATCGTCGTAGGAAATAGACTCGGCGATCCTAGTTCAAATCCTGGACGAGATTGCTTGTATTTCACATAGTGCTAATGCCCTTAGGAAAGGTATACATCCAACTATTTCCCTTCCAGCTATGAGTAAAATAAGTAAGTAAAGTCGTCGGGGCGGCCTAAAGTCGGTATCAGCCAGTCAGCGAGGGAGTCTAGCCCCTTTTCAATAGCGCTAGACCAAGGAGATTGTTTTGGCGTCTGAGGTGGAGCGCCACACCTACCATCAGCTCCTTACTTTACCGCACAGATACCTGTGCTACTCATACGCTGAGTTGGCGAGGACCGATATCGAACTAGGAACCTTGTGGTTTCTAGCCGAACGCTCTACCGACTGAGCTAACCCCTCGCCTCTTTAACTTTGGTTAAGCAAACAATTTAGAAGAATGAAAACTCTGAATTCAAACCTGTTAAACTCCGCTTAACTGACCTTGTGCAACATCCTGCTCAGGCATTATACATTTTATATTTGCCCCATTCACAATAACGATTCTTCGTAATTGTAATAATTAATACTAGGGTGAAAACAATTAGATAATGATGACTAAAGCATGTTTTTTTTTTCTCAGAAGGATGCTCCAAAAGTAATGCCTCTCATTTATTTCCCACGGAAACTTAACAGATACAGAAAAAAAACCCCAACAATATCAAATTATGATAGAGCAAGTTTTCTGCTACAAAATACCATTTACCTATATAGTTCCCATAATTTTGAGATAGTGATAATAATCAAACTGTTAGATAGGGCAAGTTTTCTGCTACAAAGCACTATTTAACCCCATTGGTTATATATTTTAACAGCTTACTGCACTCATAAGAGTCCGCTCCGAAAGTAATGCCTTATATATATTTTCAGTAAAAGTACAACAGATACAGAGAGAATAATAACGCCTTTTGATAGGGCAAGTTTTCTGCTCCCAAGGACTCTTTACCCCCCCCATTGGTTATGTATTTTGACTGCATACTGCGCTCATAAGAGTCCCTCTCCGAAAGTAATGCCTTATATTTATTTTCAGTAAAAGCACAACATATATAGGGAGAATAATAACACCGTTAGATAGGACAAGTTTTCAGCTATAAAACATTATTTTTTTCCATAGTTACCTCCACAGGCTATGCATTTCTTCCAGCAGTGAACATACTGCATATTCACTCCGAAGAATGTTGCACTGAAAGTAAAGCCTCATATTTATTATCAGCGAAACTACCAGAAAATATATAGAGAATAATAACACCATTATATACGGCAAGTTTTCAGCTACAAAACACTATTTTCCACATAGTCACCACCATTGGCAATGCATTTTTGCTAGCAGTGAACAGGCGCATACATACTAAACTCATAAGAGGTTCTCTCCAAAAGTAATGCTTCATATTTATTAACACTAAGACTACAACAGAGATAGGGAGAAAAATAACGCTGTTAGATAGGGCAAGTTTTCAGCTACTATTATTTCACATAGTTACCGCAACTGGCTATGCCTTTTTGCCAGCAGTGAACATAAGAGAATAATAACGCCATTAGATAAGGTGGGATATATCATCATCATCATCATTCATCATCATCATCATGTCATGCAATTAGCACGGATATCAATGACAATCTCTCGCCAAACCTCCCTATCATTCATTGAGCCAGAGAGTCCTCTGCGCAGCATCCAGTATCCTTGCATAGTTGGTCAATGTAGGTCCTTGGTGGCCGGCCCCACATGGCATGTCCATGTGCCGGCTTCCACAGGAGAACGTCGCTTATGAGCTCGTCCTTGCTTATCCAGCAGTGTCCTGTATGCCTTGTCCGTCTCACTCGGATGGTTTGTGAGATGGAGGGGGGCAGGTGGTCATACAGCTGCTTCCTTGTGGGGTGCTGTTCCACGACTTGTTCAAGGCCGCACGCAGCATTCTTGTGCAGGTTCCATCTAGCTTATTTCAAGGCGCTTCGTTAGGGTCCAAGTGGTGCAGACATACAGCAGTACTGATATAACCACAGCCTGGAAGAATTGTTACTTTAACTTGTCAGTGAGATCGGATTTCTATATGACTGATAATTTGTTTGTGGCTGCCATGCCTTTCCTATTCGTGTATTAACATCGCTTTCTGTGGATGAGATATTACTACTTAGGTATGTGAATTGTTCTACTTGCTTAAGAGGCTTTCCTTTCTTTTTGAAACTCATGAACTCAGTTTTATCAGAGTTCACGTAGAGGCCGATATTCTTTGCTGCCTTCTCCATGCTATGCAGTAGTGACTCGGCCTGGTGGGGTGACTCCCAGGAAGTGACACTCCTGACTAGCAGGTGGAAGAATTGAATTAACACCGTCGGCATTTCCTCTTAAAGTGGGCTCCTCAGACATTTGGCAATAAATCACACCCTTACCCATTTTTGGAGTGAGTGGTAGGTGGTTCTTCATGATAGTGTATTTTAGTATGTTGTCTATGAAGGTCAAAGTCAGACATTAGTGACATTGTTATATAGAAGAGCTCAGTGGCAATCTGGCAAAAGAGGAGATATCATTGGATTTTTTCATAAAAATATATCCATTGATATTCATCGACGCTTGCTGAACATTTAGGGAGATTAAATAGTAGATGCGAGCACAGTTAGGCGACGGATAATGCTTTTCGGCAGTGACAGATGTTAGTGATAAGACACGCTAAAGTCAGATTAAGTGATATGGCAGTAGAGGCCAAAACTTCCTACTAATTACATGTAGCTGTTAACCCACGGCTTTCAACCCACTGCCAACAATGCAAATGACGACTGTCTCGATCAGCTATGTAGGAATATTTTGGGTATAGACATTTATTGTATAGATATAAAAATGTGGCATAAGTCTGAATAAGCCTGGTTATCATTATCGTATATTTTAACACAACTAGATCCATTTGCTGACCCAATACACACTACATTAGTCCATTCACCAGAAAAATATTTTTGCATTGGAGTCACCACAAAAAAGTCACGATCAAGTCACGATCAAGTCACGTTAAAATCCCCGGTTCCCTCTAGATCACCGAAGTTGAGCAATGATGAGCCCGTTTACTACTTAAATGGATAACAATTTACGCAACAGCAGGTACTATAAGTAAAACCTAACATCAAAATGATTTGATTCGGAATTGAATGACCTGAGAGGGGTTAAAATGCCGTAAAAGCAACAACCAACCAACCAACCAACAACAAAAGAAAATAAATAGATGAATAAATGAATAACAAAAAAGGAAAAAATAACAATAAAAATTGTCTTAACATATATATTTTTTAGCAGGATGATTCCATATTATACCAAAACAAAGGGATGATGGAATATTTTGAGTGTAAGAACCACACACAATCGCCGCTTCTATTTATAGACAGCAGAAACAACTTCCGGTAAAATAGCTAATAAAAACAGTTCAAAAACATTTAAAGTCATTCACTGACTGAATAAGACAGACTACGAAACTACTACGAATTGCTACTGAATATATTTCTTTATTTCTTTAAAAAAAAAAACATACTTCATTCTCTGTCATTATCAATACGGAAAGAAAAAAAGGGAAGGGCAAGTCTTTTTTCAATCATTTCTAATTATGAAACAAAATTCATGATATCAGTATCAGTACAACAACCTATTATACAATCTCTAGCATTTACCCTTTCATCCAAATAATAATAATAATAATAATAATAATAATAATAATAATAATAATAATAATAATAATAATAATAATAATAATAATAATAATAATAATAATAATGATGATGATGATGATGATAATGATAATGATGATAAGAAGAAGAAGAAGAAAAAAAAGAAAAAGAAGAAGATTTAGATTAAATACAACAACGGCTGTAAGAATTCCAACAAATTGATCGTCTCAAATCGGTCGAAGAAAGATGGTGTACGAAAATGACGCTGTGAAAAATGTTGGTCATCTCCGCTGGTGTACATTAATTTAACAAAATTATAAAAATAAACCTGATTTTAGCTTCCAATTCGGTTTTGAAGAGCGTACATGGTTAAGAATTTGGACTGGACTGGCCGAAACAAAATCAGCTTTATTTTGATAATTTTGTTAAATTAATTTTTAAAGACTGTAACATTCAAAATATAATTTTGTTTCGTGTATAAAAATGTTCTTAAATCAGTTGTATTTTGACCATTTTCTGCTATCATGTTAGTATAAGTCAAATGTTGTAGGTTGTCATAAATGATTGTCGGTAGCTTGTTAACCCTAACCCCCAAATTCCACTGGCCAGCCGTTCTCCCTCTCTTTCTCTCTCTCTGTCCCCCCTCTCTCTCTTTGCCTCTCCCTTTAAATGCCCTCCCCACCTGAATGTTTAATCTATTATAAAACATTAGATTCCAATTCGGTTTTGAAGAGCGTACATGGTTAAGATTTTGGACTGAATAGGCCCCACGTTCACTAACCCTAATCTAGGAGGGGATATGTGTCCGAGTGAGACAGACAAGGCATGCAGGACACTGCTGGAGAAGCAGGGACGAGCTCATAAGCGACGTTCTCCTGTGGAAGCTAACACATTGACATGCAGGTGTGGGGCGCCCGACAAGGACCTACATTGACCAGCTATGCGAGGATGCTATTTGCTCTGCAGAGGACCTCCCGGGTGCAATGAATGATAGGGAAGGTTGGCGAGAGATTGTCATGGATATCCGTGCTGCAAGCGCGACATGATATATATATATATATATATATATATATATATATATATATATATATATATATATATATATAAAAATTACCTGCTGAATCCTTATAACCTTTTGTAGAAAAATTTGTTTTCTTTGAAAAGGTACTTAAAAAAATTAATGACCGAGAATTTCGCACTCATTCGGCCCACACACAGTTTCCTTTAAATACACACTATATGGATTGTTCGTCAGCGACAACGTTGTTTAATTTTTTTTTTTGCTGAATTTGCAGAATCCTTTTCAAAACAAATTATACACAACTGGTTTCCTCTCTT
>CM042147.1:40986435-41113935 GCA_023376005.1 Doryteuthis pealeii | reverse complement strand
GAAATAAATAAATAATTTGGGTTCTGTTTTTTCTGGTCACCCTGTAATAAAGGGTCATCCTAATTTTCCGACTGATTTGCAAGTTTAGCCTATTAAGTATCTGGCCGCCATCCTTGTCCAGTTGTAAAGAACTTAATAGTATATGTGATATAGAATCCTATGGTCCGTCGTCCAAGAAGATCCAAGTAGTAATGATTAGGTATGATCAGAAAAGGCCAGTATAAATAATAATATCAGCAGCAGATACTGCCAGTGGTAGGTCCATAGGTGGTCACATGGTTATCGGCGAGTCTATAATTAGAAGTGACCATTTACCACACGCCTTATATTAAAAATTCTTCAACATAGCCAATAAGCTTTATATTATTATACTCCTTGCGAGTTTTTCACATCAGCGTTAGCTGATAGTCTTCACTAGAGTCTGAATGACAATAAGTATCCTCAGGTCTCCAAGACTCTTCTATGTATTCTAGTTGATCTCAACATTACTGTTGTCTGGATGGTCTCTATTCTTCCCCTGATTTCCAGTTCCTCTTGTCTTTTTTCTATGCTTTGAGGACCATCCCAAGTACGCCAACTACAATTAGTATCACTTTCACCCTCATATTCCACAGCCTTTTCAATTCTCTAGCAACATCTAGGTATTTGTCTATCTTTTCGTTTTCTTTCATCTTGACCCTGTGATCTGCTGGAATTGCAAATCTACTAGTTTACAAGTTCTCTTTTTCTTATTAATTACTACTAGGTCTGGTCTTCTGGCTGGGTTAAGGCGATCCGTCTTTATCAAAATCCCAGAGAATTTTATGCGTTTCATTCTCAAGAAAAAATTCTGGTTTATGCATATACCATTTTGTTGTATGGTCAACATCATCATTATTATTATTGAGTTTTTCCCACCTACCGTAGCCGGTGGTTCACTGGAGGCTGAGTGACAGCAAGTCTCCTTAAGTCTCCAGAACTCTTCTGAGAATTCTAGCCGATCTTAACAGTGTGGTAGTTTGGATGGTCTCGTTTCTTACTCTGATTTCTAAAATTCTTTTCCAGGGCTTTGGGGGGTCGTTCGAAGAGCACCAATTACAATTGGTACTACCTTCACCTTTATGTTCCATACTTTACTCAGTTCTCTGGCAAGGTCCAGTATTTGTCTAATGGTTTGCTTCTTTCATTTTCAGTCGGTGGGTAAGTCGGGACAGCAAATCCACGAGATGACAGTTTCTCTTCTTCTTGTCATCAATCTAGTTCTGGTANTCTGGTTGAGATTAGTGATCCGTCCGTATTCGATCCCATGGATTTTTCGTTTATTTCTCAGAGAGTTTCAAGCTTGTGCAAACAATATCATTTAGTGTTGTGTGAATTGAATTCTTGCACCAATTCCATGGATATTCTTTCCC
Organism: Doryteuthis pealeii; assembly: GCA_023376005.1. Taxonomy (NCBI): domain Eukaryota; kingdom Metazoa; phylum Mollusca; class Cephalopoda; order Myopsida; family Loliginidae; genus Doryteuthis; species Doryteuthis pealeii. The sequence goes on along the minus strand of CM042147.1, from coordinate 41,112,544 downwards.
GAGTGCGTGCCTGTCTTGTTCTTCGTTGTGCTGTTTGCTATTGATTATTAAGATTAATCGTTGTCTTCTGTTATCACCTTCTGCATTGGCTATTCTGTTGGCATCTTTTTATGTATAATTGGTTTCTTTTTTTTGTTATCAACTAGGTATCGGTCTTATGGGCCGGGATTAAAGCGATCCGTCTTTAAATAAAGTCCAGAGAATTTTATTCATTTCATTTCAGCACGATTCTTTGTAGCATATTTTCCCATTTTGCTGTCCAAATTTGTTTTTGCATATTCATGTGGATCCTTTATCAATCCGTCTGCTAGCTTGTATTTGTTGATTGGTTTTGTTTTCTCTTCACTCTTTCTGTTTGTTTCTTATTCTTTTTGCGTGATAATTTTTTTTGGCATTGTTTTGAGGTAGCAATTGTGGCTGCCTCGTTTCTCTCTTGAGGTTTCAATCTTCTTACATATACAGTATTTCACTGTGCACTCCCCAATTTGTGTATTGATTCATATATTGTTTTTCGTCCTATTTCTTTTCTTGTTTTTGTTGTTTATTTTGTCATGCTTTTTATTGCAGCTGCTGTTTGGTACATAAGTAATTATTATTATATTATATTTATTTATTATTATTATTATATATTTTGTGTAATGAGTAGTAATATATTATTCTTGTTTTGCAAATCTTTCACACAGCGATTCTGGAGTCTGATGACGAGCAATCTCCTCAGGTCACTAGGATCTCCTGGGTTTCTAAATTATTAAACAATGCTGTTGTGACGAGTAATATGTTTTTGGCATTCATTATGATGTGAGTATCAGCGAGTATTTCTGTTGTTATTCTGATGTTTGACTTTTGAATATATGTGTCGCTCCATATTGTTGTGTGTGGCAGCCAATCTATGTTGACCTATCGTCCGCCTGGCGCAGACCCATAGTCCATCGAGGGTGTATCCTCGCAAGGTAATTTTTACCAATACTCCCTGTGGAGGTAACTAGGAGAGGAGGATCTTCATGACGATGATGTGAGTATGTGTCATCTATCAATCTCCTGTTACATGATCGTGAGGAATAAAAATAATAATGATCGAATTTTAAAATATATTTACCATTTATATTTTATATTACATTTTGTTGTCCTAAATTTCTGGTTGTTGGTGAGATCAAGAACACTATTAACGTTGGGTTATTTCATAGGTTTGATTATCTTATTTCATTCATTTTTAAACACCCATTTTAATACACTATTTTGCAGTACTATTATATTAAATCTTTTAATCCATTGAGGCTTAACAGATACTACAACTCAGCGGTCAAGGGACTGGGCGTAGATGGCAAACGAGGTAATTCACATCCCCGAGCCTCAGAATCGAATCTCACTAATGCATTAGCGGCGTTCCATAAATCAAGACCACATCGACATTCCCCTAACACATATAGTGAAAAAAGGTTTGGGAGTGCATAAGAAATCGGTCGGACTAGTATTGTAAGGTCTGACTTACAAAGCCGGGGCCTTCAATCCCCACAACCCCAATTAAGGGTTCCGGTTGCAACCATAGACTGCTCAGCCACCCCATTTGATTTTCCTCCTTAGATCACCGACGTGTGCCCCACGCCACCACCATCAAATTGACAACAGTTGAGGGGACGGAAGAGGGAGGTTTATCACCCTCCTTTGATATTCCCAGCTCTAGACATTTCCCCTCATTATGTCTACGAGCACTCCCGCGCTGCCCAAACAGAGGCCATCGGAAAAGTAAACATTTCTTTTTCGACTTTTACTGTAAGATAAGCAAGTATATTTTTAAAACTTTGTTTTTATTGTTTTTTGAAAGCCTTTATAATTATAAAAAAAACAGCTCGTATCTCCTCCTTCGAAACATGTCTTACTTGAATAAAAGATTATAAATGAATTTATCCCAGTTAAATTACTTTTAATTCCCCGCTGATTCTAAATTAAGATTTTTACGGAACCCCACTCCCCCGCAATTTATTATAATGAATATCGAATTAATTGCAGAATATTTTATAAATTTGCAAATGAATGTTAATGTTGTGATCCGTTATTAGTATGTATAGAATACTCATTAAGATAAAAGGAAAGACTTCATCCAATGCACATTGGACTTCCTTGTATATTTAACATCCGTGAGAAGAACAGATGTCGGAATTTATAGTTTTATGTTTAAATTTATCTCCATTTGTTGTTTCCCTTTGTTTTCACCTTAATTCACGAATTACAAAGTGATGCTTGAGAGAAGGGGTTCTACCAAATATATCGCGGTTGTTTAATTTGTTTTCCTGCAGGGAGGTGCTGGTTTTTGTTTATGCGGGAAGTGACCCGAATTATACCCCGTACCCCACATAAATAATGTTGCCCCAGCGAGGTCACGGGTTCCCGAAGTGGAGTTCCGATTGCAAACACCCGTGCGACATTGACGACCGCCTTTATTGTGTACATGATATTGGATCACATGTATAGGATTAAAGTAAAGGTATTGTTAGTTTGTTAAGCCTGTTTTCGATTAGTCATTGCGATTGTTGACAGCAGTTGGGTGAAGGTTTGGCCATTTTCAAGACACAGCCCCACCCGGAGAAAGTCCAGAAAACGCAGCTCTTCTGCAACTTTCCTGTGGTCAAACAACACAACGTGGGCACAGGAAGTCTGAAACGAGTCAGGTTCATCAACCTATAAGTGACCGCAGCGTCAACACGCACTATAGAACCACATTTGGATCTGCGTCCCTAAGGATACTAGTCACAATTGGTCGCGCATGATATAGTACAGGGATGCACACGTGGTGTTTTGCAGCTAATATTTGCAAATTTGAATATGTATTAAGGTTGGTTGGTTGGTTTGGTTGGGGTTGGATTTTGTACGACTTTAATAAAACAACGTTAGTATTGAGTTATATTAAATTCCACTGGAAGTTAAGTCTGTTTGTGGTACGGTTAAAGTCACCTGGAAAGTACCGGTTACACATAGAAATTCTCCGGAGCAATAATTTGAGTATTGATTTTGGGACTCTAGATATAGACAAAGAATACAATCTGGCCAGAAGACCAGACTATGTTATTAACAAGAAAAAGAGAACTTGTCATGCTTTTGCTGTCCCGGTAGATCATCAAAAGTGAAAGTGAAAGAAATTGGAAAAGATAGACAACTACTGGACCTTGTCCAGAGGACCGAGAAAACTGTGAAGCATAAAGGTAAACGTCGTAACAATGTAAATATGTGTGCCCTTGGAGATGGTTCCAAAGCGTCTGAGTAGAGAGTCTGGGTGAAACTGGGAATCAGGGGAACAATCGAGACCAAAAATCCAAACATACAGCATTGTTAAATCAGCTAGAAACCTAGAAAAAGTGACTGGAGACCCGAGGAAACTTGCCATCTATTCTTAGCCTCCAGTAGACCACCAGCTAAGGGGGTGTAAAGGAACTTGTACTGGGGTGGAATTAATAATAATACAGGCGCTCGCGCAACAACAATAATAATAATAGATAATAATAAATAATAAGTAATAGATGAACCCGAAAGGATACGAAATGGATTGACGAAGGAAATAACTATAATAATAATAACCCGAATGGATACGAATGGATGACGAAAAGGAAATAACTACCCTTATCCAGAAAGACCACTCAAGGAAAACATCCATGAATAACTACCCTAAATTTCCTAAAGAAAGACCCTCCAAAAAAAAAAGGAAAAACCCCAATCCCCCCGGCAAAATTTTTTAAATAAAAAAGAAAAGAAACCAAATTAACTGGGGTCTACCAATGATGTGGAAAATATTGACTGCGTTATAAAAGAAGAAATATCTTTTCATCAATTGGCGGACCTTTTTCCGCAGAAGAACAGAAAAAGGATGCCGCAAGGAAAAAAGAAGGAACACACCGATTTACTGTATATGAGACCAATACATTCTTAAAAGAAGTAATAATAGAGGAAAAATATGCAGATGGGCCTGGATCGACTAACAGGAAAGTCATATGACATGGTCCACATACGCGTGGATTTTAGAATGTTTAAATAATGTACAAAAATTTTCCCAAAAAAACAACATATAAATTTCATTGAAAAAGCCATGGAAAACCTGGAGAGTTTCAATTAAAAGCGGAAAACAATTCCCTGGCAGAAGTAAACATCCAAAGAGGTATCTTCCAGGAGACTCTTATCACCACTACTGTACATTATTAGCAATGAATGCCGTCTCAATCACAGTACTTAAAAAAATGCACAGGGGGAACAAATCACTAGCAGCACAAGAAAAAATAAACCACCTTATGCACATGGATGACATAAAAAATTTGCAAATAAATAAGAATTAGAAATCCTCGTACAAACTATTAGATATATAGCCAAGATATAGGAATGGAATTTGGAATTGAAAAATGTGCTATGCTAGTAATGAAACAGGATGAAAGAAAATGAATGAATGAATGCCAAATCAGGACACTATAAAATCACTTGATGAAATGAAAGTTAACAAATACTTAGGAATTTTAGAAGCGGACAATATTAAGCAAACAGAAGTGAAAGGAAAAGTTAAAAAGAATATCTTAGGAGAACTAGAAAACTTCTAGAAACCAAACTGAAATCTGATCAAAAGGAATCAATACCTGGGCCGTCCCCATTATAAGATACTCAGGACAATTCTTAAATGGACAAAAGAAGAACTCAGACAGATTGACCAAAGAACGAGAAAGTTAATGACCATGCACAAGGCTCTTCACCCTAGAGACGATAGAGATAGATCATAATGTGTCAAGAAAGGAAGGGCGAAAAGGTCTTGCCAACATAGAGGACTGCGTAGAAACCACTATCCAACAACTTGAGGATTACACAAGAAAGAGCAAAGACAAAATTACTTATGGCGGCCAACAATAGTAGAAGTGACAGATGGACAAACAGAAAAACAACAAAGACTAGAAAACAAAATGGGAAGAAAAACAATTATATGGACACTTCAAACGACAAATCAAAGAGGTTGCACATGGAAAAGACTTGGACATGGTTAAGAAGGAAGCTCAAAGAGAAACTGAATTGCATTAATAATTGCTGCACAAAATAATGCCATAAGGACAGACTATATAAAAAGCGAAAATTGATAGAACCAAGAAAATATTAAATGTAGACTATGCGATGACAGAGATGAGACTGTATTTATATAGAATGTAGCAAACTAGCACAAACGGAGTACAAAAACTAGGCAGGACTGGGTTGGAAAGGTGATCCACTGGGAATTATGCAAAAAATTAAATTTTGACCATACAACAAAATGGTATATGCATAAACCAGAATCTGTTCTTGAGAACGAAACGCAAAAATTCTCTGGGACTTTGATATAAAAACGGATCACCTTATCCCAGCAAGAAGACCAGACCTAGTGTCGATTAACAAAAAAGAAAGAACTTGTCAACTGGTGATTTTTGCAGTGCCAGCAGAATCACAGGGTGAACTGAAGGAAAATGAAAAAATGGACAAATACCTGGACCTTGCCAGAGAACTGAAAAAGTTATGGAATATGAAAGTGAAAGTGATACCAATTGTTGTTGGTGCACTTGGAACGGTCCCAAAAAGATTGGAAAAAAGTTTGGAAATCTGGAAATCAGAGGGAGAATCGAGACCATCCAGAATACTGCACTGCTGCAATTTGCCAGAATACTTAGAAGAGTCCTGGAGACCTGAGGAGACTTGTTGCCATCAGACTCCAGTGAAAGGCCATCAGCTAACGCTGATGTGAAAACTCAAAAGGAGTGAAACAATAATAATAATAATAAAGATGATGATGATGATTTTGAACACATTTTAATGGTTTTGAGTATTACTATCTAATACAAATAACTAGTCAGTTATATGGTTTCAATTATTTCTATAATACAAATAATATAAAAACGATCTATTTGACTCATAGATGGGACCATAACTGTACTACCACTCTGGATCAGTGTGTAATGACAGTGAAGAGGTGACTCCACACTCAGAGCCCCTACCCGCCCGGAGCCTCACACTGGATGTAGTTTTAAAAAGTTTATAAAAAATAAAATAATGTTCAGTGTCTTATCAATTTCGAAGAAACTTCATCTTCAGAGACTGTTTTTGAAATAGACGCGGTCTTGTGTGTTTTGTTTTGGACGTTATAAAACACACGTGTTGTGGGTTGTTATAACGTCACGCGGAAGAGCCGTGATATCCGTTGTCCAATCAATTTCAATTTTATTCCTTTTATTTATTTATCAATTTATTTATTTAATATATCTATTTATCTTTTACTTTTATATGTATATATATGTGTATTTATGGAATGTGTATGTTAACTAATTATATATTTAGTGTTTAATTCTAACCTACTGTTTATGCGAGGGTGTAACTTAGCTATTAATAAACCAACGAGAATATCAACGTTGCATATTTTGTCTCTATTTTAATGGAGAAATTATTGTCCTTATTTTTGCATTTTATTAAATGTTTATGGAATGAGGATGCACGTGTGTGGATATGTTTCTTTAATTCTAATGAGTAGGGGTCTGATTGTACTTCCTATGTAGAAATTAAGACATTTAGAGCAAGTTAAACGATAAATGGTGTAAGTTTGTTTTATTATTAAATTATTAATTTATTAAAAGTAAACAGGAGGACTTCTTTATTTTGAATAAAATCTGCTTTAAAAAGGGTATCTTACCTGCCAACAGACCATAGGTGAGAATTAGCATTTCGACATTAGGCATCCAGATGCTGATTATATACCCAATTACCACCGATGAGAGAACCGCAATGATTATTTCACGGTGTGTCAAATACTTCAATAGCAGGCTGACAACTGGACCTGTAGAAATGAAAAGATAAGATAAAGCATGGTCATTATTTAATGAATAAATCGCTTTAGTATTTGGTTACGAATTTGTATATTAATAAGCCACCATAAAAACGATAGATTGCACTTACGACACAATGAATGAGGTGGGGTTCTCTTCGTATTCTAATTGATTTTAACCCTTCTACAGTGATTTCACACCAAGAGGTTAGGGCATCACGTTCATTATACGTTCATATATATATATATATATATATATAATATATATATATATATATATATATATATATATATATATATATATTTGAACGTATAATGAACAATAAATAAATAATTTATCAGTCAATCAGAGTGGTCCCCTAAGTTAATGTTAGACTTTATATATATATATAATATATATATATAATATATATATATATATATATATATATATAAGTCTAACATAAACAAAAGGGAACCACTCTGATTGACTGATAAATTATTTATTTATTTATTGATCTACTAGGAAAAAAAGAAGACGGGGTTAGGGTTAAGGTTTGGGTAGGGTTTAGGGTTAGTTTAATGGGAAACAAATAAATAATTCATCATCAAGAGTGGTTCCCTTTGTTTATGTTAGACTTATAAGAAATAACATATATATTGTGTACTTTCTAAGATAGTTTTTTTTGCACTTGGTTCAATCGAATACGAACAATTTTCAAAACAGATCTATTCGACCCATAGATGGGAACCTAACATGTACTACAATCCCGAGTCAGAGTTGACCTGGGAATAATAGTAACAAAGGGATAAATACACACTTCCTAGATCTCTAGAATTGGAACCTCGTTATCAGATGCAATTCAGTGTCATACACAGAACACCCCTTCTTGATTGAAGTAAAGGGTTCTTAATCCTCTATAGGGAAAACAGGCAGCGAATTCTTGGCCGAGCTGACAGGGAATTCTTCGTATTCTGTGTAAATGATCAAGAAGATCAAACTTTGTATTGATTAACAAGAAAAAGACAATTTCTCAACTGGTAGATTTTGCAGTTCCAGATGAAGATGAAAGAATACGAAGAGATAGACAAATACCTGGACCTTGCTAGAGAATTGAAAAAAAAACTGTGGAATATAAGGGTGAAAGTAATACCAAATGTAGTTGGTACGCTTGGAATGATCCTAAAATGTTTAGAAAACAGACTAGAGGGACTGGAAATCAGAGGAAGAATTAAGACCATCCTGACAACAGCATTGTTAAAATCGGCTAGAATACCAGAAGAATCCAATATAGGGACAAGCAGAAAAAACAACTAAACGGATATTCGTGGTGTAATGGTTACCGTCGAAGGAAATGGACATGGTGACCCGAGTTCAAATCCTGGACGAGGCTGTTTTCATTTCACATAGAGCTAATACCGATGGGAAAGCTATACATACAACAATTCTCCCTCCAGTTATGGATAAATAACAGGAAAAAACTGGGTTCTTTAACCTTGATATGGCAACCGGTTTAGGAGAAGGAAAACTGAATTCATACTTGTTAAACACCGATTAAAAATTGGCTTTGTGTTACATCCTGCTCGTGCGTTGGTAAATACATGTACAGATACTTCAAGCGATAAATTGGAGAGTGTGTACACGAGAAGACCTGCACATTACTAAGAAAAGGACACCTCAAGAGAGAAACAGAATCTCTTACAATGGTAGCACAAAATAAAGACCAATTATATCAAAGTGAAAATAGATAATACACAACAGAATAGCAAATGTAGGTTGTATGGAGTCTGAAATGAAACCTTTTAACCACATAATAAGTGGATGCAGCAAACTAGCCCAAAAGGAGTTCAAGGCTAGAATGACCGGGTGGGAAAGGTGATCTACTGGGAATTGTGCAAGAAATCAAATTTTGACCGTACTATTAAATGTGTATACGACAAACCAGAATCTGTCCTTCAGATTGAGGCATACCATTCTCAGGAAATTTGAGATACTAAGGATACGCTGATCCGGGTCAAGATCAGACCAAGTCTTAATTAACAAGAAAAATTGACTTGTCATCTTGTGAATTTGTCGTTCCAGCAGACCACAAAGGAAAAATGAAAGAATGCGAAAAGATAAACAAATACTTGTCAAAGGACTAAAAAAAAAAAAAAATGCGGTGAAACGTGAGGGTGACAGTGATAAAATTGTAGTTGGTGTTGGAACTGTCCAACAGGTTTGGAAATAGACTGTAGAAATTGAGGGTCAGACGAAGAATGAAGGAAATACAGATCACGCATTGTTAAGATCGGTTAGAAACTCAAAAGAGTCCTTGAGATCCGAGGAAACTTGCTGTCACCAGACTCCTGTGAAAGACTACCAGTTAACACTGGTATGACAAACAAGTGAATAATAATGATAATAATAATAATCTATTATAATGGAGATTCGCTTCCGGTTTTTGTCTGTAAAAAAACTACGTCATGCTTATGTCACATTACCAAAATCATCATAACATAGAATAAATACACTCAAAATTTGAACATGCAACATTAGACAGTCCTTATTTGTTTTTAAAACAAGTTTTAATAATATACATGACTGGTATGTATCTATATATAGTTTGTTTATTTTAATACATATTAAAGTTTACATTTAAATTGTTTTATTTTTAATCCTTTAATGAATTTGATGATTTTACTTACTTAGGGTACAAACTCGCAGACCTTGATTTTTAACTCCCCCTCAGGCAATATGTTTCAAAAATCTATTTTTACATCGTCCGGGGGCGTTTTTTTTATTTTGCTAGTAATAATAAGGAGTAAATAATAATAATAATAATAATAATAATAACCTGTGGAGACTTGCTATTAATCAGATTCCATTAAAAAATCTAACCAGCTAACGTTAGTTTGAAAAACTCACAAAGAGAGAAATAATCTTTAATAATAAGTGCAAATGTCATCTGCAGTGTGTTATATTTTTTTCAACTTTACTCCTACAGACCGTAGCTCAACATATCATAGCATTTAGGAGCCAGGCCGACTCCGTAGTGTTGAAATTTTGGATTACCAAGTATTATATTATGGCGATTGTTTCGGTGATTTTTATGTGTTTTTTTTTGCGACGAATTTTTGGTACAATAAAATTTAATATGTACCTAATGAAATAAAGTGTCATTGTTGGGTCGAAGTCTCAATCAGGAGCCTTCCGCAACATCGGACTTGATTGCCACCCAATAAGGCGGCTTTTAAGCTATGTGTTGGTAGTTAATAAGAGCGGTATAAAACCTAAAAAGCATCACTTACAATTTAACTTTTTTCACTGTTACTCGAGTTTCATTCTTGTGACAGAAATAAAAGTGAAAGAAAATAGAGATTCGACGGACGGTGTTGCAATTCAAAAAAAGATACGAAGATAAGGAGGTAAATGAGGTGAGATTGGTGGAAGAAGTAAGAGGGAACGAAGACGGTAGTATGGGATATATTTATATATATATATATTATATATTATATATATATAATATATATAAGGAGGAGCTGTCTATATATTTTTATAAAACTGTTTTATGAGCACGCTTATGTCACAGCAATTCCATTTTGAAATGAAATAACAAACGTTCAAGCAGTTGTTTTTTGCCAACTAAATTCTTCGGCAACATGTCGCATATAAAAACATGCATATAAAAACACGCATTAACCCAATACTTATATATATATATATATATAATAATATATATATATATATATATATATATATATATTATGAAATAAAATATTCTTAAATTCTGTACAACTAATGAGTTTTCATTAAATGTCATGAAAACCCTCTATATTACAAGGTAGCTTATTTAGCACACGGCCATATGCGTGGAGCACCAGTGAGAATCGAACTCAAAAACATTAGTCTGCTAGAAAATATGTGTCCCAAAACAATACGATAAAAAGTCCTCCTCCATAGTTGTAAACGAAATACTCCTTACGACATAGTGAGTTCAGAGTTGTTTTCATTTATTTGGCTTAGTTTGGCAGAAGGTCCGAATTATGGAGCGCCTAGTGAGTATTGAACAGATCCTCAACTCAATTTGGTATAAGATCAACCAAAAAACCAGGGACACTCTATGAAATTCTAACACCCTAAGGAGAGTCTATTTCCCTAGGTTGATAACAATTAAACAATAAAGAAATAAGAATGTAAGTGGCATAACGGGTTAACATCCCGGAAGATAAAACTCCTACGGGTTCAAATTCCGACTGGAATAGTTAGTGTTCTTTGCGCACTAATACCCTTACCTTCGAGATACCAATAAGTTACAGATCAGACTCTGGCCTTGATTGGTAATAGTATAATAGAAAGACAATTTTTAAAATTCATTACTAATTTGGTTTGGGGTTCTTTGTTAAATGTGTATCAAACTTTGTGGGCTATTTAAGGAAAAAAATGAAATTCAGTCTTTGATTTTTACTAATTAAATGATATAATTCAATAATTAGAAATTAATCTATTTATAGAACTATTCTTATAGTTCTTCATAAGTAAGTACAAAAAGAACAAATACATTTTTCCACTGTAACTCAACAGGCAATTAAAAACTGAATTTACATTTGCCATATAAGGACTTATTTCTTAGAACAAAATATATTAATCTAAAAAAAAATGAAATAAACTATTTATAGAATAAACGAATATTTTTTAATTTGAATTAACATGCGAAATATAGATGCTGGACTAGCAATGCAACCCCTAAAAATAAAAACCCTTCTTGCTGAAACCATACCAGTAGCACTAGCGTGGAATTGCTGTTGCTGTATGCCCACAAGGGATTTGCAAGAAGAAGAAAAGGAAAAACAGAAAAAAACAGAAGAAAAAGAAAGAAAAAAAGAAAAAGCAACAAAAAGAAAGAAAAATACCACCCCTCTATAAAAAGAAACAAATAAACAACAATCCATAATTAAGCATGAAAAAAGACTTTACTGCAATGAGTAACATTCCATCTCCGACGGAACCAATCCACGCTGTTTTGCCACGAGTGTCTCCGAAGTAATCCAGCAACGAGACCAGTAGAAATCCGAACGACATCATCATTCCATTGATGATGAAATTTATACCAAAAACTCCGAGACACACTACCCAGCCCCATCCACCATTTGGTGAGTCTATTACTTGTCTTGGGGCGATCGAATGGCTGCTCACCACACTAGATCGCAGTCTCAGCATTTGCGAGTTGGTCATTTTATCTGCAAAAGAAACGTTAAGATGTACAAGCCAAAAAAACAAAAAAAAAAAAAACAAAACAAAAAAAACACAAAAAACAAAAACAAACAAAACAACTCAAACGCCCACCCACCATCATCTACAAAAACAAAAACAAAAATGCAGTTATATATATATATATATATATATATATGACAGAAAAAGTGAGAAATGAAGTGACCCAATACGCATGGCGTTTTTTGAGATTTTGTATATATATATATATATATATATATATATATATATATTTCACTGAAAATATTCAAATTATGAACACAAAATCCGTTACTTTACGTTTCGTGTAGTGTGCACAATCATCAGACGGAAAATTAAAAAAAATACTGGACAACCAATCGTAGTTATATAGTGGTGTAATGTCAGTGTTAAGATGGAATTACATGTGACATTCACTTGAGAAAAATGGCACAACACGAGCACACACACACACACACATTCTCTCTTCCCCCTCTCTCTCTCTCTCTCACATACACACACATATATATGTATATGTATATGCATATGTATATATTGGTGCTGTCCAAACAGAGGAGAATGGATATGGAATTAGTCAGGCAATAAATGCACATTAGAAATTAATTATTATATCAACTCTTCTAATACTGCGAGCAACACACACACACACACACACACACACACACACACACATATATATATTATATATATATATATATACAGCGTGTTCGGGATAAATTTGACATATTTAATATTAGGTTATTTTTCTCCGTAGTTTGGAGGTATTGACGCACACTACGCATCATTTAAAAGCTTGGACTTCTTCATTCATATACGTGATGGCAGATAGAATAGATGACTGGAAACCAATCTGAATCATGGAAGAGAATAACTATCATCAAAATAAGGATATTATGGTTGCTGCCATATGGTACCTGAACACTGTAAAACAATCTGGCATGAACTGGAGAATTGCAATGGAGACTACGAGGGTGTGGCTAGAAGAAAGCAACATAACAGACAATCTGATTGCGTTCGTACAGCAGAATTTCTGCAGAAAAAATCTGCAGAAAAAAGTTGAATAACCCTCAAATGCCTACGAGTAGTTACTAAACATTGTAGTCAAGCCTGGATAACAAGGGTAGCCAAAGGTAGGCCATATGTATGGCAGCAAGAATCGGCCCCCTTCCACACCTCTGGAAAAGTCGAAAATGGTTGTCGGCGAATTTTTACGACTACACTAGTCCCAATGTTTTGGTTTACGAACTCCTCAGATCTTAACCCCATGGATTATTATGTATGTGGCGCTGTTGAGAAAAGACACCAATTGCCGTGCCAGAGCTATAAAAGCCTAGTTTAATCGACAGAATTAAGGTAGTTTTTGAGACCCTTCCGAGGGAAACTAACATCAGCTTGTTTTAGGTTCCCGAGCAAGATTGGGGCTGTGATCGACGGTAATGGCGGTTATTTTGAGTGAAACTTGTTGAGAGTAGTGTAATTTCTGTGCCTGTTGAATTTATTTACAATCTGTTAAATTTTGTAGTTACCATGCACTTTTTCTTTTTTCTTATGAAACTGTCAAATTTCTCGCGAACACCCTGTATATATAATATATATAATACGCTGACTACACCACTTAAGACGGGTAAGACCTCCTCAATGGAGTCACTAGTTGGTTGTGAGTGGCGACTCATGATGCTTAAGGACGGATTACTGGTGGCTGAGCAGTCCCTGACGTACAACACTCTACTTTGAGCCTCCGATCAATCGGCTGGTCATGTCAAGCCATAGCATCTATATAATTGTCTTGACTGTATAGCTCTTATGGCACCCCACCCTTTCATCATATATGTGCTAGAAGGTGGTGACAGAGGATCTTAGTGTTCTGGTATGACACTAACTGCATCTAGTGGTGATGTTCTAATTCTGGAGTACCCATTCATCGCCATTACTCAATCTCAACTCTGATATGGAGTGGTAGTACCTGTTAGGGTACATATTCGCACAAATAACAACGTACTCAACGAATAAAACAAAATGTCTCCGGCATAAAAAAACAAGAGTTGAGTGCCTTTAAAACTCCAACCAACCAACCAACCAGCCAACCAGCCAGCCAGAGCATCCCAGAAGTATCTTACGATACCTGGTTATCATAATCACACAGAATCTGTCTCATCTGGTAAACTTTCTATGTTGTCACAAAACACCTTTACTGTCTACACAAGCTAGAGAACAAAATATCCTTCATGCAAGAACATTTCATATTATTGAAACCAGATCTTTACTGCCCTAAAGCCAACACCATCTCATCGCGACAGAGCAGTATAAACGTGGTAGTGTCAGAGCTGGTTTGTTTTGTTTTTGTTTTACGGCATATCAACCTCGGTGGTCATTTAAGGCCGTCAAAGTTGTGAAATAAATTCATTCTTAATGCATAATACAATTTTGTTTATCAACTCATGTTTTTCTATTTAACCCATATATGAGACCCTAAAGGTACTACACTCCGGGTCAGAGTGGACCAGGGAGCAATGGTGATGAAGGGGTACTCCACATTCCACAAACCTCCAGAACTGGAACCTCACCATTAGATAGAGTTTAACGTCATTCCAGGACATAGTGTCAGAGCTATGCCGTCGGGAACTTAAGTTCCTGGTAGAGTCACCGAAGGCGGACAGGTTTGGTACCCAGTGGTATTAGTGCTACAAACCGCCCAAAGTGGCCCTGGGGAAAATTCCAAGGAGTGTATGCACCGGAAACCGGTGGTTACTTCTGGTCCTCTCGTCCCTGCAGCAAACAGAGCACATCAGCCAAAACTCGGTGTATATAACAAAAAGATGAGGACAAACAGTAAAAAAAAAAAAAGATCCAAATAATATATAATGATATAATGTGGAGAAATGTAGACAAACACAGGATGTTACAATGGATGGAAATTTATTAGTCGTAGTGCCGATGTTCAAACATTTTGGTTTATAAAGAAAATTTATTCAGTACAACATGAAACTAGTCAAGGAGGAAAAAAGATTTATGTAGTTAAAAAGATGATAGATGTTTTGAACTACATAAATCTTTTTCTTCCTCCTTGACTAGTTTCCTATTGTCCTGAAGAAGGTTTCTTTATAAACCGAAATGTTCGAACATAGACACTACGATTAATAAATTTCCATCCATGGTAACATCCTGTGTTTGTCTACATTTCTCCTGATAGTGTTTGTATACATTTCTCCTGCATGAGAAGTTTTGAGGACCGCTTGCGTATTCCCTATTCCCATGATATTCTAACTTTGAGAATTCAAAAGATGGAGACGGCTTAACCCACTACAAGTGAATGCTGTTACATGAAAAAACAAGACAAGAACCAGATCTGAAGGTGCATCAAACAACTTCCAGGAGTTTCTGGGTAGCAAGGTGAAGATCTGCCATGATGGGTATAAACTATTAAAGTCTAACTGTCTATTTGAAAATATTACACTGAATATTTTTATGTAAACTTGTGATATGTTATGCTGAAATATGAACATTTTTATTTCATATCTGTTGAAAATTTATCCTTGGTTAGCTGCATATAGTTACATTGCCTAGACTACAACTCCCTTACATGTAATCCACTTTCAATGTGCATGACAAACATTCCTCTCCACAATGGGTTTCTGTCGACATAGACTGTGCCAAAATGACTGGCTGCATCAAAATCTTTTTAATACTAATAAGAGGGAAATCTGTTTGAAAAAATGCTGAAAAAAATATACCGCTGAAAAGAACAAAACAAAACTGGCAGCTGTGTCAATAACAAATCCTTCATAGTTTGGACGCCAATGTATCAATATTTTAAAGTGAAATTGTGATATGTTATGCAGTATATGCTGACATATTAAACACACTTTGTTTCATATCTGTTGAAAATTTGTTCTTGGTCAGCTGCATATTCTTAGATTGCCGAGACTACAACTCTTTTACAACTAATCCAATTTCAATATGCACTACGAATTTTCTACTCCAAAATGGATTTCTTTCGAAATAGACAGAGAATTTTTTGCAAAAATAAAACAACAAAAAAACAAAAACAAAAACAAAAAAAACAACATTTTTTTCAGAATTTCTTTTTTCATAAATATAAACTACATTGGTTCGAATTGGCTTATAGCCAAAATATTTTAATCTCGCAAAAATATTAGTTTTGAGGCTATTCAGAATGGCGGCAAATTAAACAGTGCTCCAGCCATCATTTTTTTTTGTTGGCTGTGAAGTGCAAAACGTTAACGAGTTAGGGTAGCGTGGACACGGAATCAACGGCGCAGGTTATTAACAGCTTTTCGTTAATGAGGTTTTCAAAACCAAGTCCTTTACTTATGAATATACCAGGCTATGTTTTCAATATATATATACATATATATATATATAACTTGACGTTGGCAACTGGTTATTATCTAATATATATATATATATATATATATATATATATATATATATATATATATATATATTCTAATGCTTTATTTAAAACTTATTTATAGTAGATTATGCAGATTAGGGAGTCTACGTCATAGAGTTGTTTACGTTCTATATTTTGTCACAATCTGACAAATCTGTCAGAACTGGTTTAAGAATTTAACCTACTACAGAAGTGAAGCTAATATTCTTTTTTTTTTTATCACAATCAGTACATTTCTATGCTTATAAAATCTGGATGATATTTTGCAAATCTCGTTTAAACTCGATACATAGTTTTTTTTTGTGGGTGTTTGGGTGGTTGTGGGTGATATGAGAATTCTACGCGACTCAGATGTAACGGTTTTATAAGCATGCTTATGTCACCAGCACATTCCAGTTTGAGACAAAATAACAAGCGCTTAAGCAGTTGTTTTTAGCTTACTAAAATATCACTGACCTTGAAGAACAGGTGAAATTAATCAACCAATGATTTAGATGATTTCAGAAATAATGGTACGAAAAAGAATCTAAGAGAGCATTTTTCTATCGGATGAATTACTTAATAGAATTTAACCTGTATATAGATATTGTATTAATAGCGTATATGTTCTGTGAAAAGATTCTTTTCTTCTTTTAAGGTTGATGTGAAAAAAAAAAAAAAAAAAGGGAAGATGACCAAGGGGCATAAAAAGAAAGAAAGAAAGAATAATACTATTACGAATAACAATAATACAAACGGGTGACTTAATCCCGACCAGAACCCCAGATTTATTCCTAATTAATAATAGCTCAGTCGGTAGAGCGTTCGGCTAGAAACCACAAGGTTCCTTGTTCGATACCGGTCCCGCCAACTCAGCGTATGAGTAGCACAGGGATCTGTGCGGTAAAGTAAGGAACTGATGGAAGGTGTGGCGCTCCACCTCAGATGCTAAAAAAAACAATCTCCTTCGTCTAGCGCTATTGAAAAGGGGATATACTCCTCGCTGACTGGCTGATACCGACTTTAGGCCGAACCGACGACTTTACTTTACTTAATAAGAAAAAAGAACTTTTCTTCTTGTGGGTTTTTCCGTACCGGCAGACCACGGAGTGAAAATGAAAGAAAATAAAAAGATACATAAATACTTGGACATTTCCAGAGAACCAAAAAGACGTGGAACATGAAGGTAAAGATAATACCAATTGTAATTGCTCCACTTGGAATGGCTCTTAAGAGTTAGGATGATTTTAGAAATAATGGGACGAAATAAGAAATTAAGAGAGCGTTTTTGAGAATTATCGGATGAATTACTTAACATAATTTGACCTGTATGTAGATAGATATTGTATTAATAGTGTTTATGTTCCGTGCAAATATTCTTTCTTTTTAAGGTTGTTGTAAAAAAATACAAAAAGGTGGGAAATGACCAAGGATGCATAACAAACAACAAACAAATATTACTACTACTACTACTACTACTACTACTACTACTACTACTACTAATAATAATAATAATAAAACTGATCATTTAATTCTAGCCAGAAGATCAGACCTAATGGTAATAAACAAGAAATAAAGAACTTGTCATCTAGTGGATTTTGTCGTACCAGCAGACTACAGAGTGAACATGAAAGAAAACGAAAAGATGAACAAATAGTTGGACCTGGCGAAAGAACTAAAAAGACTGTGGAACATGAAAGTAAAGGGGATACCAATTATAGTTGATACACTTTGTTACAAAAGTTTGGATAGGAGACTAGAGAAATTGGAAATTAGAAGAAAAATCTAGATTATCCAGACAACAGCAATATTAAGATGAGCTAGAATACTCAGAGGATTCCTGGACACCTGAGGAGGCTGGCAGTCACTCAGATTCAGTGATTGAGCATCAGCTATCTGGTGTGAAAAACTCTAATAATAATAATAATAATAATAATAATAATAATAATAATCTCTTATAATTGCAGCACAAGACCATACCATAAAGACAAATTATATAAACGCAAAAATAGATAACACAACAGAATAGCAAATGTAGAATGTATGGGGGGGGGAAGACGAAACTGTCAATTACATAATAAGCGAATGCTGTAAACTAGCACAAAGAGAGTACAAGACTAGGCACGACTGGGTGCGAAAGGTGATTCACTGTGCAACTGTGCAAGAAATTCAGTTTTCACCATTGAACTAAATGGTATATGCATAAGCCTGAATCTGTCCTGGAGAATGAAACGCACAAAATTCTCTGTGACTTTGAGGTACAGACGGATCACCTAATTCCGGCCAGGAGACCAGACCTAGTTTTAATTGACAAGAAGAGGAAGACTTGTCATTTCATGGATTTTGCCGTCCCGGCCGATCACAGAGTGAAAATGAAAGAGAACGAAAAGATCGACAAGTACTTGGACCTTGCCAGAGAACTGTGAAAACTGTGGAACATGAGGGTGTAATTGGTGCCCTTGGAACGATCCGCAGGGGTCTGGAAAAGAGTCTGGATGAATTGGAAATCAAAGTTAGAAACGAGACCATTCAGACTTCAGCCTTTTTGAGATCGGCTGGAATACTCAGAAGAGTCCTGGAGACCTGAGGAGACAAGCTGTCACTAAGCCTCCAGTGAACCACCGGCTACGCCATGTGTGAAAATCTCGAATGGAATGACATAATAATAATAATAATAATAATAATAATAATAATAATAATAATAATAATAATAATAATACAGAAATCTTGTCGAGGCAAGAGAACTTTTATTACAAGTTAATTCTTCCAGTCCATAGGACGAGTATCTGATTCCATTGAGAATTGTGTAGGAGACTAAAATTTAACTATGCTAACAAATGATATATGCACAAACCAACATCTCTCCTATGAAATGAGATAAACAATTCTCTGGGACTCTGAGATATAAACGAACCACCCAATCCTGGCCAGAAGAGCTGACCTAATGTTAATTAAAAAAAGAAAGGCACTCGTCACTAAGCAGATTTTGTAATTACATCGAACCATCGTGTGAAAAGAAAAGAAAGCGAAAAGGTAGAGAAATACCTGTATAATTCCAGAGAACTGAAAAGACTGTGGAATATGAAGGTGACGGTGATACTAATTGTAGTTGGATCCCTTGAAACCGCCCAAAGGTTTGGAAAAAAGATAGGAAAAATTGGAAATCAGAGAAAGAACCAAAACCCTTTATACGACAGCATTAAGATAGGCTAGAATACTTAGAAGGGTCCTGGAAACCTAGGAGACTTGTTGCTACTCAAACTTCAGTGAATGACCACCAGCTAATGATGGTATCAAAAACTCGCAAGGAGTGAAATAATAATAATAATAATAATAATAATAATAATAATAATAATTCTTGAAATCCTCTCGCGCTAAAAACATTCGTCGTCTTCACGGGTTTAGCTAAGCGATTAAGAGAGTAAAGTCATAGTAGATATATATTCATATTAAGGATTTTGAAGGGATTGTTTTTCTGTCCTTTTTGGGCATCTAAAGGGTTTGATGTAGAGATATCATTGGTATGCATTTGGCATCATCATCATCCTCCGCCTCATCATCATCATGTTGTTTCTATCATTTATTGAGTGTAATGATCCCAAACCTTTGGCTATGCCAGCCTACAAAAAACATTTATTCAACATCCAATGACAAAGAGAAAACACTTATTTCAAAACTGCTGCCCGCCCGGTCGGCTGGAGCGTTAGAATTCACCGACAGCAACTCTGCAGAGGGGTAAGACCCCCCTCCAAATGGGGACACCTGTAGGCCGTGGGTGGCGACCAGTGATGTTTAAGGATAGAACCTAGGTGGTTGAGCAGTCCATGACTTGCAATACTCCACTTTGGCCCTTTCATGGGATAGACGGGCGGGCGTAGAGGCCCCCTCCGATCAATCAGCTGGTCACGTCAAGCCCTAGCACCTATATGATTTTCCCAACCCTATTGTGCTAATGGCAAGCCCCAGCCCTTTTTATCATATGGGTGCTAGAAGGCGGTGGCCGAGATGTTCTGGAAATGACGTTAAACTCTATCTGATGGTGAGGTTCCAGTTTGGAGGTTTGGGCAATGTGGAACACACCTTCATCACCATTGCTTCCTGATCCACTCTGATCCGGAGTGGTAGTACCTATTAGGGTCCCATCTATGGGTTACATAGAAAAATGTGTTTATAAAAAGCATTGAGTATCTTAATGGATACTCAATGACTTTATTTCAAAACTTTATCGGCATTAAATGACCCACTGAGGTTGATATGCCGTAAAACAAACCAAACCAAAACTGCTGCAATACAATCAAACTCAATGCAATACCATGTAGGAATTACATCTCTTACCTGCCGACAATTCTGCTATTTGGTTCTAGTAGACACAAAACAAATTATCAGTGATATGGAAATCAGACCTCGCTGACAAATTAAAGCGAACTTTCTTCCAAGCTGTAGTAGCTTCAGTGTTACTGTACGGCTGCACTACTTGAACTTTAACAAAGCGCCTAGAGAATAAGCTAGACGAGACTTGCACGAAAATGCTGCGTGCAATATTAAACAGGACATGAAAACAACATCCCATGAGAACACAACTGTATGGCCGCCTGCCACATATCACACAAACCATCCGTGTGAGGTGAACAAGACACGCTGGGCACTGCTGGAGAAGCAAGGATGAACTCATAAGTGACGTTCTTCTGTGGAAGCCATCTCATGGCCATGCCAGAGTAGGTCGCCCAGCAAAGACGTACATTGATCAACTCTGTGCGGATGCTGGATGCTGTGCGGAGGATCTCCGAGGAGCAATGAGTGATAGGGAGGGATGGCGAGAGATTGTAATGGATATCCGTGCTAACAGCCCGACAGGATGATGATGATGAGACATAAAAGGTAACTTCTTCCGGTGTCTGATAATCTCCACTAAGTGGCGTGGTCAAAGTAGTATAAAAAAAAGAACGCTTTGAATGCCTTGAAACAGACGTGCCTGTCTACGAACAGGGGGCTTTGTACCCCCCAAAACCTCATATCACATAGCACACGATTGTATGTCCCTGTTGGAATTTTTGTAATATAAAGCGTGTGACAAAAGCCCACTTCTACTTATAGACTCGCCGATAACCATGTGACCAACCTATTGGCCAACCACTAGCAGTGCTCTGCTGCTGATATTGTTACTTATACTGGCTGTTCTGCTCATACCTACTCATAACTACTTGGATCTTCGTGGACGACGGAACATAGGATTATATCACTGGACCTTTTACACTACGTAGGATTCCAGAACTGGGGACTTATTCACTTACCAAAGGATTCTATAGCTCAGGACTTACTTACTTATTTACTTTAAGTTCTTTACAACTGGCCAAGGATGGCGGCCAGATACTTAACAGTCCCCCAAAAGTATTTCTATTTTCCTTATATGTACTTACTCCAAAGACTCTACACACAAAGACATTTCTTCATTCAGCACATTCATTCTCTATCAACTACACTTATATTAATGACTCCATAACTATAACATATATATATTTACCAACACCTCCGCATGAGAAGGATGCGACACATGGTCAATTTCTTAAGCGGAGTTCAACAGCTTTGAATTCGGAGTTTTCTTTCTCCTAGACAGGTTGCCTTACCAAGGTTGAAGAGCCAAGTCTGCCCTACTATTTACCCATAGCTGGAGGGAGTATAGTTAGATTCATACCTTTCCCAATGGTATTAACGCTATGTGAAATGCAAACAGTTTCGTCTAGGATTTGAACTCGGGTCGACGAGTCCATTTCCTACGATTCTAACCATTATGCCACGCGCCTCCATAACTATAACATATAAGGTGTTATAAATAGTAAACAATGTTAAGTAAAAACATTTATTATCTTAACTAATAGCCTTTGTTTAAGTTCAGATTATGCGGTGACGCTTTGGATAGAAGTTATGATAAGGTTAGGCCTAGAAACAATTTAAGCTTCGACGTTTCAGAAGCATATCTCGTGTACTGAACGACTCCCTTGAAGTAATTTTTGGCAGTCTTATTCTATAAAAATCTTCAGATCCCTTGGAGATTTGTAAGTTTTGAAAAATATTAATCATTTAAATTTTTAAGTAAGGGTTCAGTTTACAATCTAAATAATATAGTTAAGTGAACCCTTACTTTTCGTCCGTCTGACTAAGGTGAAATTGTAAAAATATTTATTTCTCAGTGTTTTGTCTTTGTCTTATGTATTAATTTTTCCACTCTGTCGACAGGGCTTAGAATAGGCTGAATGTATCCCCTGTTGAGTGATAATACAACAAAAAGGGGTGACCTGGGCATGACACTAAATTACATATTATGGTGAGGTTTCAATTATATAGATCTGGGGAGTGTGAAGTACCCCTTCATTGCCAATAAACCCATGATCACTGACCTGTGTTAGTACCCCATCTATGTTAGGATCCCATCTATGGGTAAAATATATCTGCTTAAAAATTATTCGTATTGATAGGACTATAATATACCAAATAACTGTAAATCATTTGTATTAAGAATAGTTACTTGAATATGACCGGCTTAGCTTAGTCGGTAGAGCGTTCGACTAAGAACCACAAGGTTCCTGGTTCGAGACCACTTGCCTCCTATGACACAAACCATCCGGCTAAGACGAGCGGGACATGCTGGACACTACTGAAGAAGCAAATAGGAGCTCATAAGCATCGTTATAGGCACATACACATGGACACACGTGTGGATTGGCCAGAAGAAAAGACTATATCGATCAGCTCTGAGCGGATACTGAAGGCTGTGCAGGAGCGGTGGCCGATAGGGACGGGTGGCGATGAAGAGTCATGGAGATCCGTGTTGTTGGCATGGCAATTATGCTGATGATGACTGTAAAAATATATAATAATATCCGTCGTGATTGTATTTTCATACACAAAAAATGATAAAATCCTGGAGTCTTTTTTAGAAGAAAATTAATTATTCATTGAAAAAAATGTTAGGGTGTAGTTACTTTATGGGTGATCTGTAAATTTAGTAAAACGTTGGGGGAACCCAATGAGACTCTTGCACATTTCACTAAAGAGTTGGTGTGCATGATGAGTTTGCCTACCGACAGGAGACCTTGAAATTATCTGTGTCAGACTGGTCGCCCCCTTTTCACTTCTGAGTTAATTATAACTTACACTGAGAAAGCATTAGTTAGAGACGACTTCCTCCCCCAAGCTTTTGTGTAAGTGAGAGTGGAAAATACCAAATGGCAAGAACTTGCTAAAGAATATTGACACAGACATTTACTTAGTCAAGCTTCTGAATGACTTGGCTGGTTGGTTGGTTGGTTGGTTGATTGATGTAAGGGTTTATCAACCTTGCTGTTCTATTTTAGTTTAACAGTTATGACCTCCAATTGTATATGAAGATAGTTTAACAATAATTGTCTTTAATTACTATACGGTATAAAATTTGTATTATCTGCGTTATTCGGACTATTGTCCTCATCTTCATTGTTATTTGTACAACGTTTCGGCCGATATGCCCTCCGGCCTTCTTCGGGTATTTCTTGTCGGACTTCTCGACCGGGAACCTTCTCGGGCTCGGGAACCTTCTTTTCGAACTCGGGAACTTTCTTGTAATCGGGAGCCATCACGGAACTTTAAACTTTGAAAAGAAGGTTCCCGAGTCCGACAAGAAATACCTGAAGAATGCCGGAGGGCATATCGGCGGAAACGTTGTACAAATAACAATGAAGATGGGGACAATAGTCCGAATAACGCAGATAATACTAATCTTCAAGCCTCATCTCAAACATTCAGAGAAATGGTATAAAATTTATTAACATAATAATTTTAAGCAGGTAAACATTTCATGCTTAGTTGCAATATCAATGTTTTAAGTGCCAATGTATTTATAAAGTTAACAATCATTTTAAGCAGGTAAACATTTCATGCTTAGTTGCAATATCAATGTTTTAAGAGCCAATGTATTTATAAAGTTCACAATCATTTTAAGCAGGTAAACATTTCATGCTTAGTTGCAATATCAATGTTTTAAGTGCCAATGTATTTATAAAGTTCACAATCATTTTAAGCAGGTAAACATTTCATGCTTAGTTGCAATATCAATGTTTTAAGTGCCAATGTATTAATAAAGTTCACAATCATTTTAAGCAGGTAGACATTTCATGCTTAGTTGCAATATCAATGTTTTAAGTGCCAATGTATTAATAAAGTTCACAATCATTTTAAGCAGGTAAACATCTCATGCTTAGTTGCAATATCAATGTTTTAAGTGCCAATGTATTAATAAAGTTCACAATCATTTTAACCAGGTAAACATTTCATGCTTAGTTGCAATATCAATGTTTTAAGTGCCAATGTATTAATAAAGTTCACAATCATTTTAAGCAGGTAAACATTTCATGTTTAGTTGCAATATCAATGTTTTAAGAGCCAATGTATTTATAAAGTTGACAATCATTTTATGCAGATAAACACTTCATATTATCTGCGTTATTCGGACTATTGTCCCCATCTTTATTGTTATTTGTACAAATAACAATGAAGATGGGGACAATAGTCCGAATAACGCAGATAATACTAATCTTTAAGCCTCATCTCAAACATTCAGAGAAATGGTATAAAATTTATTAACATAATAATTTTAAGCAGGTAAACATTTCATGCTTAGTAGCAATATCAATGTTTTAAGTGCCAATGTATTTATAAAGTTCACAATCATTTAAGCAGGTAAATTTCATGCTTAGTTGCAATATCAATGTTTTAAGTGCCAATGTATTAATAAAGTTCACAATCATTTTAAGCAGGTAAACATTTCATGCTTAGTTGCAATATAAATGTTTTAAGTGCCAATGTATTAATAAAGTTCACAATCATTTTAAGCAAGTAAACATTTCATGCTTAGTTGCAATATCAATGTTTTAAGTGCCAATATATTAATAAAGTTCACAATCATTTTAAGCAGGTAAACATTTCATGCTTAGTTGCAATATCAATGTTTTAAGAGCCAATGTATTAATAAAGTTCACAATCATTTTAAGCAGGTAAACATTTCATGCTTAGTTGCAATATCAATGTTTTAAGTGCCAATGTATTAATAAAGTTCACAATCATTTTAAGCAGGTAAACATTTCATGCTTAGTTGCAATATCAATGTTTTAAGAGCCAATGTATTTATAAAATTGACAATCATTTTATGCAGATAAACACTTCATATTATCTGCGTTATTCGGACTATTGTCCCCATCGTCATTGTTATTTGTACAAATAACAATGAAGATGGGGACAATAGTCCGAATAACACAGGTAATACTAATCATCAAGCCTCATCTCAAACATTCAGAGAAACACTTCATACTTACGTACAATATCAATATCTCAAGAAAAATGTACTAATAAAATTCGCAATCATTTTAAGGTGGCAAAGACTTTATTGTTATAATATCAATATTTTAAGTGCCAATATATTGATAAAGTATACAGTAATTTTTGGTTGCTTAGGGTATGGTTTTTACGGCATGTCAACCTTTGATGGCTTATTATATTTCGAAGTTAGTTTAACAATTATGGTCACCAATTATATACAGTACAAAAATGTATCATCACAATCATTTTAAGTGGTATACGCTATATACTTAGGTGCAATATCAGTGTTTTAAGAGACAATATATTAGAGTTCCCAACCATTTTAAACATTTTCTAAAACACATCTATTTGACCCATTGATGAAAGACTAACAGATTTTACCATTCAGGATCATAGTGCATAGTGGGAATAATGGCAACAAAGGGGTAACTTCATCGACCCCACAGTTCCAGAACTGGGGCTCACCAGTATCATACTCAGGACACTGAGACTTATAACAACGAAGCGCGTGGTGTAATGGTTAAAGTCATGGGAAATGGAATCGTCGCCCTGAGTTCAAATCCTGGACGTGGTAATTGCATTTCACTTAGCGCTAATACACTTGGGAAAAGGTATGAATTCTGCTCTCCCCAGCTATGGGTAAATAGTAGGGCAGATTGGGCTCTTTAACCTTGGTTAGGCAACCGGTCTAAGAGAAGGGAAACTCTGAATTCAAACCTGTTGAACTCCGCTTCAGAAATTGACCTTGTGTCACATCCTGCTCGTGCGGAGGTGTTGGTAAATATATATAACAACGATTCTCAATATTTAAGCAGCGATGAGTTTGTCACTATTAAAATGGGTGACCACTGAAACACAGCAGGCACCGTAAGTAATTTGTCGCCTGTGTGCTAGATTAAGTGAAGCTTAGTACATTATATGGTGTGTAGCTAGCTTAACAGACTATTTTCAGTGAATTCAATTCCCACTGGATGCTCCCACACCTCTGGCCTTGTGCCAAACTTAGATATGCTTAGTAAATGACTATAACATACTTAGAAACTCAGAAAACATTTTTGTATATCTTATTTCCTGTGAATTATTCAATTAATTTATGTAAAAAAAAGTTTGACACAAGGCCAATTTTCTTATACATATCGTCAACTACTAGGAACCGATATTCTTAGTGAGTGTGCTAGTTTAGCGCAGCACGCTAATCAAATGTTGGTAAATTCTTATTCAGCCCCCCCCACTCTGTAATTTAATCCTAGAGAAACTATTGTAATTTTGTTGTCCATTGTTATTAGATATATTCTGAGATCCTACTGCAGGCCCCTAAAACTAATTTTATCGTAATATACAACTGGACGGATGTGGGGGAGTGTGACAAAAATTACAACTGAAGGATGAGAAGCATTCCACCGGCATACATCCTTTGTCATTTACGTTGTTCACAGAAACTGGTTAAATGAATGAATTTATGTATGAAATAAATGGAGTGAATGAAACATTTGTAGAAATCATTCCTAGAAAATCAGCCACCTCCACTTAATATTAACCCTAACTCTAACCCTTACCCCACTTTGTATGCTAAAGGTATTTACTTTTCTCGTCCCCGGAAAACCTTTTAGCAATATTCATATCAGAGTAGTAGGTCCAGCGGTACACCCATGTGACAATAAACACCATTTGCTGTTACTATAGGAATGCATTGAAAAGAGTTTTACTATATGAATGCATTGAAACAAGTTTTTCTTATGCATTCTTATAGTAAAACTCTTTGCAGTGCATTTTTATAGAAAATAATATTCCAATGCATTCCTACAGTACAAGAAAGCATCCGAAAGAATTTTAATATATGATTGTACCACAAGGAAGTTTACTATAAGAATATATTGGAAAGAGTTTTACTACATGAGTGCATTGGAAATAGTTTTTCTATAAGAATGTATTGAAAAGAGTTTTACTATAAGAATGCATTGGAAAGAGTTTTACTATAAGAATGCATTGGAAAGAGTTTTACTATAGAAGTGCATTGGAAATAGTTTTGCTATAAGAATATATTGGAAAGAGTTTTGCTATAAGAATGCATTGGAAAGAGTTTTACTATAGGAGTGCATTGGAAAGAGTTTTACTATAGGAATGCATTGGAAATAGTTTTGCTATAAGAATGCATAGGAAAGGATTTTACTATATGAATTCATTGGAAAGAGTTTTACTATAGGAATGCCTTGGAAATAGTTTTGCTATAAGAATGCATTGGAAAGAGTTTTACTATAGGAGTGCATCGGAAATAGTTTTGCTATAAGAATGCATTGGAAAGAGTTTTATTATAGGAATGTAATAAAAACTATAGCCGAACTTCAACGTTACCTTCCGCGGATTTGAGTGAATGGACGGGGTACCATGATAAGTATTTCATTATTCATGGCATCACTCAAAGCAATAGGCACCCCTCTATTCTTCGAGTTACATGGGGCAGTTTGTATTGGGGTACATGATTCACGATACCTTATCCCACTTATTATCAAACTTTCAAGATGGTTTACACTTTACAAAGGCACAAAACATTTCCCAACTTATTAGTAAAGTGAACCTCAATTGTTTCAGTTTCATTTTAAAACAAGAAGTATACAAGAGTGTGTACGGTAGAAAATATAAAAAAAGAAGTTGGCTACTAGATCGTCGGGGCAACATGCCGATTAATATCCCTTCAAGGGGTCCCTCAAGACAATAGGCGTTACTTGGTGATGCTCATATCGTCTCTAAACAATATTTGACAGGTTTTACTGGGTTACATGTAACCAACATCAAGGAAGGGTCTGATTTTTAAAAAATGGTTGATGTGAGAAGATAGTAAAAAAAGGGAGATGCTCAAAGAGGCATAATAAACAGAAATAATAATAATAATAATAATAATAATAATAATAATAATAATAATAATAACTGTGGAACATGAGGGTTAAGGTCGTACCGATTGTGATTGGAGCCCTTGGAACAATCCCAAAGGGGTTAGAAAGAAGTCTGGATGAATTAAAAATCAGAGGAAGAATCGAGACCATCCAGACTACAGCCCCATTGAGAACGGCTGGAATACTCAGAAGAGTCCTTGAGACCTGAGGAGACTTGTTGTCACTCAGCCTCCAGTGAACCACCGGCTTCTGCATGTGTGAAAAACTCGAATGGAGTGAAATAATAATAATAAATATTTTCCAAACTTTTCTTGCCTTGAGGTACACGAGAAACAAGAAAGATATTTTTATACGTAAATAAAAAGTATTTTTTATAGAGAAGATATTTATACATTTTAGCTTATTAAAATAATTTAAACTGCAGAACATTATTACTAATTACTTATTCTTTATTTAGTAAATCATAAATAGATATCAATGAGAAAAATGGGTTTGATGTTTCTTAGATACGTTTTCTATGTTAGGTCGTACATGAAACAACTAGCCACTCATTTCCTCTTCAAAGCGCAGAAATCTTTCTTCTTTTTGCATTTAGTATAAATTCGTAAAATATCTATATGTAATGTATATTTATATCAAGATAATAATGTTTTTTTATATACGTAAGTACGTAACGATATCCCGGCAAAAAACAGCACACCATAGCGAGATATTCGTTAGAGTAGTATACTTTAAATGCTTTCAGAGAATAAAGTAATTTCCTGTCCAATTTGCAACTGAATGATAATTTCATGTGGTCAGTATTTACGCCGAACGTCACTAACCGTCCAAAATCTCGGCATAACGGAGTTAAAATTAATTAGAATCCTTCTCTTCTTAAATAGAAATATCAGTATCATCATGGACCGCTGTTACAACGAAGAGACAACGGGTCGTTTGTATAGTGATATATATATATATATATATATAAATTTTCTGTATTTAAAAAAATACATTAACTTATCTTTTTTGTGATGTTATATTTTCAATTATGAGAGTGGAAGTCATGCTAAATTATCTGGAGATAATACTACGTTGCTACCGATTGACCCGTTACTTCTGCCTCACCCTTTACAAAATTCTATGTTCCGGGTTGGTGTTTTACAGGCACAACACGTGGATCTAAAATTCTATCTTTGTGCTTCGAGCAGTTAGGTAACTCTAATTTACTTATGTGTCCTCAATCTATCACCTGTTACTTGGAGGGGAGATGTACATAGACATTTCCTTGTCGGCGAGGCTTAAAATACACCGACTGTATCCTTTACAGAGGAGCAAGAACCCCTCCAAAAGGAGCGTTTTGGGTATGACACTAAACTGCATCTCATGATTAGGTACCTGTTAGTAATAATTACTTTAAATCATATGATTGTGAATAGATTATTAGTATTAGATACAATTATGCATAAATTATTAGTATTAGATACAATTGTGTGTAAATTATTTGTATTATAATGGAATACTTGATATCATATAACTATGAACAAAAATCTATTAAGAAACAACTACATCAGAAGTTCTGTAACCGCTCGTCATAAAATAACCCTAGACAGGTTGACATGCAATTAAAATCAATCAATCCCGAAAGAAATTACTTTGGTTCGTCTTGTGCCTTTGAAATTGATAATAACAAAGGTGCATGAAAAGTGTGCATATTTGCATGAAAAGTGTGCATATTGGTATGAAAAATAATCACTTAAATGTTTTCCTATAGATATTGGCAAGGAATATAAGAGAGAGACAAGCCAATATGCACTTTTAAAAAAATGGAAACAAAGAGTTAAAACAATTTAAAAAATCTATACATAATTAAAATTCTAAAAATGTTTTTTTTTATATATGTAAGTACGAAAAAAAAACAAAAACTGCAAAAAACAAAATACAAAAAACAAAGCAAAAAAAAAAAAAAGCCCAACAAAAAACGACACATCATAGCGAGATTTTTATTAGAGTAGTACACTTAAAGTGCTTTCAGAGAATAAAGTAATTTCCCGTCCAATTTGCAAGTGAATGATAATTTTGTGGTGTCAGTATTCATCAATAATAATCCAAATTCTCAGTATAACAGAGTTAATGCTAATTAGAATCCTTCACTTCTTAAATAGAAGTATAAGTATAATCATGGACCGCTATTACAAAGGGGACCCAAGGTTTAGTTACAAATAAAAATTTACAGTGTTTAAAAAATACACAAACTTATCCTTTTTTTTTGTGACGATATATTTTCAATTACGAGTAAGCCCACGCACACATATTCCCATACGCAAATGCACACATAGTTATATATATATATATATATATATATATATATATATATATATATATATATATAAGCATGTACAAAGGCAGCGATGTCTAAATACATCAACACATACATACGCATATACTTAACCAATATAAATAAATAAATAAATAAATAAATACATAAAAAGAATGCCTACCTTTTTTGAAATTGTTCAGAGAATATTTTTACTGTCCAAAGAGAAGAGGATTTTTCTCAGAAAGCAATTAACTATATGTATGTATAAACATAATATAATAGCTGTATTTATCTCAGAATGGATTTAATCTCTGCCGGTGTCTGAGAGACAGCCACGTGTGTTTGATCGTAGATCTACCTTCAGGCCAGCGAGCATCTCTTTTATACAGCTGACATTATAGAACCAGTGCCAAAAATACGCTTATGGTTGATGCAAGATGATTCTGTTTCGATGGGAAAGGTGTAAGATGAGCAGGCTTTGTTGTAGAGTGATGTAATGTGTACACATTTTTTTTCTTATCCGAAAAATGCTTATATATTTGGGGATTCGCTGTTGTTAGCGTGTGAGTTTTTGTGGAAAGTTACCAAGGGATGTTTTTGCAAAGTTTTGTGTTATTTTAATTTTAGTTGCTGCCTCCCCATGAAAACAATTCTTATTATTAATTACTTTTTTTTATTTTTTAAAAGCACCCAGTTGCCATACAAGCGGTATTCTAATGTAGCAACAGCAAACAATGATTTTTTGTTGTTGTGTGAAGACTGAGTCGCCATTGCCCGAGTGAGGGTTGGTTGGTTATTTGTTTAATAGCACATCAACCCTTGTGGGCCACTCAATGCCAAATATTGTCTTTCTGTGTATATCATTTGTAAACGAATAGTTTTTTGGTAAATATGTCTGTCCGGTTTGGTTTTATAAACCGGCAGAAACAATTTTCATTAACTCGACTAGCAAGAATATGCCTCATCCGGGCGTAAGTACTTAAATACTTACGCCCGGATGAGGCATATTCTTGCTAGTCGAGTTAATGAAAATTGAAATGGTAATTTATGAGGAAGTGCGTCCCGGTCCCCTGCCTCCAAAATTGCTGCCCGGTGAATTTTAAAATAACGACCCAAGCTTCGGCACCACATCCGTGTTACTTGAAAGAAAACAACCAACTTAGGGCGTTAAATGTATTTTAGGGGGGGGGTTCTCTTT
The DNA here is from genome assembly GCA_023376005.1 of Doryteuthis pealeii. Lineage (NCBI taxonomy): Eukaryota > Metazoa > Mollusca > Cephalopoda > Myopsida > Loliginidae > Doryteuthis > Doryteuthis pealeii. The sequence continues at coordinate 41,080,401 of CM042147.1, read as the reverse complement.
TTGTCTTAATTCTTGTTTATTTATAGAAATTTGTCGTAATTCGTGTTTATTTATCGTAATTTGTCGTAATTCTGGTTTATTTACCGCAATTTGTCATAATTCTTGTTTTTTTAATCGTAATTCTTGTTTATTTATCGTAATAAAAGAAAATCTTAGTATTTAATAGATAGATAGATAGATATGAAGATGGATAGTTTTGAATAGACTGAGATAGATAGATAGATAAACAATAGGTAACACCTATTTTACCCCGTGAAATTTACCTCCCCCTATATTTAACACAATGAAACTTGCAGAAGCTTGGGGGTCGTTATTTTAAAATTCTCCGGGCAGCAATTTCGGAGACAGGGGACCGGGACGCACTTCCTCATAAATTACCATTTAAGTTTTAATGTAATGAAATATATTAAATTAGAAAGACAAACGAAATTAGATGAGAGCGTATATAAAAAGATTATACTTACTTTAATTATATTTTAATTGGTTTTTATATAAAATCATTCATAGGACTGATTTTAATACGTTCGAGAATAAAACAATAATATTAGAAATCAATAACATTTAATTTTCACGTCACCGAAATAATGTTTGCTTCTCTTCGGTCCCATGAAAGAGGGTTAGAGAGGCAAACATTATTCCAGTAACGAGGAAGTGAAATCTGTAGTGCAGAAATGGCTAAAAGAACAATCAACAGAATTTTACGGAGCAGGGATACATGCTCTCATTCGAAGGTGGAACATTGCTATTGCGAGAAATGGTGACTGTGTGCAAAAGTAGGGATGCGATCAACAGAGAACCAGATTCATTTTTATGTATGATACATGTTCCCGTATTGATAATTATACTTCTCCTAAATAAAATGGCATTACTTTTTGACATCGTATAATGTAGAATAAAAATGCATTAAAATAGAAAAAAAAATGAATATACAGAAGTCGCCTGTAGTATAATGGTTATCATCGGGGGAAATGGATACGACAACACGAGTTCAAATCGTGGACATGGTTGTTTGCATTTCACATTGCGCTAATACTCTTTGCAAATGCATGAATCCAACTATTCTCCCTCCAACTATTGGGAAAACAACCACAACAGATATAGAAAGTCCACTAGCAATGTTACGTACTGACATCAACTTCTATATGTTATATAGCGGCTTCTTCAAATTCACGCTGCTAAATCGTGTACGTTAGTAGTCGGGTGTATATATATGGTCACGTAGCCAAGTATGTAGATGTCGTTTAATTAAATCTACAACACATGCGTATAGTAGGAGTTTTGATTTTATTTCTTCTTCTCGGCTGTACGTGGTGGGTGGCGAGCGTTGACAATGAAATGACCGAAGGTTGACAATGACTACTACTATTGAGATGACTGGCGATGGTGAGGTAAAGGGGGCTGGTGGGTCCCACAGCCGTTGGCTGCAATGGACCGTGAGCGTCTGTCGCTCACTTGTTTTCCGTCCGCTGTCTCCTGTATAACTGACCTCGGCTCGAACCCTCAGCCCTTTTATATTGATAGATACTCATAAGCATCTTTATCTTTTGATCTGATAACGGACATTTATTATATATTACTTTATCTTCTCCCTGCTTCTTTGGCCGGAAAGCCTCGCTTCCATTTTCCTCTTTTTAAAAAAAAAAAAATTTTTTTATATTTCTCTTTGTCTTTTTGCCGGAAGCTTTGTTTTCCGGCCGAGGACAATACAACAGCAAGATTTCAGCAACAAGACATTGTTTGCACCGCATGAGTCACCGTCATTGTAAAGATGTTCTCTGCCATTTTCACCAGCGTTTTTACCTGCATTGAACAAGAGCTTGGCATGCCCACTTGTAAAAATCTGCATCGGCTTAAAACCACTCGCTTTGTCACAGTGTTGTATAGCCGACTACTACCGGCTAGTGGATTTCAATAAACAACAGATACGTATATACAAAAATAGGACCCGTCTTTATTTTCTTCGGTGTGTGGTTGGTGAGGGGCGTAGAGATTGACAGCGTTTTATTAAAAAACTTGGCTTGTGACTCACAACATTGTCGCCATTGGTGAAACGAGTTGTCCATCGCCTAACTGTGCACACATCCAACGTTTGGTCTCTTTAAAGCTGATAAACGTTGATGAATATCAATGGGTTAATTTTTCTGTGTGGAGTATTTTGCCACTCAGCTGCTATCGGTAACAATAAGAATAAAAGGGTTATTGGCAAAAAAGTTCAGACTCTAGTGCCATACCACCAGCATCCGCTTTTAAGAAGCATTATGATAAAATAAAAGTATTAATTTGCTAGCAAAACTCTTACAAGTGCGGAATGCATAGCTAATGGTGGTGACTTATTTTGAAATTGAAATCTTGCAACGGTGTTATTGTGCTCTCCGTGTCTGTTGTGATTTCTATGTGAATACTTAGGAGGAATTACTTTCGAATTAAGAACAGTTTAGCTAGTCGGTAGATCATTCGCCTAGGAATCGCAAGGTTCAAAATTCGATACCGGTCCTCACCAACCCAGCACATGAGTAGTGTAGCTTGGGTAATCTGATCTGTACAGTAAAGTGGCGAGCCATGTACTATGCGAATGTAGCAAACTAGCACAACGGGAATACAAAACTAGACACGACTGGGTTGGGAAGATGATCCACTGGGAATTATGCAAAAAATTTAATTTTGACCATACAACAAAATGGTATATGCATAAACCAGAATCTGTTCTTGAGAACGAAACGCATAACATTCTCTGGGACTTTGAAATAAAAACAGATCATCTTATCCCAGCAAGAAGACCAGACCTAGTGTTGATTAACAAAAATTAAAGAACTTGCCAACTGGTGGATTTTGCAGTACCATCATATTACAAGGTGAAGCTAAAAGGAAAATAAAAAATGGACAAATACTTGGACCTTGCCAGAGAATTGAAAAAAGTTATGAAATATGGAAGTCAAAGTGATACCAATTGTAGTTGGTGCACTTGGAACGGTCCCAAAAGGATTGGTAAAGGGTTTGGAAAGTCTGGAAATCAGAGGAAGAATTGATACCATCCAGAACACTGCACTGCTGCAATACTCAGAAGAGTCCTGGAGACCTGAGGAGACTTGCTGTCACTCAGACTTCAGTGAAAGACCATCAGCTAACACTGATGGGAAAACTCAAAAGGAGTAAATAATAAGTTTATTTTCTATAAATGAAATACAAATCTTAAGCACTTTAAAAGTGGGAAAGTGGAAGGATATAAAAGTATATATATGCATATAAACACATACATAGATACATACATACACACATACATACACATACGCAAGCATCTACATATACATAAAGACACAGATACATACGTACACAGCAATGCATACATGTGAATATACACATATACATATATAAATACGTACACATGCACACATACTTATACATGAATATATAAAAATATGAATATATACGTACACGAGTACACATATAAATACACATACATATGCAACCTCATGCGTGAATACATATAAACATAAAAATACATATACATAAACATACATATACATAAACGTACATATATACACATGAATAAACATGAGTATACACATACAGACCAACACTCATTTAAAGTACATATATATATATAAAAACATATACATATAGAGGGGTGAAAAAGGGGGATAAAGGCAACGGGATTGGGTGGGTAAGGGGGGAGAAGATAAAAATTATGGGTGACATTTTTTTTTATCCATGTTCAAATTTGATTTTCCCACCCCCAACTAACCTAACCTCCCCTGTTGACCCTGACTTCGGTGACCTACTAGGCCATAACCCACATACTAACAAACAGGTTTGATTTTGATTTAGTAGTCATCTAACCCCCTCTTATTACTCCTGTTTGCTATTTCCTCTACTCAAATCTCTCCCCAAGAAAGGCTACTCCCATCTTCTATCAGGTATTTCTCACCATTCATTTTTCTACCAACCCCCCCTCAACTCTCTTCCTATTTGATTTCCTTCTCATCTTCCCCAAAGATTTCCCCTATAACCAATCAAATCTTTCCCTCACCACAAAACTTACCCACCTACCTACTCCCCCTTTCTATAAAACACTTGTATGATCCGAATAATTCAATAAAAGCCGAAGAAGCCGAGTTCAATTCTCCAGCGAAATATAAAACACATTTTTGTCTGAGTTTTGTTCTTTCATTCCTTATATTTTACCATATATATATATATATATATATATATATATATATATATATATATATATATTTTGTGTGTGTGTGTGTGTGTGTGTGTGTGTTGACCTATGAGCTTCATCCACCCAGCATCTTGTAAAGCACGCCGTTCTAATATCACTCATAAGTTAAAGCGACAATTCTTCCAAGTCGTAGTTATATCAGTGTTGCTGTACGGCTGCACCACTTGGACCCTAGTGAAGCGCCTAGAGAATAAACTAAATGGGAGTGGCGCAAGAATACGGTGTGCGGTCTTAAACAAATCGTGGAAACAATACCCCCCAAGAAAGCAGTACCACCACTTGACCCCTACCACACAAAGCATCCGAGTAAGACAAACAAGGCATACTGGACACTGCAGGAAAAGCAAGGACGAACTCACAAGTGACGTTCTCATGTAGAAACCTGCAGACGGGCACGCCAGTGTGAGCTATCCAGCAAGGGCCTATATCGATCAGTTCTGTGCGGATTCTGTATGCTGCACAGAGGATCCCTGAGGAAGATGACTGATTAGTATGATTGCCAAGATATTGTATTGGATATCCGTTCTGCAGACATGACATGATGATATATATGTATATAAAAAGGGAACCTCACGCAGTGTAATGGTTAACAAGCTAGATTTGTAGACCATTGATAGTAAGTTCGATTCTCATTGAGCACCCCATGCTTCTGGGCTTGTGTCACATATAAGCTAAGCTTAGTAAATAACAATATGTATATATAAAAAGTATGGCTGTATGGCTGCACCACCTGGACCCTAACTAAGCGACTAGAGAATAAAATAGATGGGAGCTACACAAGCATGCTGCGGGTGATCCTGAACAAGACGTGGAAACAACACCCTACGAGAAAACAGCTGTACGCTCACCTGCCACATATCACCCAAGCCATCCGAGTAAGACGGACAAGACACGCGGGACACTGCTGGAGAAGCAAGGACGAACTCATAAGCGACGTCCTCCTGTGGAAGCCAGCACATGGACACGCCAGTGTGGGCCGACCAGCAAAGACGTACATTGATCAGCGCTGTGCGGATACAGGATGCTGCATAGAGGACCTCCCGAGAATGATGAGCGATAGGGACGGATGGAGAGAGATTGTCATGGATATCCGCGCTGACAGCGCGACATGATGATAATAATATATAAAAAGATACATGCAAATTTAAATGGAAAGGGTCCCATCGAATTTAAAAGACCCACTCCAACCGGAGTGCCCTAAATACTCTGAATTGTTTCCAATTAGTTAAAAAAGAGCCTCATTAACTTTGGAAATAACTAAATTTGCTCTGTTCTTATATCTTTTTTTTTAATAATTGTATGAGGAGCCTAAGACTAGAGAAGTCCTTCTAGTCTTGAGGCCCCTGGGTTGCATCCCGTACAAGCCCATATGTAAATCGGAAGCTACTTAGATTGAGTTAGGAACGAATTCACTACTCAGTCGTAATGCCCTACAAAGATTAGCCTACTAAGAAGTGCACTACATTAAGCCCCTAAAAAGTTTACAATCATTTGTGTTGATGTTGTTCGCTTGAAAACGATATGGTTTATCAATTTGGCATCTTGTTCTTGTCTGAAATTTCATGCCCCCGCCTTTTAGTGTGTCACGTGGAGAAATTCAGTTCAACGCTGCTACAAACTTTTTTTTTTTTACATATATAGTTAGCATGAGACTAAATTTGAATTCACCGATATGTGAATTGATAAGTAAATAAGTTTTTAAAACAATATAAAAAATTACTGATGTATTTATTACCAATTAGCTGAACCTGTGAGAAGCACATTATTTAGTTATGATATACAAATAAATATATAATACAATATCTATCTATCTATCTATCTATCTATCTATCTACACCGTCTATGAAAAGTGGGTTTGTTTGATTCTGTCCTAATGGATTTTAGAGGATAACCCCCCCTCTAAACTCTAACAATGTCATAATTTCTGTGTCACTACCGAGGGATCGAAATCTCATCGATGAGGTTTAAATACTAGACGCCCATGGTGCAATGACCACCGCCTAAACAGCTGGCGAGGGTGACAGGATAGATTAGCCAAAACGTTGATTATTAATTATACAAAGAAATGTTACAATTGTCCCAACAATATTTGTAATATATTAGTTTTGATCAATTTATATCCATTCATTTATTATTTTACGTCATTTCGGCCTACGCCAAATTCGCCTTTACGTCACTTTTCTAGACTAAATTTCAATTCACTCAGCAATATGATAAAAGGACGGGAATAAGTAATAATGATATTAAATAAAACACAAAGAAATTAACAATAAATGCAAAAGAAGTTAAAAAGAAATTGAAATGCAATAAAAACACATTACAAATCTATATACAGTACATTAAAGAGCATCCGCTTAAGAACCACAAGGTTTCCGGTTCGATACTGACCCTTGACAATCAGCGCATGAGTAGCACAGCGGGGAGCTGATGGTAGGTTTGGTGCTCCACCTCAGACGCAAAACAATCTTCCTGGTTTAGTGCTAGCAAAAAAGGGGGTAGTCTCTCTCACAATCTGGCTGATACCAACAATCCTGGGTAGGATTATATAAATATACATATATATTATTTAGCCCATGCGCCTCCGTCGAGTTAGAGTCGTGGAAAATGGACTCGTCGATTCGAGTTCAATTCTTAGACGAAGCTGTTGGTATTGCACATAGCGCTAATACTCTTGGGAAAGGTATGAATCCATATATTATCCCTCCAGCTATGGGTTAAATAGTAGGGCAGACTGGGCCCTTCAGCCTTGGGTAGGTAACCAGTCTAGGAGAGGGATAACTCTGAATTCAAAATCTCTGAGGTCGGTCGTTGATTGGGTTTGTGGCAACCCTTTATGCACCAATTCTTCCTATCGACTGTACCAAAAAGTGTGGATGGTCCAACACAAGCCTTCACCACTATAAACAAATCCCTGTGTGGGTGTTCATTGTATGTATGAACCCCCATGCTTCGAAAATCGACGAGAGAGTCCATAATATTATTTAACTACTCAATTTTTGGACGTATTTTTTTTGTTCATCTTAGTTTTTTTGCTGCTTCTTGTTGTAACTTTACTCGGGCCATCAATCTATGACAGTGAGTAATCAATGCAAACTGGAATTAATAATGCTAATTTTTGCTTTAAATAAGATATAAAGAAAAGAAGTTAAACTTAGTGGGTTATTTTCTATAACTCCAACCTAAAAAAGGGGTAATCACTCTGAATGAATTTTATGATTTATTTATTTATTTATTTATTGATCTACTAGGAAAAAAGAAGACGGGGTTAGGGTTAGGGTTAGGGTTAGTTTAATGGGAAAATAATGGGTAGATTAATTAGCAGATAAAATTCATTCAGAATGGTTCCTCTTTTTTTTTAGGTTGGAGTTATGGGAAATAACCAGTTAGTGTTTATACTTAGTAATAAGAATATCGTAGTTGGAAAAAATTGAAAAATGGATGTCTCGCGTTGTAAGCTAACTAAGTTCATTAATGAATTTGATTATCACCTGGTGCTCCGTAATGTTGGCCTTGTGCCAAAGTAAGCTATGTTTGATAAATACGAAAATACGGTAAGTAAATAAATAGTTGAAAAAAAAATGATGTTATATGCAGTTGATGAACAATTCAATATAATGAATGATGTTCAGATAGAGCTTCAAGAAACACACACACACACACACACACACACACACACACACACACACACATACACACACACACACACATATATATATATATATATATATATATATATATATATATTCTCTGCAACGTCATAGGTTACCAATTTAGTGTTATGGCTGTGGTATGTTAAGGAACTGTTTGGAGAGTAGTAGCAGTAATGTTCGACAGTACTCATTCTCTGTGATTCTTTGAAGTGACTACCCGGAAGTAAGTAGGTAGCAAACCGGTAAGAGCTAACTTGAACGTGTTATTGGCAAGAATGGTAGTAGTAGTAGTAAGTTTTGTCGGTAAGAGGACAACTTTATTCTTTTACTAATTTCCCTGACGTAGTAGTTACTTGTAGCCATTGATTTTTTTTGTTCGAACCCTTGGTTTGGAACTGTTGTCTAATAAAGATGGAGAAGTTAGTTGGGTGAAAGACAGCATAAAAGTGTACCACAAAAACGTTTCTGATACCGAATTTCTTATATGTATTTACCAACACCTCCGCACAACCAGGAGTAGATGAGAGGTCACTTTTCAAGCGGAGTTTAATAAAATTTGAATTCAGTGTTTTCCTTCTCCTAGACTGGTTGGCATATCAAGGTCAAAGATCCCAGTCTGTCCTACTATTTACCCATAGCTGGAGAGAGAATAATTGGATACAGTCCTTTCCCAAGGGTATTAGTGCTATGTGAAATACAAAGAGCCTCGTCCAGGATTTGAACTAGTCTCGTAATGTCCATTTCCTACGACGATAACCATTACACGACGTGCGCCTTTACTGAATTTCCTATATCCATATCTCTAATTATAGAGAACGCACTTAGATACTCCTCCCCCTAAATCTAACTGTAAAAATCAAGTGTTGCATACTCATACACATATACCCATGTTGGGTACATACACGAGTGTTCTTTTACTGGAGAGACGGGGAGAGATAGACACAGGTAGATAGAGAGATGCATAACTTATTTCTTTGGCCATTGGTGATCTCTAGTCGTTTCTATTCTTTCGCTATGATTTCTATTTCTCTGTTCTTGCTGGTTGGTCGTCCTTGATTCATTTCTTCTTCTAGGTCAGTCTTGTTGTCAAGACATTCATCAACCACAAAATCATATTATTTATTTAAACTTTTATTTACTTAACTAAACATTTTCCTCTAACGAAACACAGCGTGCGTGTGCAAGTGAGCCCCAGCATAGGGCAGATATGCCTTCTCTGCCTGACGACCAAGCTGGAACTAACGGGTTAACTTGGTCCCACGTGACCTCACGTACTTCGCGGGCTTTCTGTAATATTCCATGGAAAGTCCCGCCCGTAATATGAAAAGGGGCCATCCCTTCAGAAATACAGTGGGTTGACAATAATCTATGCATAGATTATGTAACATTAAATTAAAAATTCATTTTCAAACACTCCAAATTTCTCTGTATTTTGACGGCTTTAACTTCAAATATCAAACATTTTACTCGGATAAAGGCCATTATTCTTTGTATGCTTAAAACTTTTATAATTTTCTATTATTATTATTTTATTTTGTATTCAAAATGATAATAAATAGAATACATGTGTACATGAACAAACTCCTGGCCGAAACACGTGTTAGTAAATCTATTTTTCATTGATTATGTAACACAAGGGTGTGTCCTACTTGAGCCCGAAAAATTATGCATTTTCAAAGAAAATTCATTAATAATGTATAACATCCAATTATCGCTATTCATTATCCCTGTATATTAGAGTTAATTTCAGCCTCTTTACCTAGTAATACTTTACAAAGCTTAGGTTAGTTTGCACAAGGCCAGAATTATGGAGCACCTAGTGGAAATATCATCATCATCATCATCATGTTGCTCTGGCTGCACGGATATCCATGATAATCTCTCGCCAACCCTCTCTGTCATTCGTTGCTCTCGGGAGATTCTCTGCGCGGCATCCAGTATGGAGCTGGACGGCCCACGCTGGCGTGCCCATGTGATGGTTTCCACAGAAGAACGTCACTTATGAGTTCATCCTTGCTTATCCAGCAGTGTCCGGCGTGATAGGGGGTAAGTGGCCACCCAGCTGCTTCCTTGGGAGTTGTTGTTTTCACGATTTGTTTAAGATCGCACACAGCATTATTGTGCAGCTCCCATCTAACTTATTCCGTAGGCGGTTTATTAAGGTCAAAGTAGTGCAACCATACAGTAGCACTGATACAACTACAGCTTGAAAGAATTGTAATATGGAGGTCAGATCTCACTGATAAGTTGAACTTAGGTAATATATTACTACCCTAATTACCCATTTCAATTTTCTAATATTTTGGGATTGTTATTAAATAAAACTGAAACTATAGATAAGATGGGGCCATTGTACTTTAATATTTGAAAACAAGGATAGCAGAAGAATACATTGACTGAATATTTGTATTAAAAAAAACCAATAAAAAACAAAAAAATAGTTTAGCTGATAAGTTTTACACCAAGTGAACCCTGTTTGGTTGCTCAATGCCAAAGCCAGTCTTTTTATGGTTATTTCCTATAAATCTAGCATAAACAAAGGGGCACCACTCTTGACTGATAAATTATTTAATTATTTATTGATCTACTTGGAAAAAAGAAGACGGGGTTAGGGTTAGGGTTTAGGGTTTAGGGTTAGGGTTAAGGTTAGAGTTTAGGGTTAGCGTTAGGGTTAGGATTAGGGCTTAGGGTTTGTTTAATAGTGTTGTATTATCGTCGCCCGGAAGAAGAAGCTTCCGGCAAAAAGACGAAGAGAAATATAAAAATATATATTTAAAAACAAGGGGAAAATGGAATAGAGGTTTTCCGGTCAAAGAAGCAGGGAGAAGATAAAGAAATATAAAACAAATGTCCGTTATCAGATCAAAAGATAAAAATGCGTAGGCATATTAGCGGATGTAAAGACCAGACCAAAAGATATAGATGTGTAGGCGTATCTATCAATATAAAGGCCAAAGGATTCGAGCCGACAGTCAGAGACCCCAGCGAACAGCCGATAGCATTACCTCGCGTCTCCCGTCAACCCTCGGGCATTTCCACTGTGAACACTCGTCGTCGCTTTCGCCAACCACCCGGCATTTTCACTGTGAAGCTCTACGCCTTTACCACCCACACAGCAAAGAAAATAAAGACGGGTCCTATTTTTGTATATACGTATCTGTTGTTTATTGAAGTCCAGTAGTCGGTAGTCAAGCGGCTATACAACAATAGAAAAATAAATAAATAATGTATCAGTCAAAAGTGGTTTCTTTTTGTTAAACTTATAGGAAATAACCCTTTTTATTTTTTGGAAACAATTATATAGTTTCAAGTAATCCCAAAAGTAAAGTATCCAAAACACTGGGGTGTTTTCCTGACCTCTACCCCATAATTATTATGACCCTAACTGGTACTACCACTTCGGGATAGAGTGTACCTGAAAGTAATGACAATGAAGGGTTACATCACACTCCTTAGAATTCCAGAACTTGAGCCACACCATCAGATGAATTTGGTGGAATACCCAGGACATCCATTATTCTTTTTTTGCTTTTTACTTTCTATGCTGTCGATTAAATTGTCCGTATATATTTTTATAATATCTGTGCCAATTAGTCCATGATTTTTTAAACAACCCACTACAGTTATAGGGACCACTTCGAATCTTCTATTAGCCTCAAACGTCGCGTCGAATTGTCCCAATGCAGTGATGTAAGAGCCATCTATTTTTCTCAATTTCAAGTGACTTCTCTTTAACTTGGGTTTCCCCATATGTTGCCAAAATTTCTTTGGAATAACAGTCACGTAACTACCTGTATCGACTTGCATATAAAATGGTATTTCGTTTACTTTTACTGTCAACTTTTGTTTTTTGTTCCCCCGTACCATCTGCAGTGGATACAGTCAGCGTATTCTAAACCCCACTGACAGGGTGAAGTTAAAATCATACAGGCACTCAAAAGGTTAGAATTCAAAAGTAAATTTGCCGAATCGGTTTACCAAGTTAATAACTGTTACGTCACTTCAAATGTTTTTCATACAAAAGGAGCATTCAAATAAAAATAAACTGTCATAGCTTCTGGTCATTTGGTAATAACATAAAAACAATTAAATATGGGATACTTAATATAAACTCTATCTATCTATTCATCTATCTCAGCTTCTTTCTTTCTTTCTTTCTTTCTTTCTTTCTTAGCCTGTTCTTACTTTCTTACTTTCTTTTTCTTTTTTTTGTCCTGTGTATGACGTTAAACTGCATCTAATGGTGAAGTTCCAATTTTGGAGCTCTGGGGAGAGTGAAGTGCCCCTTCATCACTATTGTTCCCTGGTCTACCCTGACCTGGAGTGTTAGTATCTGTTAGGGTCCCAAATATTGATTGAATAAAAAATGGGTTTAAAAATAGGTTAGAAATTGAATTAAATTTTTTTTGAATACCCATCAAGCATGAATAGAACAAAAAGTCTTCGGCATAAAGTCAGTATATTCCTATTTATCTCGGCCTGTTTCTATCTATCTATCTATCTATCTATCTATCTATCTATCTCAATCAGCTTATATTCATATAGTTCAATCTATCTACATATATCTCTGTCTATTTTTCCATTACTTTGAGCGTGAGAAAAATTGGCTTGTGTCTGTGTGGAGACAAGCTAAATTCTTACATTTTTATTCCCTTTTTTGGCACATGTACAAAAACCACCGTGTGGTACACAGTGAGATTTACACAGCTGATATAGTAGACACAGAATTATTATTTCACATATCTGTAGACTTTTGACTACTGCAGTTAACTCATAAATACAAATGTTGTATACCTCTTTCCTTACTTTCTTACTTCTATTCTTCTAGCGTCTCTTCTAGCGTCTGGACTTCGTCTTGGGGACTTCGTGTCTGGTCTTCTATTGGGGATTTCTCTTTATCAGAAGCCCTGTGTCATTGGTAGTTTTTAGATAATAACACAAGATTTCGATTTACTTAGATCATATTTTATTCTGAAATCCCCACCAGACTACCTGCGCAGACTGAGTAGACTGCGTGCATAACACGACTTACCACCGTCGTGGCTTTGGCCGATCTGACTAAAAATCTCTTTCTAATCTAAACCGGAAGAGGGTCTTCTCCACCGATTCTCACGGTATCCATCGGAAGGATCAGGATGAGGTCAAGCCTTGTCACTCATCCTTCAAGGCCACCGGTTGCAACTTATAACAGCCATTTTGGTTTCTACACTACTGTACATAAATATTAGGAATCTAATAATTATGTAACACAAACAACAACAACAACAAAAAAACAACAAACAAAAAAACAAACAAAAGTTCCCAAAACAAACCAAACCATGTACATAGATTGATGCTCGCTCTTTCATTACGGTGAGCAATGCCACATGGTCCATCTTCATCCATCCGACGAAGAGGAACCATTAAGTCACGTGCGTTCAAAACGCTATTGTGTTGATCACAAGTCAAACACACACACTACCCTTTGTAGGATATTTGGTAATTTATTAGGAAGTGCGTCCCGGTCTCCTGCCTCAAAAATTGCTACCCGGTGACTATCAAAATAACGACCCCAGCTCGTCGTAATTCTTGTTTATTTATCGTAATTTGTAATTCTTGTTTAGAAATGAAGATGGATATATAGTTTGGAATAGACTGAGATAGATAGATAGATAGATAGATAGATAAACAAACAAAATAATATAGATAGATATGATCAAATGGAGATAGATATTTTCGACAAGTAAATGTATTTTTTTTTTTTGGGGGGGGGTCGTAATTCTTGTTTATTTAAACTAAGAAGAAAACATTAAACAAACACGAATAAAAGAAAATCTTAGTATTTAAAGTAATATAGATAAATATGAACAAATTGAGATAGATAGATAGATATAAAGATGGATAGTTTTGAATAGACTGAGCTGGGTCGTTATTTTAATAGTCACCGAGTAGCAATTTTTGAGGCAGGAGATCGGGAAGTACTTCCTCATAAATTACCGGATATTTAAATTAATATTACAATATTTACTGTGTGAAGTCTCATGGCATTTGGCTCGTCTTGGTTTGGTTTGTTTTACGGCATATCAACCTCGGTAGGTCATTTAATGCCGACAAAGTTGTTAAATAAATTCATTCTTAAAGCATAATACAATTTTGTTTATCAACTCATGTTTTTCTATTTAACCCATAGATGGGACCCTAACAGGTACTACCACTCCGGGGCAGAGTGGACCAGGAAGCAATGGTGATGAAGGGGTGCTCCACATTGTCGTCATCGTAAGTAAAGAAAAATCGCCCTGTCGGCTGAGGCGTTAGAATGCAACGACTGCACCTTTGCAAAGGGGTCAGACTCCCCCAATTGGGCCACCTGTTGGCCGTGGGTGGCGACCCGTGATGCTTAAGGATAGAACCCAGGTGGTTGAGCAGTCCATGACTTGCAATACTCCACTTTGGCCCTTTCTCGGGCTAGACGGGCGATAAATCGGCTGGTCACGTCAAGCCCTAGCACCTATATGATTTTCCCAACCCTATTGCCCTTATGGCAAACCCCAACCCCTTTTTATCATATCGGTGCTAGAAGGCGGTGGCTGCGGGTCTACATGTCCTGGGAATGACGTTAAAATCTATCTGATGGTGAGGTTCCAGTTTTGGAGGTTTGGGGAATGTGGAGCACCCCTTCATCACCATTGCTCCCTGGTCCACTCTGACCCGGAGTGGTAGTACCTGTTAGGCTCCCATCTATGGATTAAATAGAAAAATGTGTTTATAAAAAATATTGAGCATCCATTAAGAATTAATTTATTTCAAAACTTTATCGGCATTAAATAACCCACTGAGGTTGATATGCCGTAAAACAAATCAAACCAAACCAAACCAAACCAAACGGACAAAATCTTTCATAGCCGGTAGGAATTAAATGAATTAAATACATTCCGTTAGGCCTCCGTCGATAGATTACAAGTTAAAAAATTTTTTTGTGGAGGTGACTAACAGATAATATCCAGATTTTAAAAAAAGTGATTTAATCTTTTTTCCTTTTTAAACTTCCATACTTTAAATTTAAGGACATTAGATTTTAATGGCGACAAAAAAAAAAAAAAAAAAAAAAGAAAAAGAAAAGAAGAAAAACAAGGTCTATTTTATGTCATACTGGGATATATATAAATATATATAATGAAACTTAACATTTAAACACCAACTGAATTTCATATTCATTTCACAGCTCATGCTTCACACATAATCCCCAAAAATAAATATTATAGGTATATATAAAATACAGATATACAAATATAATATAATCACACTGAGAATTAGACTCACCATATATATATATAGGACCTATAGAAGTCAGGTACTATCTAACTAGGTTTTACCCGTATGCCTCTTCAGAATAATTCTGACTGAAGGAGGCTGTCACAAACGTCCTTTATTACTGTGTCTAGTATTTGGTTGGTTAAAAATTAGCACAAGTGCTAAAAAATTAAAAATTACAAAATTATATATATATATATATATTATATATATATATATATATATATATAATCCAAAAGTCCAGAGAAGAAATCTTCCTTGCGACACAAGAGTTTTATTTAAAAAACCTTTCGCAGTTTGAGAGCTCAATGTGTGCTCTTAATGTTAGAGTCACAGAGCAAATATATAAGTAAAGAAATAACAAAAGACTTAGAGATTTAGCATTATAGTCTATTTCAGGGAGCTTAGACAAATTATCTAACTCTCCCGACTCATCAGATGCGAATGATGAATTCTTTATTACTTTAAAGGCATTTGAAAACAGATTTTTATTTTTTATTTTTTAAATTTTAAAATTTTTTTATAGTCCTGTGATATGAATTCCAAATGAAATCCTTGATGTTGCAAAATAAATTTTATGTTGTAGTTTCACTTCCGCCACAAAAAACTCGGTCAGCAAAAAATGCCTTTAAAGTAATAAAGAATTCATCATTCGCATCTGATGAGTCGGGAGAGCTAGATAATTTGTCTAAGCTCCCTGAAATAGACTATAAAGCTAAATCTCTAAGTCTTTTGTTATTTCTTTACTTATATATATATATATATATATATATATATATATATATATATATATATATATATACTATATACTATGGTCACTGTTTCAGCTTTTGCTGGAATGGTGTACCAAAGGCAGTATTATAGGTAGAGTGCTCAATATAAAATAGAGCTGTTATATAATATGATAAGATAAATATATAAAGGTTTTACATATCTATTTATTAGGTGACAAAGGAACATTCACAACCATATTGGTTTCATGCGCGCATGAAACCAATATGGCTGTGATTGTTCCTTTGTCACCTAATAAATAGATATGTAAAACCTTTATATATTTATCTTATTATATTATATTATATTATATTATATTATATATATATATATATATATATATATATTATATATATATATATATATATATATATAGAGAGAGAGAGAGAGAGAGAGAGAGAGAAGAGATTCGCACTCTTTTGTTTAAATACCCGGATATAGTTGCTATTGTAACGAAGGATGAAACTTTTAGCCAATCATGTCAAGAGTGCTGCCGGCAAAAGAGTTAACCTAAAAATACGAGGTGAGTTAAAAAGTAGGTATTTACCCAACCCGTTCTCCATGGGTGGGATTTAACATAAGGTCGCAAGTATGGGGCGAAAATCGAACTAGCTTTTCAGCAATGGATCTGCAAGACTAGTTTGCTAACCATTACACCACGATGGGACGCCCAAAGAGTGTTCAAAGTGTGAAGACTGAAACTCTATTTACAAAGACAGAAATGATTAATGAAAAGAAAAACAAAAGAAAATGACATTTTATTATTTTTTTAAAAACAGTTTTCTTTTAGCACAAATATTCCAGAGATTTTTCAATGGTCGAAGCATTTATAGAACCCATTTTTTTGATATGGTGTGAAACTACGTTGTGGTGTTTTTTTTAATGTCCTCTATGTCCTTAAATATTGAATATATTTTGTCCACCATTTGTACAAGTTGATCTTGTGTATAGGTTGTCCCGAGGTTTATGATCACGAAATCATTATTATTTGTTTTTTAAACTAAGCATTGCTTAGTCTGGTACACATACCTCTGGTTGCTTACAGTACCAGCAGTTGCTTACAGTACCAGCAGTTGCTTACAGTACCAGCAGTTGCTTAGTGGTTACCCGTCTCAGATCTAAAGTAGCTCATCGCTGCTTAACTTAGATTATCTAGCTGGAGCCTGTGTATCTAGTGTAAATTGACATTCAAATTTAGATATAGGATTAATTTCAACTTGCACTTCGTATCATGATTGAATTTCAACCTTACAAACTTTCATTTTACTCGTGTATACTGATTGACGCAAATGTTTTTTTTTTAAATTGGGTCTTCAACAATTCGACCTATACACGAGTATATAAGTTTTTTTTTGTTTAATTTGGCACTAAAAGTTTTCTAAAACACGCAGAATGAATCATGGAATAAGCCAGTAAGTAATATCATATTCCAAAAAAAGAATCTTAGGTAGGTCAAGGTAAGGTGCTAGAAAAAAAAAAAAAAAAAAAAAAGAAAGAAAGAAAGAAAAGAAAAAGAAAAGAAAAGACAATGTGTTAGTGAGAAACTGGTAGAAATGTTGGTGTTCACTTACAATAATTCTGGATAGGAGGGAAGGGATTTTGAGATTTATAGACATGTTCTTTCTTTATCTCCCTTACACACACACACACACACACATGCGTGCGCGCGCACGTGCATTGCACTCTGAAGCCTCACACACTCAGATGTGTGTATACGCGCGTACGTATGTGTGTTTGTGTGGGTGCGTATGTGTGCGTATGTGTGTGTGTGTGTGTGTGTGTGTATACATTAAACTCATACGCATATAGAACGAAAGATATTTCGGGTTGGTAAGTTGACATCACTATCTAACATTCTCTGTCGTTCGTGAATTTTCGTTTTTTTTTTTTTTTTTCATCGTCGCAATTTGTCCTAGTTGTCGTAATACGTAGCTTGATAAAAAAAAATAGAATCAAGACTGAAGATATAATTAAAAAAAAAAAAATCAAAAATCAAAATTCAAAAATTCAAAATTAAAATGAAGACGTATGTATAGCTGATCATCTTATTATAATGGAGATTGTGTGTTTTTCTGTCTGTAACCGAAACTATATTCCTACTCAAGTCACAATTCCCTTAGTTATTTACATCAAATTCTCCATGATTTTATTTTTATCTAAATCTTAATTATTAATAAAATTGTCTTACATTATTAGTACTGTTAACTATGTCTACATAGTGACAACATGCAATTATATTTATATATACAACAAAATAGCAGTTTACAGTGTGAACGGGAAGGCTAATTTGCATATTAATATTAAAAAATCGAATTTAATAAATATGTGCTTAGTATTATTGTTTTCTTACTGTTTGGTTTTATTTTAATGAATATAAGCAAAAATCTCTTCAATGAATCTTAAATGAAATCCATTAACAAGATAAAATAACTGTTATTTTATTCTTTACTTCCTCTTATAACTAAATACTTAAATTAGAAAAAATAACAATGAAAGACGAGAGTGATGGAAGAGTAAGTTTCAGTTGTTCCATTTTTTATTATACTCCCTCTGTTTCAAATCTTTTATTATACTCCCTCTGTTTCAAATCTTTTTATCTGTATTCTTATTTAGTTTCATTAGCCTTTCTAATTTAATACAATATTTTATTACATTAAAACTTAAATACTTGCACCCGTTTGCTAGTATATATAATAAAAAGATGATGTCTGTACAACTACACTGTTGTCTAGAAGTCTAGTCAGAGTTAACTAAAAAACATAAAACAAAACAAAAACAAAAAAAAACATATGAACCCTCTCTCTATTCCTTTTAAACTATCGATTTTTTGTCAAAACAGATTTATGCAAATACAGTACCCTCACCTGATTTAGAGGGAGTACCATCGTGGTGCAATGGTTAACAAGCTAGTCTCGCAGATCCATTACTACTGAATAGCGAGTTCGATCCTCGTAGGATGCTCCATACTTGCGATCTTATGTCACATCCTTCCCGCGGTGAACGGGTTGGGTTAAGGACATCCAGTCGTGGTGCAATTATTAGCAAGCTAGTCTCGCAGATCCATTACTACTGAATAGCGAGTTTAATCCTCATTGGATCCTTCATAATTGCGATCTTATGTCACATCCTTCCTGTGGTGAACGGGTTGGGTTAAGGACATCCAATTGTGGTGTAAGGGTTAAAAAGCTAGTCTCGCAGCTCCATTACAATATAGCAAATATCTGGATTCCTCGTATTTGCGACGTTGTGTCACATCATATCTCTATTGAACTGGTTCGGTAAATACAGATGTCCCATCTTGGTGTACAGGTTAGCAAACTAGTCTCGCAGATCTATTGCTGCTGAATAGCGAGTTCGATCCTCGCTGGATTCCTCATACTTGCGACCTTGTGTCCTATCCTACCATTGTAACCTCGTAAACATAAATACTGCAGCGTAGCTTTCCGCCATATATTTTCAAACCAAGTGCTTCAAACTTGGTTTGAAAATCATATATATATATATATATATATATATATATATATATATATACCACCCCCTCCGCACGAGCTGGATATGACACAAAGTCAATTTCTTAAGCGGAGTTCAACAGGTTTGAATTCAGAGTTTTTCCTTCTCCTAGACCGGTTGGCTAACCACGGTTAAATAGCCCAGCCTGCCCTACTATTTATCCATAGCTGGAGGGAGAGTAGGATTCATACCTTTCCCAAGGTTAAGTGAAATAATTGCCACGTCCAGGATTTGAACTCGGGTCGACGAGTCCATTTCCCATGACTTTAACCATTACACCACGCGCTTCCTACTTTTGAAAATCATATAGACAAGAAACTGTAAGTAACCAAGCGCTGTTGACTTCATGCACACGCTACCCTAACTTACATTTATTTATTTATTTATTTAGAGAGTTTCAGAGATGCTCCGACTAATAGAAAACTCGCAGGAATTGTTGAAGAGACTATTTTGAAGACAAAATTAATGTTTTATTCATTGTTCATGTCTGTCTTGGCAAATATAGCTTCAGCATCGGCACTTGTTGAACGCACTTCGGATTATCTTGAATTTTTCATTAAATGAAGCATTGTCAGTTATTATGAAATCCTGAATTTGTATTTCGTAGTATTTCTTTCATGTTATTTTCAGATGGTTCTAATTGCACCTACCAAATCTGTGACGGTCAGTGAACAATATGGATCGGAAAAATGATTAAATTTAAAATTTAGATTTTTCTGACAATTGCAGCGTTTTCATAGCCCAGACAGCAGAATGGACATTAAACGAAAAACTGGCTTCCCAAGACAAAACATTTCAGTCAGCCATTATGATACCCCGCACAAACTGTCACAGATGTAGACTATGCTGATGACCTCGCGCTTCTTGCAGATACACCGACACAGGCTGAGACACTTCTACACAGCCTGGAGGAGGCAGCAAAGAACGTCGGCCTTTATGTGAACTCTGATAAAACTGAGTTCATGAGCTTCAAAAAGCAGGGAGACATCTCCACACTTGACGGCAAGCCTCTTAAGTCAGTGGAAAAATTCACATACCTAGGTAGTAATATTTCATCCACAGAAAGTGATGTTAACACTCGAATAGGAAAGGCATGGTTGGCCACCAACAAATTATCAGTCATATGGAAATCCGATCTCCCCGACAAGCTAAAGAGACGATTCTTCCAGGCTGTGGTTGTGTCGGTACTACTGTATGGCTGTACCACCTGGACCCTAACGAAGCGCCTTGAGAATAAGCTAGATGGGAGCTGCACGAGAATGCTGCGAGCGGTCCTGAATAAGTCGTGGAAGCAGCACCCCACAAAAAAGCAACTGTATGGCCATCTGCACCCTATCTCACAAACCATATGAGTAAGACGGGCTAGGCATTCAGGACACTGCTGGAGAAGCAAGGACGAGCTCGTAAGCGACGTACTACAGTGGAAGCCAGCACATGGGTATGCTAATGTGGGCCGCCCAGCCAGGACCTACATTAACCAACTATGTATGGATGCTGGCTGCTGCGCGGAGAAGCTCCCAGAGTCGATGAATGATAGGGAAGGTTGGCGAGAGATCGTCATGGATATCCGTGCAAATTGCGCGATGATTGATCTAATGTCGGAATTTGATTGCTTTGTTAATGTTTGCTTATAATCATAACTATTCATATTTTCAATTGCAATGATTTTTTGTCACTCCTTTGTCTTCAAGGGTCTGGAAAAGAATCGAGACCATCCAAACTACAGCATTATTAAGTTCGGCTAGAATAATCAGAAGAGTCCTGGAGACCTAGGGTGACTTGCTGTCAATCAGTCTCCAGTGAACCACCAGGAACCAGGTGGGTGTGAGAAACTCGAATGGAGTGAAGTAATATGTCCTATGGTTTCAATTAACCATAAATATTAATATTAATAACCAATATTAATCGTTTATAAACAATCATAGCTTCAAGTAACTATTTTCACATATAAATATTTTTATACAGTTATATGGTTTCAAGTATTCCTATTTTACGGCATGTTAATCATTGTTGGATTATTTAATTTCAAAGTCAATCTTTTTTTACGTAATTGCAAGGTTCCTGGTTCGATACCGGTCCTCGCCAACTCAGCAAATGAGTAGCACAGCTTGGATCTGTGTGGCAAAGTGGGGAGCTGGTGGTAGGTATGGCACTCCACCCCAAACACGAAAAAAATCTCCCTGGTCTAGCGCTAGTGAAAAGGGGATAGACTCCCTCGCTATCCGGCTGATACCAATAAAAAGCTATTCCGTCTTTTTTTTATTCCACCTTTTAATACTTATTAGGATCCATCACAAAAGAAAAGAAAAGAAAAAGAAAAAGAAAAAGAAAAAGAAAAAGAAAAAGAAAAAGAAAAAAGATCTGGTCGTTACAAGGTTTAATATTTTCAGAAGGAGAAAAAAAGGTTCTTCTCTTTTGGTGCCTTAAGCACGTGCATATTTTGCTAAATGGTTAATCCAGCCGTGAGTGCGGATTAGAAATAAAGGATAATCCCCGAAGCAAGTCTCGAACTCCAGACAGTCAATCAACGCCCCCTCCCCCCCACACTGCCTTCGAGCAGGGATTAAAGTAGGATGTCTGTTCATCTTCCTCAGTTAAAGTCTTTTTTTTTTGTCTTCGGGCAGACAGAATGCGGGAGAAAAACAGTCGAGCCTGTTCCCAGAAATTCCAACTCTGCGGCTGCAACACATCCATTATCCCCAAGGAAGAGGGTCGATAAACTGACTATGTGTTGCGCATTACTACCGAGGGGATTTCTCTGAATGTTTGAGATGAGGCTTGATGATTACTGTTATCTGCATTATTCGGACTATTGTCCTCATCTTCATTGTTATCTGTACAACGTTTCGGCCGATATGCTCTATGACAAGAAGGTTCCCGATTACGACAAGAAGATTCCCGACTCCGAAAAGAAGGTTCCCGAGTCCGAGAAGGTTCCAAGTCGGACAAGAAATACCTGAAGAAGGCCGGAGGGCATATCGGCCGAAACGTTGTACTGATAACAATTAAGACGAGGACAATAGTCCGAATAACGCAGATAATACTAACTGAGGGGATGTTGTTAAATCATCATCATCATCATCATCATCATCATCATCATCATCATCATGTCACGCTGATAGCATGGATACCCATGACGCTCTCTCTCTATTTCTCCTTATCTCTCTCCCTCCACCCGTCCCTATCGGTCATCGGCCTTGGTCCTCCTCACAGCATCTAGAATCCGTATAGAACTGATTGATGTAAGTTTTTGCTAGTCGGCCTACACTGGTGTCCAAAGCATAACGTCACTTATAAGTTCGTTCTTTCTTCTCCTGTCTCGTCCAAGATTTGAACTCGGACGCCGATTCCATTTCTTACAATGATAACCGTTACACAAGGCGCAACTCATTATATTATATAAGGCAGAAAGTATTCGAATTGACCCTTGATTAAATTACTTTATATACATTTTACTATTACATCCATCACATCCTCTACTATTATTTCATTTTATGCTGTTTAAGTAGATGTCGATATTCTAAGAGGTGTTCTCAAACACTAATAATTGCATCCTATTTGGCATCTTTCAGCCTTCTTAGTTTAATTTCCTTGTCTCCTCTGGAAATCTGTATCTTTTTTCAGCCTCCTTACTTTAATTTCCTTGTTTCCTTTGGAAATCTCTTTATCTTCTTTCAGCCGCCTTAGTTTCTTTTTTTTTGTCTATTTCGAAAATCAATGACTTTTTTCAGTCTCGTCTTTAGCCTAATTCACCATTAGTTTTGCTTGTCTCCTCGGCAATTTTAAGAGTCTAAACTATTTGATTTTTTAAAAGTCATTACAGTTCAATCCAATTTATATATTAGCTACAGTACATTATAGGTAAAAAATAAAGATGACTTTGAAATGAAAAAATGGTTTAAATTCTCAGTATATTTAGATTTTAAATTACAACTTATAACGGTTTAAAAATATTCTTTAAGGTTGTTGTTGTAGACATGAATAGGACAAGGAAACAGGAATTTAACAGATAAATGGCTTACAGTCCATCTCACTGTTAGAATATAATATCCACCTTAGCTAACCATACCATTACCCCACAAAAATGCCCCCTCTACCCTGACCTCGTAAGCCAGTAATATAAACATAAAAAATGACCTAAAGATCAAAACTAGAGACAAAAGTCCACTACTAACAAATTAATACGGGAAAACTTTTTCATTCCTTACTTATATTGCGGCCCTAGGAAGCTAAAATTCTCAAAGATGCGTTGAAATAAATTTATAACCGTTAACATGGCCGATATTTGAGCCTTTTTTAATCAATAGTATAAATATTGCTCTTTATATATTCATCAAATTGTTATACATTGAGCTCTCCATGCAGAACATCAAATTTTCAATATATCTACATTAAAAAGGTCCTGGATAGAATCATTCCCGTCACCAACTTAAATGCTAATATATATATATATATATATTATATATATATATATATATATATATATAAAAGCAAAAAGTGTGCCATACAGGCACAATTATTTAAGTTTTGAAAGACTAATAAAATTAGATATAAATACAAAAAGATCACACTTATTTTTACTTATTCTAATTGATTTCAATATAAAATTATACATAGAATTGCTTTTGATACATTTGAGATAAAAAAAATACTAGAAATCAATAACACCAAGTAAATATTTATTAAAAACGGTTTTATTAAAACTGGTATACAAATTATTCACACCATATACAATGTAAACATTTATTTCTTAATGATATATAACACACATTGCAGGATTTTAAACACATTAATAATATGGGCTATTTTGAGGCAAATCTATCTCAGCTAGAGTTTGATAGAGACATTGTTAATAAATAAGATGCTAATTAAGATTAAATAATGATAATGATTATTTAATAACCATTAAAAATATAACATAAATAACTAAGTGAACTGTAACGCTGGTGTGGACATAGTTTCGGTTACATACAGGCAGACACACAATATCCATTATTAAACACACACCACACACACACACACACACACACACACACACACAATATATATATATATATATATATATATATATATATATATATATATATATATATATATATATATATATATAACCTTCTATTTTGGATGGTTAAGCTAAAATAAGTTGTTCAGAAAGTAGCCAAATTTTGTTATCGAGGTCGCGCCACCAGAATCCTTCCAAGGACACATTGTAGAGATAAGAATAAGATTATTTTTATACTTCTGTTCAGTATTGTGATATTCTATGAATTCAACGTATTAAACAGTAATCCAATCTTTGTACCAGCTGACGGGAGGAACTAGCAAACGATCAGCTTTGTGTCACTGAATCTGACCAGTGGAGTATATTTAGTGCGCGCTAGGTGTGTGCTGTACACCAAACTAGGTGATAATTTCATTATCAATAAGAAGATAATTCAATAATATAATCATTGATCATAATTGATAAGTATTTTTCCTTGTCTTGTTATCAAATAACTGGGAAGTTTTAGCACTGAACTTCCCACATTTTTGCCATTATATGACACTGGGCATATAGGGGAAAGTTACAAATGTATGGACTAGAGGGTGAGCGAGATTCTAAAAAAACAAAAAAACAAAACAAAAAAAAAACAAAAAAAAAATCCGGTGTTTGTTTCGTGATATAAAGTGTGTATACACATTTACTAACCAATCCGCACGAGCAATATGTGACACGAGGTCAATTTCTTGAGCAGGTCTGAATTCAAAATTTTCCTTCTCTTAGGCTGGTTGCCTAACCAAGGTTAAAAAGCACAGTCTCCTCTACTATTTACCCATAGCTAGAAGGAGAATAGCTGAATGCACCCCTTTCCCAAGGGTATTAACACTATCTGAAATGCAAACAGCCTCATCCTGGATTCGAACTCTTCTCGTCGTGTCCATTTCCAACGATGGTAAACATTACACCACGCACGTCCATGTGAAGTGTGTAGAGATTAGTTGAATAAAGTAATTTATTTCTGAGAGGAGGTACTTTGTAAGAAAAAAACTGGAAATAAGTTTTTACGTCCGTTAACTTCCTTTATTTAAATATAAAATATAATTTGGGATTTACCTAACGCAGTGGCAAGATATGACACAAGGTCAGTTTAATGCAGACATCCCCGGAAGCGACCATATTGTGAGGAGGGAGAGGACAAAGTCCGTCAGCGTACCCCCTTATAAGGCCACCGTTGACGCCAGGCAATAAGTCAACCTTTTGCTTCTTTCATATAATGGGAACAGGTACATCTTGGAAGGACGGCTCTCTATGACTGGACATTACCAATTTACATCTCTAAACATCATGATCATAATATACCTTGTGACAATAACCACACACACACACACACACACACACACACACACATATATATATATATATATATATATATATATATATATGATAATGTTCTGGTTCCAAAGGTTTCAATTGGTTATCGTCGTAGGAAATAGGCTCGGTGATCCTAGTTTAAATCCTGGACGAGGTTGTTTGTATTTCACATTGTGCTAATCGGCTTAGGAAAGGTATGCATCCAACTATTTTCCTTTCAGCTATGAGTAAAATAGTAGGTTAAGACTCGGCTCTTTAACTTTGGTTAAGCAAACAATTTAGAAGAAAGAAAACTCTGAATTCAAACCTGTTAAACTCCGCTTAAGAAACTGACCTTGCGCAACACCCTGCTCAGGCGGAGGGGTTGGTAAATATGTATACCTTACAAAAATAATTGAAACTTAAACTTAGAATAAAACGGCAGGCTGGATTCTTCGTACGGGAACCGGTCTAGGTGAAATTAATCCCTGGATCTAAACTAGCTGTATCTTGAGTAGGAGTTACCCGGGTCGGAGGTGTTGGGTGAATCCCAAATAAGGTGAATTTTCCCCAAAGAGTTGACTATAGGAACCACTGTTTACAGTTGCACCCTTTTCAAGGAAATCAATAGTGATTACTCCTTTCATGTACCAGAAAACTGTCAGCATAACCTTCTTTACTGACTATTGCACCCTGGATTTTTTCACCGGAAAATCAGTGTGTTTCCACTCCATGTACTGTCTTTTTGACTGAGGTTCGAATTGGCAAACCCATGTTTAGCCCATTTGTAAACATTTCTTTGACTAAAACATACTTCTCCGAACACATCACACATTCTTCTGTAAATGTTGAAATTTTTAGGGATATAAGGTGTGTGCTAGACGCCCACTATTATTTATAGACTGGGCGATAGTCATGTGACCATATTCTTGTCCAATCACTGGCAGTGCTCTGCTGCTGATATTATTATTTATACTGGCTGTTCAAATCTTAGCTACTCACAACTACTTGGACCTTCATGGACGACGGATCATAGGATTATATCACTGGACCTTTTGACACTACGTAGGATTCCAAAACTTAGGGCTTATTCACTAACCAAAGGATTCTATAGCCCAGGACTTACTTACTTTAAGTCCTTTTTAACTGGCCAAGGATGGCGGTCAGAAACTTAACAGATTCACATGGTTTACACTTCTCAGCCACCCAAAATTTGATGACAGACCTCTGTTTAGGCCTGGAGCACTCTGTTTAATTTGCAGAAACTTTGAATAGCCTCAAAACAAATATTTTTGCGATATCAAAATTATTTTGTTATAAACCAATTTCACACAATTCAGAGTTTTCATTTTTGGAAAAGAATTCTGAACCAAAACTCTATTTTGCTTTTTACAAAAAAAATCACCTTATTTACTGAAGAGACCTCGTACAAACTCTCTCCTAGATGATCTCTTTATACGGAAGCCATTCTTGTAGAAGAACATTAGTGGTATTATTTAGCCCATAGCTGGAGTGATAAAGGGGTTCATACTTTATCCTTGGGTATTGTTGTGGGGTTTTATTGAACAACAAAGAGTAGAAATTACAGCAAAGAAAGTGGAGATTGCGTCCGACCATACAGTTACGAGCTGACTCGCATTGCTTCGTACCAAGCCACAATTGTTCCTGCTACTTATACTAGTCGTCGGCGCATTCCATTTATGTCCATAGGTTATATCATCTATAACAGGTATTAATCCGAAAGAGAACGAAAAAGTGCGAGTTGAGTTCGAACTCGTGTTACCCCCAAGAAATGTCTCAAAAATGTTTTGTTAAAAAAGATCGTTGGGAATTTCATGTGTTTGTAAAATATACTAGAGCAAGTAGAGCGCCCCCCCCCCGTGGTGTAATATTCAGCGCGCTAGTCTCGCAGATCCATTACTATTGAATATCGAGTTCGAGCCTCGCTGGTTGCTCCATACTTGAAACCTTGTGTTACACCCTAACCCTGGTGTACACGACAGGTAAATAACTACACTACAGCAAGTAGATGTTGACGATTTAAAAAATGTCTAACTTGCAACAAAAGGTGAGACTAGTAGGATACTTGTTACCTTAGCAACAGGGTGTGCCACAGAATGTTTTTAGATTTAGTATGTAACACAGTTTTTAACTGTAACGAATCGCTGTCACACATACCCGAAAATTCTTCTTCTTCTTCTTCTTCTTCTTCTTCTTCTTCTTCTTCTTCTTGTATTTCTCATATCTCTTCTTCTTCTTCTTCTTCTTCTTCTTCTTCTTCTTCTTCTTCTTCTTCTTCTCTATAACTGTCTCCGTTTTTCAGTACTTATTTGTCTGGCGTCTTTGAAGGCATGAAACTATGAAAATCTTTTTTTGTTGTTATTTTTGTAATGAATATCTTTTGTCGATGCCTTCTTCATCAACTTGTTTTTTGTATTAGGTTTTATATTTGTCCCATTTACAATAACGATTTTTCGTAATTGTGTTTCTAGTTTTAAAAAAAAAGGTGCGTGGTGTATTGGTTATCATCGTAGGAAATAGACTCGGCGATCCTAGTTCAAATCCTGGACGAGATTGCTTGTATTTCACATAGTGCTAATGCCCTTAGGAAAGGTATACATCCAACTATGAGTAAAATAGTAAGTTAAAACTCGGCTCTTTAACTTTGGTTAAGCAAACAATTTAGAAGAATGAAAACTCTGAATTCAAACCAATTAAACTCCGCCTAACTGACCCTGTGCAACGTCCTGCTCAGGCATTATACATTTTATATTTGTCCCATTCACAATAACGATTTTTCGTAATTGTAATAATTAATACTAGGGTGAAAACAATTAGATAATGATGACTAAAGCATGTTTTTTTTTCTCAGAAGGATGCTCCAAAAGTAATGCCTCTCGTTTATTTCCCACAGAAACTTAACAGATACAGAAAAAAAACCCCAACAATATCAGATTAGGATAGAGCAAGCTTTCTGCTACAAAATACCATTTACCTATATAGTTCCCATAATTTTGAGATAGTGATAATAATCAAACTGTTAGATAGGGCAAGGTTTCTGCTACAAAGCACTATTTAACCCCATCGGTTATATATTTTAACTGCTTACTGCACAAATAAGAGTCCGCTCCGAAAGTAATGCCTTATATTTATTTTCAGTAAAAGTACAACAGATACAGGGAGAATAATAACGCCTTTTGATAGGGCAAGTTTTCTGCTCCCAAGGACTCTTTACCCACCCCCATTGGTTATGTATTTTGACTGCAAACTGCACTCATAAGAGTCCCTCTCCGAAAGTAATGCCTTATATTTATTTTCAGTAAAAGCACAACATATATATATATTTACCAACTCCTCCGCGCGAGCAGGATACGACACAAGGTCAATTTCTTAAGCGTTCAGCAGGTTTGAATTCAGAGTTTTCCTTCTCCTAGACTGGTTACCTAGCCATGGTTAAAGAACCCAGTCTGTCCTGCTATTTACCCATAGCTGGAGGGAGAGTAGGATTCATACCTTTCCCAAGGGTATTAGCGCTAAGTGAAATGCAATTACCACGTTCAGGATTTGAACTCGGGGCGACGAGTCCATTTCCCATGACTTTAACCATTAAACGCTCATAAGAGGTTCTCTCCAAAAGTAATGCTTCATATTTATTATTACTAAGACTACAACAGAGATAGGGAAAAAAATAACGCTGTTAGATAGGGCAAGTTTTCAGCTACTATTATTTCACATAGTTACCGCCACTGGCTATGCCTTTTTGCCAGCAGTGAACATAAGAGAATAATAACGCCATTAGATAAGGTGGGATATATCATCATCATCATCATCATCATCATCATGTCATGCAATTAGCACGGATATCAATGACAATCTCTCGCCAAACCTCCCTATCATTCATTGAGCCAGAGAGGTCCTCTGCGCAGCATCCAGTATCCTTGCATAGTTGGTCAATGTAGGTCCTTGGTGGCCGGCCCACACTGGCATGTCCATGTGCCGGCTTCCACAGGAGAACGTCGCTTATGAGCTCGTCCTTGCTTATCCAGCAGTGTCCTGTATGCCTTGTCCGTCTCACTCGGATGGTTTGTGAGATGGAGGGGGGCAGGTGGTCATACAGCTGCTTCCTTGTGGGGGTGCTGTTTCCACGACTTGTTCAAGGCCGCACGCAGCATTCTTGTGCAGGTTCCATCTAGCTTATTCTCAAGGCGCTTCGTTAGGGTCCAAGTGGTGCAGACATACAGCAGTACTGATATAACCACAGCCTGGAAGAATTGTTACTTTAACTTGTCAGTGAGATCGGATTTCTATATGACTGATAATTTGTTTGTGGCTGCCATGCCTTTCCTATTCGTGTATTAACATCGCTTTCTGTGGATGAGATATTACTACTTAGGTATGTGAATTGTTCTACTTGCTTAAGAGGCTTTCCTTTCTTTTTGAAACTCATGAACTCAGTTTTATCAGAGTTCACGTAGAGGCCGATATTCTTTGCTGCCTTCTCCATGCTATGCAGTAGTGACTCGGCCTGGTGGGGTGACTCCCAGGAAGTGACACTCCTGACTAGCAGGTGGAAGAATTGAATTAACACCGTCGGCATTTCCTCTTAAAGTGGGCTCCTCAGACATTTGGCAATAAATCACACCCTTACCCATTTTGGATGAGTGGTAGGTGGTTCTTCATGATAGTGTATTTTAGTATGTTGTCTATGAAGGTCAAAGTCAGACATTAGTGACATTGTTATATAGAAGAGCTCAGTGGCAATCTGGCAAAAGAGGAGATATCATTGGATTTTTTCATAAAAATATATCCATTGATATTCATCGACGCTTGCTGAACATTTAGGGAGATTAAATAGTAGATGTGAGCACGGTTAGGCGACGGAAAATGCATTTCGGCAGTGACAGATGTTAGTGATAAGACACGTTAAAGTCAGATTAAGTGATATGGCAGTAGAGGCCAAAACTTCCTACTAATTACATGTAGCTGTTAACCCACGGCTTTCGACCCACTGCCAACAATGCAAATGACAACTGCCTCGATCAGCTATGTAGGAATATTTTGGGTATAGACATTTATTGTATGGATATAAAAATGTGGCATAAGTCTGAATAAGGCTGGTAATCATTATCGTATATTTTAACCAAACTATACAATACACACTACATTAGTCCATTCACCAGAAAAATATTTTTGCATTGGAGTCACCACAAAAAAGGCTTACGATCAAGTCACGTTAAAATCCCCGGTTCCCTCTAGATCACCGAAGTTGAGCAATGATGATCCCGTTTACTACTTAAATGGATGACAATTTACGCAACAGCAGGTACTGTAAGTAAAACCTAACATCAAAATGATTTGATTCGGAATTGAATGACCCGAGAGGGGTTAACATGCCGTAAAAGCACAAACCAACCAACCAACCAACCAACTAACAACAAAAGAAAATAAATAGATGAATAAATGAATAACAAAAAAGGAAAAAATAACAACAAAAATTGTCTTAACATATATATTTTTTTAGCAGGATGATTCCATATTATACCAAAACAAAGGGATGATGGAATATTTTGAGTGTAAGAACCACACACAATCGCCGCTTCTATGTATAGACAGCAGAAACAACTTCCGGTAAAATAGCTAATAAAAACAGTTCAAAAACATTTAAAGTCATTCACTGACTAAATAAGACAGATTACGAAACTACTACGAATTGCTACTGAATATATTTCTTTATTTCTTTAAATAAAAAAACATACTTCATTCTCTGTCATTATCAATACGGACAGAAAAAAAAAGGGAAGGGCAAGTCTTTTCTCAATCATTTCTAATTATGAAACAAAATTCATGATATCAGTATCAGTACAACAACCTATTATACAATCTCTAGCATTTACCCTTTCATCCAAATAATAATAATAATAATAATAATAATAATAATAATAATAATAATAATAATGATGATGATGATGATGATGATGATGATGATGATGATGATGATGATGAATGATGATGATGATGATGAGAAGAAGAAGAAGAAGAAGAAGAAGAAGAAGAAGAAGAAGATTTAGATTAAATACAACAACGGCTGTAAGAATTCCAACAAATTGATTGTCTCAAATCGGTCGAAGAAAGATGGTGTACGAAAATGACGCTGTGAAAAATGTTGGTCATCTCCGCTGGTGTACATTAATTTAACAAAATTATAAAAATAAACCTGATTTTAGATTCCAATTCGGTTTTGAAGAGCGTACATGGTTAAGAATTTGGACTGGACTGACCGAAACAAAATCAGCTTTATTTTTATAATTTTGTTAAATTTTAAAGACTGTAACATTCAAAATATAATTTTGTTTCGTGTATAAAAATGTTCTTAAATCAGTTGTACTTTGACCATTTTCTGCTATCATGTTAGTATAAGTCAAATGTTGTAGGTTGTCATAAATGATTGTCGGTAGCTTGTTAACCCTAACCCCCAAATTCCACTGGCCTGCCGTTCTCCCTCTCTTTCTCTCTCTGTGTCCCCCCTCTCTCTCTTTGCATCTCCCTTTAAATGCCCTCCCCACCTGAATGTTTAATCCATTATAAAACATTAGATTCCAATTCAGTTTTGAAGAGCGCACATGGTTAAGATTTTGGACTGGATAGGCCCCATTTTCACTAACCCCAATCTAGGAGGGGATATGTGTCCGAGTGAGACGGACAAGGCATGCAGGACACTACTGGAGAAGCAGGGACGAGCTCATAAGCGACGTTCTCCTGTGGAAGCTAACACATTGACATGCAGGTGTGGGGCGCCCGACAAGGACCTACATTGACCAGCTATGCGAGGATGCTATTTGCTCCGCAGAGGACCTCCCGGTTGCAATGAATAATAGGGAAGATTGGCAAGAGATTGTCATGGATATCCGTGCTGCAAGCGCGGCATGATGATATATATATATATATATATATATATATATATATATATATATATATATATATATATATATATATATAATGGAGATTGTGGGCTTGTCTCTATGTAACCGAAACTATATTACTATACAAGTCACAATTCCCTTTGTTATTTACACCACATTCTCCATGATTTTATTTTTTTTAATTTAAACCTCAATTATTAGTAAAATTGTTTTACATCATTAAGACTGTTAATCATATCTACATACTAATAACATGCAATTGTATTTATATACACAACAAAATAGCGGTTCACAGTGTGAATGGGAAGGCTAATTTGCATATTGATCTTAAAAAATTGATTTTAATAAATATATGTTTAGTATTATTGATTTCTAATTGTTTGGTTTTATCTTATTGAATATGAGCAAAAATCTCGGGGATAAATCTTAAAAGAAATCGATTAACAAGAAGAAATAACTGTAATATTATTCTTTACTTCCTATTTTAACTAAATAGTTAAATTAGGAAAATTTACCATTGAAAGACGAGAGTAATGGAAAATGATGGAACAGTTAGTTTCAAAGTTGTTCTATTTTCCGATTATACCCCCTCTGTTCCAAATATTTTTATCTGAATTCTTATTCACTTTCATTAGCCTTTCTAATTTAACATATTTTATTATATTAAAACTTAAATACTTGCACCCGGAGGGTGCATATATTTGCTAGTATATATAAATTACCTGCTGAATCCTTATAAACTTTGTAGAAAAATTTGGTTTTCTTTAAAAAGGTACTTAAAAAAATTAATGACCGAGAATTCGCACTCATTCGGCCCACACACAGTTTCCTTTAAATACACACTATATGGATTGTTCGTCAGCGACAACGTTGTTTAATTTTTTTTTGCTGAATTTGCAGAATCCTTTTCAAAACAAATTATACACAACTGGTTTCCTCTCTTCATACCCCGATTTAACGGTAGACATGTATTCGCAAAAAATAATACAAAAAAATACAAAAAAAACAATAAAAGACAAAAACAAGCAAACAGACAATACAAAATACCCCCTCTCATCTCGAAATTCGGTCAAATGACTATTTTCTTAGCTTGAATTTACTAAAGTTTGCCGCAGGTTACTTACAGTACCTGTTGCAACTCGGTGTTCTCACCCATCAAATACTGAATAGAGAGGCCAATGGCTGCTTCACTTCGGTGAGCGTATTTATTAAGCTTGAAACTACAACGAATTGCCACTGAATGTATCAGACTTTAAGATTAAATACAACAATGGCTGTAAGAATTCCAAGCTGATCGGCTCAAATGAAAAATGCAGTGATAAAAAAAGCTAAAAAATATGCACACGTTGACAGAATTTGGACTTAGATCCCACGAGAATAAAAATAATGCATAAAAATGTTTTGTATTTTCTTTTATCTCGTTTTTACTTTCAAGAAGACGGTTTCAGTTCGGGGATTTTAGACGATAATTAGATCTTTTTATCGGCCAAGTAACTAAAACGTATATTCACATTAAATATCATGAGACAGAAATATATAAAATGTTTTTATATCATTTAATATCATTTTACATTATATATATATATATATAATATATATATGTTGAAATGAAAAATAAAGGAAAGAAAATGTTGAATGGATAAAATAGGATTTATTTTATTTCATTTTACTGACACGTGTTTCGGTCAGGAGTTTATCCATACATACATGTATTCTATCTATTGTTATTTTAAATACAAAATAAAATTAAAAAATAATAGAAAAAACTACAGAAATGTTTAGTATACTAAGAAATAACGGCCTTCGTCAGAGTAAATCCTTATTGTTTTAAATAAAACCGTTTGAAATACGGAGAATTTCCGAGATATTCGAAAAAAGACCCTTTTTTAAATCGCTTGAAGAAAGTGTTCTACCGCGATGGAGAAAACAGTATATATATATACGACCTCTGTTAAAATTATAGTAATACCACACACAGAGGACGTTCACTTATTTATTCATTTAGCAGTAAAGAAACTAATACCATAAGGTGAAAAACATTTTTCCTCAATAATTAAACGTTCAAACTTTATAAAATATCCCTTAAACAAGATAGATTAGATTATTCAAATTAATAATAATAATAAAAATCCATTTTGCGGACCTTCTTTTTATAAAATATTCAATTTTCTCCCGTTGGACACATAACACACTACACACACACACACACACACACATATAATATATATATATATATATATATATATATATATATATATATATATATATCATCATCATCATCATCATCGGGTCGCGTTATTAGCCGATATCCATGACAATCTCTCTCCAATCACCTATCGAGGTCCTCTACACAGTATACAGTATCCATACAGAGCTAGTAAATGTACGTCTTTGCTGACCGGCCCACACTAGCGTACCAATGTGCTGGCTTTCACAGGAGGACGTCATATATATATATATATATTATATTATATATATATATATATATATATATATTGTTTGAATTTCGCATTTCCGAGATGCTGTCAGTAACCCAGTAATATATATATATATATATATAATATATATATATATATATATGGAGTTAAGGTGTTTTAAAAAAGATGGAGACATCTTCACACAGGTTGATGAGCCTCTCAAATTAGTAGGCATATATAGGTAGTAATATCTTATTTACAGAAAGCGATGTCAATATACGAATAGGAAAGGCGTGTACTGTTATAGAGATGTTATCGATCATTTGGAAATCTGATCTCTCTGGTGTGATAAAACGAGAATTCTTCGAAGCTTCAGTTCTACTGTACTTGGCGACCAGCACAATTCTATATCAGTCAGTTTTGTGTGGATTCTAGATGCCGCACGAAAGACCTGCCAAGGGCTATGGCAGATAGGGTCGGTTAGATAGATAGATAGATAGATAGATAGAGAGAGAGAGAGAGAGAGAGAGAGAGAGAGAGAGAGTCATGGGAATCCGTGCTGTCAGCGTCCCATGATGATGATGATGATGATGATGATGATGATGTGCGTCAGAAATACCTACTACATTTTTAACTGTGGTGCAAGTGAACTAAGGCAAGTTCACTTACACCAACACTTCTGCCCTCCACACACACACACACACACACACACACACACATATATATATATATATTATATATATATATATATTATATTAAATATTATATTGATAATATAGTGTGCGATGTTCTTAAGTATTAATGCTCCATATCATTGATAGAGCATGTATATTAAGGGTAGGGTGGACATGAAGTCAATGACGCTTAGTACATTATAATTTTCTCACCTATACGGTTACCAAATTTGAAAATCGCATAGGAGAGAAACTGTCAGTTAACAAGCATCTGTGCCTTCCTGTCCACGCTACCATAATTTTATTTTCAGCACCTCTTAACAAAATATGGTAAAAAACTGACGTTATATGTTTAGTTTTAAAACGAATTTGTTTTAAAGTAATATATTATTTTTTCCCGTAGTTATCATCTTTTCCACGTGTGGTTTAACCAAGCTGATGCAGGTAGACCATAAGGAAAGCTCAATGTGCCTAATACCTGTGAGTAGAAGGACAGAGCAAGATATTTAGTAAATGAAGAAAAAACTCTAAACTTGCTTTATTACATTAATCTAATTTAACCGTATTAATTCGGCATCTTCAGGTAATTACAAGAACATGACTCTTTTCTGATTACCTGAAGATGCCGTATTAATACGGTTGAAATAAATTATTGTAATGAAGCAAGTTTAGAGTTTTTTCTTCATTTACTATATTATATATATATATATATATTATATATATATATATATATATTCGGCGGAGAATACAAGAACAGTTCACACATGTATATACGTATATAAATAAATTGATATTGGCTGCATTTCTTACACGGGTGCATTGTCTTGACGATAAGTGGCTAACATTCTGGTTTGAAACCAATGCTAACAATCCCACCATGAATGTAATCTAGCCTGTAACAAATTAATACAGCTTTTACACCCGTTATCGAGCACTTTATTTTCAATCTTCCAACACTAGAAAAGGCTAATATACATATATATATATATATATATAATATATATATATATTATATATATATATTACTTTAATACAAATTCGTTTTAAAACTAAACATATAACGTCAGTTTTTAACCATATTTTGTTAAGAGGTATTGAAAATTAAGTTAGGGTAGCGTGGACATGAAGCCAACGACACTTGGTAACTGACAGTTTTCTCTCCTATGCGATTTTCAAATTGTTTGGTAATCGCATAGCTGAGAAATTATCAGTTACTAAGCGCCGTTGACTTCATGTCCACGCTACCCTTATATATACATGCTCTATCAATGATATGGAGCACTAATTACTTAAGAATATCGCACACTATATTATCAATATCAATATCAATATTAATACAATATATTATATTATATATATATATATATATATATATATATATATATATATATATATTGGTTAGGAGGTTGATTTAGAATCTATCACAATGCAGGTGTAAAGAAAAAATAATAATACTGTAACAATGATGTTGTGTGTTAACCTGTATTTAATTCTTGAATTTTCGAGATAATATCTCTTTTTCAAAAGATCACTGGAACTGAAGCAGTCTAGTTATGGCATTTCTTTTTAAATGAAATTTTTGTTGTTGAAAATGATGGTATTTTTATATAACTGTATTCTCGTGTTGTATGTTTTTTTGCGTGTATGTTGTCATGCGCATGTCCATGAAAATGCGTGTTGGTTGTGACTTTATGACTGTATCCTAGCGCGGGATTGCACGTGCCTATGTATGTGCGTATTAAAGAGCGTATTTGTGTTTGGTGGCCATGGTTATGTATAATATTTCGTGTTGGATGTAATATAAATCAATTTAATCATTTAATATCATTATTATTATTATTATTATTATTATTATTATTATTAATGTATAATCAATATTATTATTATATTTATTTGTTTATTTATTTATTTATATCTAATTCAATTTATCTTTTTTATATTATAAAACTCTCTTATATATATATATATATATATATATATATATATATATATATCATAAAAATGTAATGTTCACATTGCATCACTAACACAACACATAACACGGTCATTATTATTAACAGCATAATAAAAATATATTATATTAATCGCACAAAACATACGTAACCAAGAATACCAAACACAAATACGCATATTCATACGCACACACGCGCGTGGATACGATCATAACATCACAGTCATGAAGCATTTTCATGTGTACGCGCATGACAACATACGCACACGCACAAACAAAAATACGCACACGTACAAACAAAAAGCGCATTCGACATCACGTTGTAAGATTCAAAGTCATTAATTGAACATACAATTCTGACACATTGTGAGACAAAACATTTAATATATATAACAGCACATGGAAACGATAAGATACATAATATACAGGAGAATAGAACATGTAAATACATGTACAATATTTAGGTATAAACAAGATACCCAAATGTACCTAACATATAAATGTCACAGACATGGAACTAAAGGATAGTCCATGCTGTATAAAGGACTTACAGTAATGTAAAAGCCCCACCGAGAAGGGGGTAGATAGACTCTAGCTCATAGCAGTTCTTGAGAAGATCCAGCTAAAAAAGAGGAAGACAAGTTTCAACGAACGCACTTAACTACCAGAGGCCCCCCTAGTGGCAACAAACAGCAACGCAGCGAGAAGATAACTCTTCCGGCAAAAGGAAGATAATCCCCTACAACGTAAACACGTAAACATGCAACACGAGAATACAGTTAAAAAACGCACACATTTAAGCATGTATACCATTTCTATCATTAAAAAAAAACTATCTCGTTTATCTGACGAATGCGTTAGCAGGAAACCATTGGTTGTAAATATTGTTCCTATGTAAATAAATAAAAGCTAAACCTTTTATTTGTTCATTCATTCATATATATATATATATATATATATATATATATATGTACCTCCCTCATTTAAAACTGTAAACTGTAGTGTAAGTGAACCTGCCTAAATTATATTTGCAATTAATATTTGAAAAAAGAAAAGAAAAGAATGAATTACCAAAAATTAGAGAATTTTATTCAAAACAAATAAAATATCATGTCTGTTGGGATATCAAATAAATATCTAGTCGATCTACCTTTGGCCTGGATAACAACTTCAATACGCCGTGGCATAGAGTCAATTAGTAGCTTGCATCCTATTGGATGTTTACATTCCATACACTTTTTAAAATATTCTTTCAGTTCTTCTTTATTGTTCAGCGAGCTTGAATTAAACTGCATCATAATGAAAGAGTAAATTGACTGGGCAGTCCATATAATTTCTACTATATTCTTCTAGCCATTTTTCAGGGGTAAATTCGATCGTACACCTGCTGATCAAATAAGAGAGCTAAGGGAACAAACGAAGGGCGAAATAGTAAAGGACATGCGAGCAATACGCTTACGATAACAAAGATCTCTGCAAGCTATAATAAAGCGGCTAAACTTGCAAATCGGTCGGAAAATTAACGTGAGCCAGAAAAATCAGAACCCACAAATTTTGTTATAAAACTGTTAATTTTAACTAGGGGGGTTTAGGGTTAGGGTTAGGGTTAGAGTTAGGGTTAGTTTAATGGGAAAATAAATAGATAATTTGGGTTCTGTTTTTTCTGGGTCACCCTGTATAAAGGGTCACCCTAATTTTCCGACCGATTTGCAAGTTTAGCCTGTTAAGTATCTGGCCACCATCCTTAGCCAGTTGTAAATAACTTAAAGTAAATAAGTAAGTCCTGAGTTATAGAATCCTTTGGTAAGTGAATAAGTCCTGTGATATAGAATCCTATGGTCCGTCGTCCAAGAAGATCCAAGTAGTAATGATTAGGTATGACCAGAAAAGGCCAGTATAAATAATAATATCAGCAGCAGAATACTGCCAGTGGTTGGTCCATAGGTTGGTCACATGGTTATCGGCGAGTCTATAATTAGAAGTGACCATTTACCACACGCCTTATATCTTAAAATTCTCAACATAGCCAATAAAGCTTTATTATTATTATACTCCTTGCGAGTTTTTCACATCAGCGTTAGCTGATAGTCTTCACTAGAGTCTGAATGACAATAAGTATCCTCAGGTCTCCAAGACTCTTCTATGTATTCTAGTTGATCTCAACATTACTGTTGTCTGGATGGTCTCTATTCTTCCCCTGATTTCCAGTTCCTCTTGTCTTTTTTCTATGCATTGAGGACCACTCCAAGTACGCCAACTACAATTAGTATCACTTTCACCCTCATATTCCACACCCTTTTCAATTCTCTAGCAACATCTAGGTATTTGTCTATCTTTTCGTTTTCTTTCATCTTGACCCTGTGATCTGCTGGAATTGCAAATCTACTAGTTGACAAGTTCTCTTTTTCTTATTGATTACTACTAGGTTTGGTCTTCTGGCTGGGTTAAGGCGATCCGTCTTTATCAAAGTCCCAGAGAATTTTATGCATTTCATTCTCAAGAACAAATTCTGGTTTATGCATATACCATTTTGTTTTATGGTCATTATTATTATTATTATTATTATTATTATTATTATTATTATTATTATTATTGAGTTTTTCCCATCTACCGTAGCCGGTGGTTTACTGGCGGCTGAGTGACAGCAAGTCTCCTTAGGTCTCCGGAACTCTTCTGAGAATTCTAGCCGATCTTAACAGTGCGGTAGTTTGGATGGTCTCGTTTCTTACTCTGATTTCTAAAATTCTTTTCCAGAGCTTGGGGGCGGGGGCGTTCCAAGGGCACCAATTACAATTGGTACTACCTTCACCTTTATGTTCCATACTTTTCTCAGTTCTCTGGCAAGGTCCAAGTATTTGTCTATGGTTTCGCTTTCTTTCATTTTCAGTCGGTGGTTGTCGGGACAGCAAAATCCACGAGATGACAGGTTCTCTACTTCTTGTCAATCAATAGAAGTTCTGGTCTCCTGGTTGAGATTAGGTGATCCGTCTGTACTTCGAAGCCCAGAGAATTTTATGCGTCTCATTTCTCAGAGCAGGTTCAAGTTTGTGCATATACTATTTAGCATAGAGTCAATTAGTAGCTTGCATCCTATTGGATGTTTACATTCCATACACTTTTTAAATGTTGTTCAGCGAGCTTGAATTAAACTGCATCATAATGAAAGAGTAAATTGAAGTCCATATGCCATTTTTCAGGGGTAAATTCGATCGTACACCTGCTGATCAAATAAGAGAGCTAAGGGAACAAACGAAGGGCGAAATAGTCTACGCTTACGATAACAAAGATCTCTGCAAGCTATCGGCTAAACTTGCAAATCGGTCGGAAAATTAACGTGACTTTTTGTAACTCCTGAGCAGGTTCAAGCTTGTGCATAGTTGTATGCTTGCACAATTCCCAGTGGATTACCTTTCGTACTCGTGCTAGTCTTCTACTCTCTTTGTGCTAGTTTGCTGCATTCGATTATTACAAGATTAATCGTTTAGTCTCTGTCTCCACACATTCTGCACTTGCTATTCTGTTGCATCTTTATAATATTGGTATAATTGGTTTTCTTTTTTTTGTTAATCAATACTAGGTCTGGTCGTCTGGCTGGGATAAAGCGATCCGTCTTTACATAAAAGTCCCAGAGAATTTTATTCGTTTCATTTTCAAGAACAGATTCTAGTTTATGCATATCCATTTTGCCGTATAGTCAAAATTTAGTTTTTTGCATAATTCCCAGTGGATCACCTTTCCAAACCAGTCGTGCCTAGCTTTGTATTCTCGTTGTGTTAGTTTATGGTCTCATCTCTGTCACCACACACTCTACATTTGCTGTTTTGTTGTGTCTTATTACTTTTTGCTTAGATATAATTTGTTCTTATGGCATTGTTTTGGGCAGCATTTGTGAGTGACTCATTTTCTCTTTTGAGGTTTCATCTTCTTAACCATATCCAGGTATTTTCATGTGCAACCTCCCCAATTTGTCGTTTGAATATCCATATAATTGTTTTTCGTCCTATTTCTGTTTTCTTGTTTTTGTTGTTTATTTTTGTTCTTTTTATTGCAGCTGCTGTTATTGGGTACCATAAGTAATTATTATTATTATTATTATTATTATTATAATTATTATTATTATTATTATTAGTAGTAGTAGTAGTAGTAGTATATTCTTGTTTGCGAATCTTTCACACCAGCGTTCTCTGGAGTCTGAGTGACGAGCAAATCTCCTCAGGTCACTAGGACTCTCCTGGGTATTCTAAATTATCTAAACAATGCTGTTGTGAGCGAGTAATGTGTTTTTCTGGCATATTATGTAGTCAGGTACTCAGCGAGTATGTTTCTTGTTAATTCTGATGTTTTACTTTTGAATTTATGTGTCAGTCCATATTGTTGTGTGTGGCAGCCAACTATGGTTGACCTATCAGCCATCCTGCCTCGGCGCGGACACCCATAGTCCGGTGGGTGTACTCATCGCAAGGCTAACTTTTTACCAATATCTGCCCTGTGGAGGTAACTAGGAAGGAGGAGAGATCTTCATGACGACGCATGTGTGACAGTAAATGTCTTACTCATATAAATCCTCCTGTACCATGATCGCTGAGGAATAAAAATAAATAATGTCGAATTTTAAAATATATTTACCATTATATTTTATAAAATATATTTACATTTTGTTGTTCCTAATATTTTGGTTGGTTTGGTGAGATTTCAAGACATATTAACGCTTGGGTTATTTTCATAGTTTTATTTATTCTTATTTCATTCATTTTTAAAAACCCATTTTAATACACTATTTTGAGACTAATTTTTAAATCTGTTTAACCTATTGATGGGACTTTAACAGATACTACAACTCCGGGTCAGAGTGGACCTGGGGGTAATGGCAACGAGGGGGTAATTCACAATCCCCAGAGCTCCAGAATCGGAATCTCACTACTAGATGCATTTTAACGTCGTTCCCAGAACACTAAGAACCCAACAATCGCCTTCTAACACATATATGATAAAAAGGGTTGGGAGTTTGCCATAAAAGAAATACGGTCGGGACAATCGTATGTGTTAGGGTTTGACTTTACAAGCCGGAGGGGTCCTCTCCGATCGCCCATCAAGCCAAATTAGGGGTAGTGGGGTTGCAAGTCATGACTGCTCAGCCACCATGATTCCGTCCTTAAGCATCACGAGTTGCCACGCACCACCATCAATTAGCAACATTGAGGGGGGACTTACCCCTCTTCAGAAATGCAGTTGGGTTATTCTACAGCCTCAGTCGACAGGGCAAGTAATATTTTGGGTTATAAAAGTTTATTTTTTTAAACTTTAGTTTTATTTGTTTTTTGAAGCTTTAATTAAAAAAAAAAACTTACATCTTTTTGTAACTTGTAAAAAAATTAAATATTTTTTAAATTAATTTTTTCCTGATTTCAAATTAAGATTTGCGGACACTACGGATAATTATATATTACATTCATAAATTTGAATTTTATAAATTTTAAAATGAAATCTTAAATTTGAATCATTTTGTTGTTAAATCAAATATCTTGAGATAAAAAGGCTTCACAGAAAAATATGCACACGTCAGTTGGATTCTTGACTTAGTTAAATCCATGAGAAGAAAAACAGATGATAACGTATATATAGGTTTTATATTGTTACTATTTATCTCATTGTTAGTTTTTCTTTTGTTTCTTCACTTTAACCCATTGACAAGAAGTTGAAGAAGGTTTCATTCACTTAAGTGTTTTTATTTTCAGCGGGAAGTGGGTCTTTTTTATCGGAGAAGTAGCCGAAACGTAAACGTTATTATCAGCGATCAGTTCGATGAGATTTTCATGCAAAATGTGACGTATAAGGAAATTGCTCTTCTCTAAACCGCTTCAAGTTTCTTTGAATGTATCTTAACATTCAATTTGATAACTAGACGATCCGTGAACTCATCGAATTCCAGTTGTAGCAGCGGTCATGATAATATTTATGCTTCTATTTAGGAAGGATTATCTGTTAAATGGAAATCCAATCTCAATTATAAGTTAAAGCGACAATTCTTCCAAGCAGTAGTTGTAACAGTACTACTGTATGGCTGCACCACTTGGACAATAACGAAGGGCCTAGAGAATAAGCTAGATGGGAGTTGTACAAAAATGCTGCGTGTGGAAACAAAACCCCAAGGGAGTAGCTGAACTGCCACTTGCCCTCTATCACACAAACCACCCGAGTGAGACGAAAAGACATGCTGAAGAAGCAAGGACGAATTCATAAGTGACGTTCTCTGGGGACAGCAGCACATGGGTACGCCAGGGCGTGTTGTCCTTCAAAGACTTACATTGACCAGCTTTGCTAGGATAGTGGATGCTGCGTAGAGGACCTCCCAAAGAAAAAAACCTTAACAAACCGTCATCCCGTTATATCCTATTTCAAACAGAAACCATTGCTCCGTATATTATCTAATTTATTGTTTATTATACATTGAGCTCTTTTTAGGGATTTATAAAAATCCTTGTATGAGTATATGTTTGCACCCACAAGAACATACAGTATGGTTGTACAGTGAGATTTCGATGATTCAAAATAGAATCATCCCTTACAACCAGTCATTTGGATTAACTTACACACACAAAAAAAATTCTCTGTTTGTGTTGTGTTGTACTGGTAAAGTAAAGTAAAGTCGTCGGGGCGGCCTAATGTCGTTAT
Source organism: Doryteuthis pealeii (assembly GCA_023376005.1). Classification (NCBI taxonomy): domain Eukaryota; kingdom Metazoa; phylum Mollusca; class Cephalopoda; order Myopsida; family Loliginidae; genus Doryteuthis; species Doryteuthis pealeii. The sequence goes on along the minus strand of CM042147.1, from coordinate 41,035,993 downwards.
CAGCCAATCAGCGAGGGAGTCTATCCCCTTTTCACTAGCGCTAGACCAAGGAGATTGTTTTTGCATCTGAGGTGGAGCGCCACACCTACCATCAGCTCCTTACTTTACCTGTGCTACTCATAACGCTGAGTTGGCGAGGACCGGTATCGAACTAGGAACCTTGTGGTTTCTAGCCGAATGCTCTACTGACTGAGCTAACCCGGCCCATGTTGTACTGGTACTTTGACCATATTTGGTCATTTTTGAGGAAATGATCGGTTGATTCTGTATTCAAGGAAGTTTTAAGTGGTACTGGTTTGAAGTGTAGATATAATGGGTAAATATCACGGGACTGTGGAACCACTAAGGGATATGGGTTGTACATTATATATATATATATATATATAGTGTACAATGCACTTAAGGGGCAACTGTATTGTACACTATAATAAATAAATACAGCTCTTACAAAAGTAATCGAGCACTTTATTCTCATTTCTCCAATACTAACAAATATATATATATATATATATATGACCAGATAAGTTGGTGGTGTGAATGATTCTAATCAGGTCCTTTTAATATAGTTATAATAAAAAATGGTAGTATATGTGGACAACTCTGTGTATAATAAATTGATAATCTAATACATAGCAATATTTATAGGATTAAGGGTGCTAAGCATTCTCAAAGAAGAGAAACTTTTGGTTGAAATAAATTTATAACCATTAATATGACCGGTATTTTAACCTTTTCTTTATCAATCATATAGACTGACAGCTGCTGATAGCCGCAAGGGTAAGGAACTTGGTAGACGAAAATTCTTCGAGTTTTGATCCCGGCTAGAGGTTGCTGTTAAAAAGTCGAGCCGCACTGATGAGAAGTGCGCTTCGAAGCACGTGTCTGTGGATGACTGATATATATGCTTCCCACTCCCATGGTTGAGCACTGTGGAGGGGACATTAATTGAAATTTCACCGTTTGGCGTAAGCCGTTACCCGTCTGTTGCTGTTTACAGATTTGTGTTCTCTGGTGATTGTAAAAACATACCCCCGTAAAGTATGTATCAATTAATTGTACACCCTAGCCTGACAGCCGCTGATAGCCGCAAGGGTAAGGAACTTGGCAGACGAAAACTCTGTCGGGTTTCGAACCCGGCTAGAGGTAGCTGTTAAAAAGTCGAACGGCACTGATGAGAAGTAAACTTTGAAACACGTGTCTGTGGATGACTGATATATATATATATATATATATATATATATATATCGTAGAAACAGTTTTTCCCGACCGCGGTTTCGGTGTTACTCTGACACCTTCATCAGGGGGACTGAGTGGATATTTTCGGTTACTTTATATAGCTAGACTGATATTTCTTTAATTATTCCTGAAATTTAATCTTAGTGGGGTGCTAGTTTGTAGTTGAGGTTAAACTCCTCCTATCTTGACCTATGTGGGTAGTAGTGCGCTGTAACATTATACTTTTATTACCCTTACCCCTATCTTCAACTTACTCTATTGATCTTTATGTATATATATAAAGGGCCGGGTTTAGCTCAGTCGGTAGAGCGTTCGGCTAGAAACCACAAGGTTCCTAGTTCGATACCGGTCCTCGCCAACTCAGCGTAATGAGTAGCACAGGAATCTGTGTGGTAAAGTAAGGAGCTGATGGTAGGTCTGGCGCTACACCTCAGATGCTAAAAATAATCTCCTTGGTCTAGTGCTATTGAAAAGGGGATAGACTCCCTCGCTGTCTGGCTGATACCGACTTTAGGCCGCCCCGTCGACTTTACTTTTACTTTACTTATATATATATATATATATATATGGGAATTTTAGTAATACATGATTCCGACTTTTATGGGATCGAACTTTTCTTATGAAATTAGTAATACAATTAATTTAGCTTTTCTTATCTTAGTGTTTCGAACGTGACATACAAAGTAACTGGTCTTTACGAACTAATTCGTTCCTAACAGTAATTTTTAAAGTGGTGTAATGGTCTAGCAAGCGTGATGAGCAGACCATTGTTGGTGAGTTAGATTCTCACTGGGTACTCCATACTTTCGGTCTTTTGTCAAAACAAAGCTAAGCTTTGTGAATAACTACGCTGCCTGCTGTTGCTAAGTAGTTATCCCTCTAAGTAGTGAGCAGGCTCATCGCTGCTCAACTTCGATGATCTGTCGTGAACCGCTGATTTTCTCTGTATGATTTATCCGAACACTCATTTATTAAGCGTAGCTTAGATTATGTCCAGAAATAGAAGTATAGGACATCGAGTGAAAATTCAACTCACTACTCAATAGTAACTGATCTACAAGACTAGCTTCTTAATCATTATACCGCGTGAGGTCAATATGCATTTCATTTCGCCTTAATGAGAAAAGCATTAATCCACCTGTTCTATCTCCAGCTACGGGCCAATAGTAGTACAGTGTGGGTTCTCTAGCCTTGGCAACCAGTCTAAGAGAAAGAAAACTGAATTCAAGCCAGCTGTACTCTGCTTAAAAATTGACCTTGTGTCCCATCCTACTCATGATGGCGGGATTTTGTATTATAACTCCAACTATCTAGACTTTCATTATAAAATCAAAAGTGAAAAATGGCTAATGATTGGCTGATTATTTTGTTTAATGGCATATCAACACTTGTGGGCTAATTAATGCCAAATCTGTTTTTTTTTTGTATATATAATATTTCAACGAAACGCTTTTAGGTAAATAGGTTTGATTTTATAAACTGGTAAAAAATAATAAATTTGGTAGAATTAATAAACTGGTGGTTTCTTGCACCCATATGATAAAAAGGGATGAGTCTTTGCCATAGAAGCTATTTAAAGAATACGTTAGGGACAAGCTCGGGCTTGACATTACCAGCCAATTGATTGGATGGGTAATCCCCGGCCACACATCTGGCAGATCTACTGCCGTTGAGTTCGTTCCTCACGAGGTGTCTCATGCTTTCAACCTTGTGCCAAATCTAAGCTATGCGTAGTATTTTTTTTATGCATACTGATGAGATTGTTTGTGTTTTACTTCGTGCAAGTGATGAATCCATCTCTTTTCTCTCCAGTTATGGGTAAATAATGGGGCAGACTGGGAACATCAACCTTGGTGTGGTAACTGTTCTAAATGAAGGAACACTCTAAATTCAAACCAGCTGAACTCTATTTCTCTGAATGTTTGAGATGAAGCTTGATGATTACTATTATCTGCGTTTTTCGGACTATTTCCCTCATCTTCATTGTTATGTGTACAACGTTTTGGCCGATATGCCCTTCGGCCTTCTTCAGGTATTTCTTGTCGAAAAGAAGGTTCCCGAGTCCGAGAAGGTTCCCGAGTCCGAAAAGAAATACCCGAAGAAGGCCGGAGGGCATATCGGCCGGAACGTTGTACAGATAACAATGAAGATGAGGACAATAGTACGAATAACGCAGATAATAGTAATCAGCTGAACTCTGCTTAAAAGTTTATCTTGTGTCGCATTCCGCTCGTGGAGGAGGGGTTGGGTAAATGCATAAACTGCAAGTATATGTTTCACGAAGTGATTTTTCTTTATTAGATTTAATTGTATTTTATCTTTTTATTTCTAGTTTTGTTTTAATCTCTGTGGTTGCGGGTTTGAAGTAGGTATTTATCCAACCCGTTCGCCACGGGTAGGACGTGACACACAAAGTCTCAAGTATAGGGCATCCAGCGACGTTAGAAATGACTATTCAGTAGTAACGGATCTGCGAGACTAGCTTGCCAACCATTTCACCATGATGGGATGCCATCTTTACTCGATCCCTTTGCCATGGGTATGATGTGACACAAGTTTGCAAGTATGTAGCATCCTGCGAGGATCGAACTCGTTATTCAGTAGTAATGGATATGCGAGACTAGCTGACTAACCATTACACCGAAGTGCGGGTGTCAAGTATATAGTTATTTACTAAACTTAGCTTAGATGTGGCACAAGGTCAGAAGTATGGGGCATCCACTGAGAATCGAACTCACTAACAATGGCTTGCGAATCTAGCTCGCTAACCATTACACCACGCGAGGTGCTCGGGTGTCGGGTGAATAACTACAAAAATATTCGTCTTATTCTCTCTTCCCCCTCTCTCTTTTTCTCTTTCTTTCTTTTTCTCCCCCCTCTCTCTCTTGCTCCATTTTATCCTATTTTAATTTCTGCACCCCCTAAATATATCCCCACTTTCTCTTTCTCCCTTTCTCGACCCCACACGCAGACACACCAGTGACCTCTTGACCTCCACTAGATGCTATCATAAAAAAACTGTTAAAACCAGGTCGCTCATTGAGACAGTTAACGTTAAAACCTCAAACCTCAAATAAATAAAATAAATTAAAGTATAATAAAATAAAATAAAATAAATAAGATAAAAAAGGAAACAGTTATATCAAAATCAGATACCCCCCCCAAAAAAAACAACAACAAAACAACAACAACAACAACAACAAATAGATAGAAATAAAATAAAATAAGCAGTTTTTACTTCAGCTTTCTACGTCTATTTATTCTATTTTATTTAAAAAAAAATGATCATTTAACTTTTGCTCATAGAATCTTCTTTCTAGTCACGTGTTTCGTATAAGATTTATATTGGTTCTCAGTCAATTATTCGTTGTGAGATTGTGGGACTTTTAATCTACGACCGGAACAATGACGCAACCCCAAAGTTTTAAGTACAAACCATGAGCGTTACACAAGCATATTTGCATACATTATTGCTTTTAGTAGATAAAAGAATTTAATCCCCCCTTTTTTTCCCTTTCTCATTGTATCACGGAAACTATGCAGAAATATAAACAAAAATAATAGGATGAAAACAAACCAGTAAGAACAAAGTAATTAAGAATGCATTTCTTTATTTTTTAGATTAAACAAGCAGACCCTGAAGGGTTCTTATTTGGAAGAGAGAGAGAGAGAGAGAGAGAGAGAGAGAGAGAGAGAGAGAGAGAGAGAGAGAGAGAGAGAGAGAGAGAGAGAGTTAAATATTATCTCTGTACCATAATAGTCGTTGAAATTTATATTCAAATGTAACAACTATTACGAAAGAGTGGTCGTAATGTTTTTTTTTTTCTCAAACGTATCTCCTGTAACTTGCCATTCGTGTCTGCGCATAATTAGTTGGACCAAAAAAAAAAAAAAAAAAGAAAAAAAAAAAAGAGAACAAAAAAAAAAAAAAAAAAAAAAATAAAACAACAATAAGTACAACAAAAATCAACAAAAAAACAAAGAAAATAGATAAAAACAAAAAATAAAAAAAAAATAAAAAATAAATAAACAGATAAATAAATAAATAAAAATGATACATTTTATAAGCAGAAACTTTTTTATTTATTTTTTACTTCTGTCATAAAATGAATAATGAGAGGAGCTGGTTTTATCTGTAGAGTGTATTTAAACGCGACACCAAAGAGTAGAAACTTTTAAAAGGTAAGCCAATCTCACTAAAATCTATAATACAGGTTCCCAACCTTTTTTGATGATATGGCCCCCTCCCAAAATATTACTGACAGTTATTACGAAGAAAGAACCTTTCATCTTATTTTAATTGAAAGAATATATACGTACACCTGTTTTTATTCCCTGTTATTAGCTCTACTCCCTTAACAAAAAACAAAACAAAACAAACAAAACACCCCCCAAGAACCCCAAAAAAACAACAAAAAACAAAAACAAAAACAAACACACCCAGAACAAAAACAAAAACACAAAGCCCTACAATTTCATAAAAGTATAATAGATTAAACTAGAATCCCATGAAGAATGAGACCTAGTTAAATAATAAGAATCTGTATTTTTAACCCTTTTGATGCGGGGAACAACTTAAAGAAATACTTTATTAGTTCTATAACTTTTGTAAAACAGTCATTTTTAGAAGTATCAATGAATAAAAATGTATCTTATAAACACACGTGTGTGGTATACCCCAGACACAAAATAATGTATTGTAGTATTGTAATTGTAAAAGTCCAATAATTTTATTTGCAAGATTTTCTTTTATTTATTCTATGGGAAAAAGTGCATTCCAGTCATTAAATTTGTCGCCAAATGTGCCGCATCGAAAGGGTAAATAAATGATTTTTTTTCAGTTGTTTTATCAAATTGTCAGATTGTGACGGGGATAGTTTGACATTATTCATAAAATGATTTTTTTTATCAATACCGAAATGTTGTATGTAATATGAGTAAGATTATGTTATGATATTAGATAATATAATTTTGATTAGGCTTCTCTGAGAAACTTTAGATACTAATCCAGATCAGGACCAATTTTGTTTTTCATTAACCCCGAAAAAAAAAAAAAGAAAAGAAAAAAAGAATCATTCAAGAACCCTCTGTTACGTACAGGGTTGGTGACCACCGTTCTTTGCTATGATGTCAAATTTTGTTTGTGTGATATAATTCTTTTTTCACTGATGCTAACATGACCCCGGGCTCCAAAATAGACTCTGGAGATTGACCTTCGAAATCGTTTTCGGTTAGTGGAGGTCACCAAATGACAAAATTCTCTATTTCAGTGAGTTAGAGAGTTTGACATCCCTTTCTGTTTTTGTCTGTCCTTCTGTCTGTCTGTCTATATGTATTACAAAAATATTATCATCTTTGTATATATGTTAAAAGAATGTTTGCAAAAATGGTACATCATAGTGAGATTTTTGTTAGAGCAACGGATATAACTTAGCAATAAATATTATAACGTATTATTTCAGTGAGTTAGACACTTTGACATCTCTCTTTGTCTCTCTGTCACAGTGTCTCTGTGTTTGTCTGTCTGTGTTTGTCGGCCTATCTGTCTTCGAAACTATTTGTATAACTTTTTTCTTTTATGCAACATCAAGTTTTTTGTTTTGAACTCATATGAATTTTGTCTCCGCTTCTAACAACACGGAGTATGAACAAGCTCTGATGATGATTTTCATAAAATCGAAATATTGTTCAATATCAGCTATGTTATGAAATGTTTTCACTTTAACAACATTTTGTGGGTTTTCATATCCTTTTATCTATATTCATACCGTCGGATTAATTTTCTTTCTTTTAACTTATATCCTGTCTTTGGAAACACACACATTTGAACGAAAACATCTACCATCTACCTCTGTATATATATATATATATATATATATATATATATATATATATATGTATGTATGTGTGTGTGTGTGTGTGTGTGTGTATTACAAAAAGGATCATTATCTTTGTATATATGTAATTGTTATCCAGAAAAAAAAGGAACATACAGAGAGATTTTTGTTAGAGCAATACATATACGTTAGCAATACGTATTATAACATATTATTTTCAGTCCATTTTGCATCTGGATGATAATTTCATGGGATCTTTGCCATTAAAATAAAAATATACCAAATTCCCGATATAATGGAAATTACTGTAATAATTAGAATCCTTCACCGATTCCTAAATAGAGGCATCACACTAATCGTGAATCACAGTGAAAACGGAAAACCAGCAGAAATTATTTTTTTTTAACTTCGTAAATGGTGGGACGGACCATGCCAGATCCACGTTTTTTCGATTGTCAGATTTTTATTGGACGTTCCTGAATGAATAGTAAAAAAGGCATCGATATATTTGTGTGAGGAAGATTTAGAACAAGAGGAAAGAAGAAAAAAATCCCTATTTATTATAAATGAAATACATTTAAGTACCTGAAAAGGTATTTTACCTTAAAAGGTACTCTTTCGGACAACTCAACAAGGAATATTGCTTATCAAGATTCTCTGAGAAACTAACCAGACTTTGTTTTTTTATGTTTTAAAACTTTTTTTTTGGCGAGGGGGGTATTTTTTGGTTTTAAATTCATTTTTTTTGATCATTTGTATAATTTGGTTTTTCGGACTGTTGTTCTCATCATTATTGTCATACACAAAACGTTTTGGTCGATGTGACCTCCGACTATCTTTAGGACTTTCTTAACGAACTCGGGAGCCTTCATGTTTAAATTGGAAGCCTTCACGGAACTCCGAACCAAACCATCTATTAAAAAATGAATTTTTAAAAAAATTGCCCCTGATTGAAATTTGATGAAAAAAAAAAAATCTGATGCTATTCAAATATGAGATTTTTGTTTATAGTTCAGTTGTAGAATGTCAACAATAGATGATTATGACAAGGCATAAACAACGCCGCCCTCTACCCCATATATATATATATATATATATAATATATAATATATATATATATATATATATATATATATATATATATATATGGTGTGTGAAAGGTTACGTTTTCCGTTTTGTAATTAACTGAGAGTTCATGGGAAGCCTCAAAATATTAAGAAGTTTATGTAATACTCTACTTATGTTTCCATGTTTTCGGCTCTTTTTTTTTCGATCACGGGCGTCAAATTATTAAACCATTATAATCGACATCGGATTATTCTCTACTTCTGCGCTTTCTTCAAAAGACAAATCGATTACCGTAAAATGCTGAAACCAAGAGAAAATGAAGATTTAAGTTACAAAATTGGACGCCTTCACGGAACTCCAAACCAAACCATCTAGTCGGTTAGATAGTTCTCATTCTGTTAACCATGACCGGGTACAAATTTTAAGCTATGTTAAGTATTTTATGTTATTTCGTTTGTAGTCAGGATTGAACCTGCAATCTCCAGATATTAGTCACTTTGAACTGTATTAACTTAACGCATTATCGTCATGTGTTGTACTGGACAATTCAGAATTAATTTTTGGAACCAATAAACTTAATGCTTTTTGACTTAGATTTCCCACTTACACATATTATGTATAGTTGTTGTTTTGTTTTACGACATATCAACCCTTTTCGGTAATTTAACGTCGAATCAAGTCAGTTTGATATCAACTTGCTTACCTTGTAGGTGCTTAAACGGTCACGGTCACCCATCTAAGTATTGAAAAGGCTTATTGCTGCTTAACTTCGGTGATCTAGTGGGAACTGGTGCTTTTAACGTGACTTGACCGTAAGCTTATTGTGGATGATTTTTTTTTTACCTTACTTAGACTGCGATTCAGGTCATCGTCATATTTTGGTACGCATAGAATCTTATTAGATTAAAAATGTGTAGCTTGTTTTATTTTATGACATATTTTCTATATAATTCTACGCGGCATTTATTGAAAAATTAAGTCATTCTGATAAAAGTTTCCAAGTTTCACGTTCTATCTTCAAATTCATAGGAATAAAAGTAAAAGTCGTCGAGGCGGCCTAATGTCGGTATCAGCCAGACAGCGAGGGAGTCTATCCCCTTTTCACTAGCGCTAGACGAAGGAGATTATTATAGCATCTGATGTGGAGCGCCACACCTATCATCAGCTCCTCACTTTACCGCACAGATCCCTGTGTCATACGATGAGTTGGCGAGGGCCGGCATCGAACCAAGAACCTTGTGATTCCTAGCCGAACTCTCTACGACTAAGCTTATCATTAACTTCATGTGTATTAACAAATACTGGTAGTTGACCCTCAGCTACCGCCTTCTAGCACATATATGATAAAAGGGGTGGGTATTTGCCATAAGAACAATTTGAAGAATATGGTCAGGACAATCATACAGTTGCTAGGGCTTGACATGACTGACAAATTTATCGGATAGGGCCTCTACAACCACCCAGCAAGCCCAAGTAAAAACCAAAGTGGAGTGTTGCAAGTCACGGGACCAATTTATAACCGGATCACAAGCTGTTATATAATTGTGAAAAAATTGGAAGCGCGTGGTGTAATGGTTAAAGTCATGGGAAATGGATTCGTCGCCCCGAATTCAAATCCTGGGCGTGGTAATTGCATTTTATTTAGCACTAATACCCTTGGGAAAGGTATGAATCCTGCTCTCCCTCCAGCTATGGATAAATAGTAGGGCAGACTGGGCTCTTTAACCTTGGTTAGGCAACCAGTCTAGGAAGGAAAACTCTGAATTCAAACCTGTTGAACTCCGCTTAAGAAATTGACTTTGTGTCACCTCCTGCCGTGCGGAGGGGTTGGTAAATATATATAATTGTGAAAAATAATGGGTCTGCCGCGGTCTTGACTCTTATGATCTCGTCAGGACCTTAGATCTTACTAGACTAAGTTGAAACTATTACTATTTATCCGTATTTGCCATTAGGTAGGTGGGGGAGGTTGAGCTAACGCTGTGCTGATATTTACCTCATACCCCACTTGTATGGGTTAGACACAAGGTCTCGTTTTTACGTGGGGCCACCCACAAGCCGAGACTCATGGGTGGCAGGTAGAAAAAAAGACGTCGATCCCGTCGGTATTCCCCCTCAAGGGGCGCCTCAGATGCTGGCCAATAAACCCAGCCCTGCCCCTTTAAATTAAGGGGGCAGGTATTGCCTGGGGGATATCCCCCTGGGATCGACGCTATTATTTAACTCTCCACAAGTCAAGCGGCCGAAGCTCGCTGGACCCCCGGCGTTAACCGGAAAGCTGAGCTTGTAAATTTTCAATCTTCCTGTTATGTTTATTTTAATTGTACATTGAGTCAAGCGTCTGTCGGTTTGTTGTATACCCTTCTTTACTTACTTCTATTCTTCTTCTGGCGTCTTTGACATCTTAAGTTCTTCTAGCGCCTGGACTTCGTCTTGGTGGTCGGTCGCACTTAACTCATTTCTTTCTCTAGATCAGTCTTGTTACCAAGACGTTCACCAACCACAAAACCGTGTTATTTTCTTAAGCTTTTATTTACTTAACCATTTTACTAAACATCTGACTAACATAGCACGCGTAAGGCAGTACATCTCTGCCCGACGTCCAAACTTAAACTGAGGACCCAACCAGGTACGTTTCACGTATTTCGCGGGCTTTCTGTACTATTCCATGGAAAGTCCGCCCGTGATATGAAAAGGGCCATCCCTTTAGAAATACAGGGGATTGACAATAATCTTATGCAACCGCATAGATTATGTAACAGGTTTATAGTTGAACTCCATTCCTATTGATATGTTTTCCTTTATAATTTTTATTGCTGTTTCCGTTTAATTCTATTTGCTTTTTTATTTATTCCCTGTTCTTATTTCTGTATTGTTTTTCTTTGTAATTAATTCTTGTTACAAAAAATAGATAGCGTAAATGGTTAGATTTTTAGAAGTATAATTTTAATTCTATTTTAGGGAACAACTTGTGTCTACAGTTACAAATCGATTCCATTCTTTATAAATTTAATCATTGCTAATCATTGCTATAGAAAGAATACAATAACAAAATAATAAACAACCACACATGTAATGTAAATAACGCTAAAGATATACAGAAACAATGCAACTGTCGAAACCCTACATTGTGCCCAGTGTAAGGTTAATGTTTGACAAAAGGTATTGTTTATCAAGAAACGAGACTTGCAAATCATAAGCTTTTGTTCTCTAATGTAAAAATGATGAACAACAACTTTTAAAAATTTGGAAATTAAAAGATCAAAGTTTAACAATAATTATTACATGGGATATTTTAAAGAAATCAAACGTAAGTAATTCTCTGAATGACGCATGCTTCCTATATCTACATGAAAACAGAAGTGTTTTGGTTATAGAGTTTCAATGCTGTAGAGTTTGGTAACAATGATGCCTAATGTCGTAAGTTTTGATAGTGCTCCCCTGGTAATAATAGAATTCTGGTATCTTTGCTTTAGAAAAAATATTTTTATAAAAAATGGTGAGTAGTGTATTTATATATGGGTGATAGTATATATATATATATATATATATATATATATATATATATATATATATATACATGGAAATACGATGAGGAAATTAATCCAACAATATGAGAAGAAAATATTTAAAAAATATAACAAACACAGGAAACAATTTTTTTTTTTGTCAATACTTAAGCATTTCGGTATATTGTACCATCTTCAGGACACTATTAAGTAATGTTTATGTGAGGGACAAAATGAAAGAGTATAGTGAATGTGTGAATATGATAATAAAATTTTTTCCTGATCATAACATCCTGTGTTTGTTATATTTTAAAAATATTTTCTTCTCATATATATATAATATATATATATATATATATATATATATATATATATAAATGAAAGTTTTCACATTTTTGCTGAATAACTTCGACACGTGATATCGCAAGTTATTTTGTCGTACAACATTTTTGAACTCTTCACACATTCCTGACATTATTGTGACCATTATTACTCGATGTTTATATTAAATCGTCTAACGGGAGACATTTAACTTATACAAATATCTGCTATAAACAGAATAAAAAAATTATTGTCCGAAGGTGGTTTAACAAGAATTATTTAAAAAAAACCCTAAAAACTAGCATACTACACACTGGAAATTACGAGTGTTTACGTATAGATCGAGACTTCTGTCTAGGAACAAAGAGTAGTGTTTGTTCGCGCTGCCAAGAATCAAAATGCAGCTCAAAGTGCAGCTCCATTGCACTTCGGCCTAAAGTTTGTATCAATGGATACTTTACAATTATCTTAACATATCTATGTTTGGAAAGCGTAGACAAAGAGTCAAGGGTGCTTGGTAACTGGCAGTTTCTCGTCTCTGCAATCACCGGACCTAAACTCTTAAACTCGGTAGAACAATTCAAGTACCTTGGCAGTAATATCTCATCCACAGAAAGCGATGTTAATGCACGCATAGGAAAGGCATGACCCACTATAAATACATTATCAGTCATATGGAAATCCAAACTCAGACAAGTTAAAGAGACAATTCTTCCAAGCCGTTGTCGTGACAGTACTGCTGTACGACTGCACCAGTTGGACCCTAACAAAGCACCAAGAGAATAAACTAGATAGGAGCAGCACTAGAATGCTGGGTGCGATCCTAAGCAAAACGTGGAAACAACACACCACGATAAAACAGTGGTACGGCCACCTGCCCCATATCACCGTAATCATCCGAGTAAGACGGACAAGACAGACAGGACACTGCTGGAGAAGCAAGGACGAACTCTTAAGTGATGTCCTCCTGTGGAAACCAGCATATGGGCACGCGAGTGTGGGTTGGCTATGTACATTGATATTGGATGCTGCGTAGAGGACCTCCCTAGAACAATGAGTGATAGAGACGGCTCGAGAGAGTTTGTCATGGATATCTGTGCTAATAGCGTGACTTGATGATATATATATATATATATATATATATATATATATATATATATATTTGTGCTTAATTGAAGTCATATCTAATTTTTGAAAATTAATTAGTTGATAATTAATGAATTAGGCGGGCATATCTGTTCAAATGTAAGGCTAAACAAATCGAGAAAAGTCAATCTCTGTATGTACATTTCGGCATATTATGCCCCATCAGTACAGTTACAGACAGGAAACTGTTCTGTGTGTGATTCGAACCCTAACTGCCAGGCTGACAGGCGGGATTCTAACCATTACACTAGCTGGTTTTCCCAGATTTTTCGTTTGTTTTGAACTCAGTTATATTCCATTTTTGGTGACTTGCTACACGACAGTATGAAGTAAACAAACAAACAATGTGTGCGATATGGCCTTAGCCGATAATTTTTGGGAGAATATGTGCTTAATTGAAGTCATACCTAATTTTTGAAAATTAATTAGTTGATAATTAATGAATTAGTCGGGCATATCTGTTAAAAAATTGTCGGCTAAGACCATATCAAACACATTGTTTGTTTACTTTCATATATATATATATATGTACATTTCGGCATATTATGCCCCATCAGTACAGTTACAGACAGGAAACTGTTCTGTGTGTGATTCGAACCCTAACTGCCAGACTGACTTATTAATTATTATTAATTATTAATAAATATATATATATATATATATATATATATATATATGTGTGTGTGTGTGTGTGTTTGAAACTGATTCTTTTATAAAGAAAAATATATAATAAAAGGGTGTAATAAAATAGATGGTGTTTAGATGTCTCGACGAGTCCGTGCCAATTAAAAAAAATGAGTAACCACTTTCGATGCTTTTGAATTAAATTTTTGACAAATCAAGATTTTCACAAGTGCACATTCTTCTCTATTCTTTCTCTATTTCCCATTTTCTTGTTATTTCAAATGAAAATTCTTTGCAAATTTTCAGACCTGGAGAACATCAAGATAAATACGACGATACATCCACTTATCATATTAAAAGAGCAGTTCCCAGGGGTCCTTTGACCAATGCAGACCTCGCTGGAATAAGTGCATTGAATGTCAAGGGGATAGTCCCCAGGAAAGCATTTTATTACACCTATTTAAAACTAATCACACACACACACACACACACACACACACACACTCACACACTATCTCTCTCTTTCTCTCTCACACGCACTCACCCACACACATGGAAATAAATCCAACAGTATGTAAGTATAGATATGTGAATAAAACAGATATTCAGGAGATGTGTTTATTTAGGCAGAACTATTCATTCATTGATAAATAAACGTATCCTCTAAATATTCGTTCTTTTCGCATTTTTATACTAAACACACACACACACACACACACACACACACACACAACACACACAACACACACTCCATGCCTATGTGTGTGTGTTACTTTCTATATTTATTTTGAAAATAGCTAGAGATTAGAAAATGGATTTTAAAAAAATTCCCCTGATTGAAATTTGATGAAATAAAAAAAAATCTGATGCAATTCAAATATGAGATTTTTTGTTTATAGTTCAGTTGTAGAATGTCAACAATAGATGATTATGACAAGGCATAAACAACGCCCCCCTCTAACCCCATCTATATATATATATATATATATATATATATATATATATATATATATGGTGTATGAAAGGTTACGTTTTACGATTTGTAATTAACTGAGAGTTATGTTTCCATGTTTTCGGCTCTTTTTTTTTCGATCACGGGCGTCAAATTATTAAACCATTATAATCGACATCTGATTATTCTCTACTTCTGCGCTTTCTTCAAAAGACAAATCGCTTCACGTAAAATGCTGAAACCAAGAGCAATTTCAATCATTTGCTTATTTAAAAAAAAAATGAAGAATTAAGTTACAAAATTACGTCTTCAATTAGCTACAATTAGGTAATCAGCCACATTTACTTAGCTTTTTTCTCACCGACCTCTAAGAAGCTGTTTGTTTGTAAGAATCTATGCGGTTGCATAAGATTATTGTCAATCCCCTGTATTTCTAAAGGGATGGCCCTTTTCATATCACGGGCGGGACTTTCCATGGAATATTACAGAAAGCCCGCGAAATACGTGAAGTCACGTGGGACCTGGTTGGGTCTTCAGTTCCAGTTTGGACGTCAGGCAGAGAAGATGTACTGTCTTAACTGGAACTCACCTGCATACGCGCGCTATGTTTAGTTACATGAAATGTTTAGTTAAGTAAATAAAAGCTTACGAAAATAACACGGTTTTGTGGTTGGTGAACGTCTTGGTAACAAGACTGATCTAGAAGAAGAAATGAGTTTAAGTGCGACCGACCACCAAGACGAAGTCCAGACGCTAGAAGAGACGCTAGAAGAATAGAAGAAGTAAGAAGTAAGGAAAGAGGTATGCAACATGATGTCCGAGTTGTAATTTTTGGACCTAACTGTAACTGTGCAGAAAAAAATTAAGCAAATTACTGAAACGTACTCTTATCTGAATGGTAAATATAAGTATTACATTTCTATATATCTTTGATACAAAATTAATGTAAATCTTAATGGCTGGACTATACTGTATACCATAAATTACTAGGGTTGTACTTATTTATGTGTGATACTCTATGCATCCTCACGCCCATTTGTGTTGGGTGGTGTAAAAATAATTCGGCTCAGCTGCAACTCCTTTCTTTAGCCAGTACTTCACCTACCGTCAAAAGGAGTTAGTGGATTGCCGACGGAGCTATGTTTTTGCACGGCCCCTGGGAGGCTTGTTTCCTGCGGGTGCCCCATTAAACTGGCTTTGTGATACATTACAGATGGTTGGGTTTGGATAAATACCCCCATCCACGCAAAGAGATGTCATGGAATCTCGTCCTCATACAGGTATTTGCCTCATACACCACTTGTATGGGCTGGGCACAAGCCTCGTTTTAACGTGGGCCCACCCACAAGCCAAAAGCTCATGGGTGGGAAAGAAAAAAAATTGCGTCGATCCCGTCGGCATTCCCCCTCAAGGGGGCGCCTCAGGCGCTTGGTAATAAACCCAGCCCTGTCCAAGAGGGGCAGGTATTGCCTGGGGGGGCAGCCCCCTGAGATCGACGCTATTAACTTGTAAAGATCCAGGGTCGAAGCCACTGGATCCCCACCCCGTTGGGCGAGTTTTTCTCGTCCTCATTCATTTTGAAGTAAAGAGCTTATAAGCAATAGTTTTGGCATTTACTGCGACCCGAGGTCAAATACCGCACAAGGATTTTTGGGTTTCATTTCGTGCTAATGCTTTTGGGGAAGGCAACTGGGTTCCTCAGCCTTGGTACAGCAACCGGCCCTAGAGAAGGAAAACTGAATTCAAACCAGTATCACCCTGCTAAAAATTGACCTTGTGTCACATTCTGCCGTGGCGGGGGTGTTGGATAAGTACATCTTGTAGCGAGATGGGTATCAAGCTCGTGACGTAGAAGAATTAATTTAGTGAGTTCGATTTCCACTAAGTAATCTATTTCTCTCTATGATTGACGGAGTTAAGTTTTATCTGTGAAAGTAGGGAGTTCAATTCATAGGCGGAATGTGACACAAGTTCAATTTTTAAGCCGAGTACTGATGCTTTAAATTCAGAAAGTGCCCTGTCTGCCCTACTATTTATACATGAGCAGGGGGGGGGAGGATAAGAAATAGATTCATACTTTTCTGAGTGCATTAGCTCAAAGTGAAACGCAAACAGCCTCGTCCAGGATCTGAACTTCTCTCAGATTTACTAAGACGATAATCGTTACGATATGGGCGCCTCACCAGTAGCCGTTTACTGTAACTTTGTTCCAGTAATTAGTAAATAAACAATAAGTAACCACAAGCACATGGTTATCACTTGGAAACTATTCGTGCGTTATCTTCAGTTTTCAATCATGCGTCATCCTATGACCTCGTGACAGTCAGTAAATTAAGCTTGGTGAATATCTACCCCCACCAACCCTACAAGATTGTTAGACTGGACTGGGACAGCACAGACCGGGTATGATCCCTCAGCATAAACGAGTCTATTTTCAGGGATCAGTTCCCCCCACTCCGCAATAAGTACAACCTAGCCCCTTGTCTAAAAGTATTAGAGTCAGGTTTATTATCAAAGGGGGTGCCTATTTTTTTTGCACCGCCTTCAACCATGCGTTATTAGACCCTTCTTCATTCATATACATGATGACAGATAGAATGGATGAATGAAACCCACATGAATAATGGAAGCGAATAACCTGTATGATGATCTGCGTCGGCCATCAAAATAAGGAGATTATGGTTGCTGTCCAATACTCCGTGAACACTGTAAAAACAATCAGGCATGAACTGGAGAATTGCAATGGAGACTACGAGGATATGGCTAGAAGAAAGCAACATAACAGACGATCTGATTGCGTTTGTACAGCAGAATTCCTCGAAAATCTGCAGAAAAAAGTGTTGGAGGACCCTCATATGCATACGTGGAGTTGCTTAACACTGTAGTCAAGGCCTGGACAACAAGGGTAGCCAATGGTAGGACATATGTATGGCAGCAAGATTCGGCCCGTTGCCACACCTCTGGGAAAAGTCAAAAATGTTTGTCGTTAAATTTTTACGATTACACGAGTCCCAATGTTTGGCCTCCAAACTCCCCAGATATTAACCCCATGGATTATTATGTATGTAGCGCTGTTGAGAAAGACACCAATCGTGCCAGTACTACAAAAGCCCAGTTAATCGACAGAATTAAGGTAGTTTTTGAGACCTTTCCCAGGGAAACTGTAACATCAGCTTGCTCTAGGTTCCGGAGCAGAATTGAGGCTGTGATCGGCAGTTATGTTGAGTGAAACTTGTTGACAGTAGTGTAATTTCCGTGCCTGTTGAATTTCTTTACAATCCATTAAACTTTTGTAGTTATCAAGCACCTTTTCTTTTCCTTATGAAACTGTCAAATTTCTTCCGAACACCCTGTATATATATATTTATTTTTTATTTATATATTCAAATATATAATGTATAAATATAAAATCTTTAAAACTCTCTCTATATCTTATAAGTATACCCAATTTGTCGAAAAATCCGCGTTTTTACAAACAAATTAAACCCACCGTTTGAAAAAAAAAAAAAAATTAGCAAATATCAGGAATTTTATAATTATTTTATTTCAAAACTTTCTGATTTTTTCAGGCCACTTTACTTTGATCCCCATTATTTTTTGGGGCGCAAAATATCGGTAGGGTCATATACTTTCGAAACTAATTACAGTATAAATAAAAAGACCAAAGACCAAAGTCTTTATGGTAATATCCTGATGGAAAATAAGTACCGTAAATCGGAAAATAAAATGAAGATAAAAACTAAAAAAATAATTTTTGGAGATCTTTCTTTAATCTTTTCGATAATTATTCAATTGGCTATTATCTTATAAAAGAAAAAGATATACATCGATATTTGTTCTGTTTAAAAGGGAGGGGGTGTTAAATTTTCAATAGGGTTTTCGACAAAAAATTATTAGAATTCGATAATAAAGTCAAGTAGTTATTAAATAGATATGTTTTTAGAATCTAAAAATATGTCATTTTAAACTTAACATCATGATATTCATATTCTAAATGAATTTTATATATTAATTTATCATTGCAGAAATACCTAATTAAATCAGAAAGTTTTGAAATAAAATAACTGATACATTATGAAATTCATCCATTGATAAATCAACACTGAAAATTCCATTAAAATCGGATAATTCCCTTATTTTTGGTAATTTTTTTTCAATCGGGAAGGTTAAATTTGTTTTGTAAACACGGATTTTACGTCAACTTTGGCGGCCATGTTAGGTTATAATTGAGCAAAATTGACCGAAAAAATAATTTTAAATGTATCAAAAATAAATTACATGTGTAATATTATTTTGCTTTTTTTTTTTAATGACGCTCATTATGTTACTACTTTTCGACTTAGAAAAAAATGAAAAGCATACGAAAAATTGGGTATACCTAATATATTAAGATATTGAAAAAAAACAAAAAAAAACAGTCCTATATTTGAGAGTATAGTAGTATCATAGATTTGCCGATCTTTCTGTATTGCTTATGAGGTAAATGAACAAATATTTAAATTAAAACTATATTGGATTTCTAAGTTATGTTTCCCTAAAGCGTTTCTCTCGTCTCTCTCATCTCTCATATCTCTCTCTCTCTCTCTCTCTCTCTCTCTCTCTCTCACACACACACACACACACATACATACACACAGACATCTATTAATATTATTTCACTCTATTCGAGTTTTTCACATCTGCAGAAGCCGGTGATTCACTGGAGGCTGAGTGACAGCAAGTCTCCTCAGGTCTCCAGGACTCTTCTGAGTATTCCAGCCGATCTCAATAGTGCTGTAGTCTGGATGGTCTCGATTCTTCTTCTGATTTTTAATTCATCCAGACTCCTTTCCAACCCCTTGGGGATTGTTCCAAGGGCCCTAATCACAATCGGCACGACCTTAACCCTCATGTTCCACAGTTTTTTTTAGTTTTCTAGCAAGGTCTAAGTATTTATCGATCTTTTCGTTTTCTTTCATTTTCACTCTGTGATCGACCGGGCGGCAAAGTCCACGAGATTATTATTATTATTATTATTATTATTATTATTATTATTATTATTCTCTCTCTCTCTCTCTCTCTCTCTCTCTCTCTCTCTATATATATATATATTATATATATATATATATATAATATATATATATATATATATATATATATATCGCATTTTTCTTTCTATTTATTAATATTTCTTCTTTCTATCTACCACATAATATTTCTTTCTTTATTTCAATTTATCTATATACTTTTTCTATCTATCTATCTATCTATCTATCTATCTATCACAGACCCTTTTCTTTCTATCTATCTATCTATCTATCTATCTATCTATCTATCTATCTATCACAGACCCTTTTCTATCTATCTATCTATCTATCTATCTATCTATCACAGACCCTTTTCTATCTATCTATCTATCTATCTATCGTCATATTTTTGTTACCATGCAGTTTGCGTAAGCACGTAAAATCGCTCAAATTTCTCAACAGTGATTCCCGCTATATATTTCAGTTACAAATGTCAGTTACCTAAACATCCCGTCGTTATCTCTTTTTTGATCTTTTTTTTAATCTTCTTTTGTGAAGGGCTTTGACAGAGTAGACCACAGATATAGCGGGAAAATTATCAATAAAAAGATTAAGTGAAAGAGTAATAATACGAAGCACTTCATGTCTTTTTCCCGTCCTTCAAACTTCAAAGTGAAGGCTTAAGTTTGATTAAGGGATTTAAAAGAAAAAAAAATCTTACAAATGAATTATACTGCAGATTTTATTTTTATAAAATCGATGTACAAAAGGGACTGTTTAGCTCAGTCGCTAGAGTATCCGCCTAGGGACCACAAGGATCCAGGTTCGGTACCGTTCTTCGCCAAATCAGCGCATGAGTAGCACAATTAATACTTAACTTATCGGTGGTTTGATTTGGTTTGGTTTATTGGATTTTACGGCACCTCAACCCCTGTTTGGTTATTTTATACCGAAGACGTTTTGTTCTATTTATGCTTGATGGGTATTCGACATAAAAAAAACGACATTTTTTAAAATACATTTTTAAAAACTCATCTTTTTTCTATTTAACTCAAAAATTGGACCCTAACAGGTACTACCACTCTGGGTTAGAGTAGATCTGGGAGTAATGGTGATGAAGGGATACTCCACACTCCCCAGAGCTTCAGAACTGGAACTTCACCATTAGATGCAGTTTAACGTCATACCCAGGGCACGATTTGGTTTTGAGCTACAAGTTAACCACCAGCGGTAAAGTGGGGAACTGATGGTAGTTCTGGTGATTAACCTCAGAGGCAAAAACAATCTCCCTGGTCAAGCGCTAGTGAAAAGGACATTGACCCCCTCACTGATACCAACAATAGGTCACTTTACCGATTTTACTTTTTACTTACAAAGTAAAGAGGTTGATTATACAATTTTTTGTTGGCGTTAATGATTAGAAAATCGACTGATGAACTTTGACCTTGAACAATCGTGAAAACATTTTGTCCATGCTTGCCTCTCATGATTCACGTTCAGTTGAGCATACTTGGATTATCCCAATATTTTTTGCTCATAGTGTCATGGGTGTCAGAAAAATGGAACGGGGAGAGTCCATGTGGCGTAATGGCTAACGTGTGCTAGACTGCAACATCGTAGTAAGTAACTTCAAACTCTTGTCGCGCTATTATATTCAATTTCGGACTAATACTCTTGGGAAATATATGAACCCCCTCACCCCCAGCTATAGGTTAAATAGTACCACTGATATTATTCTACAAGAATGGCATTGGCATTAGATAAGCCAAGAAGTTTGATATGCCATTACACAAAGATACCAATTCTGCGTTAAATTTCAGAACGTTTAACAAATTAACACAGTTTCTCTGAATGTTTGAGATGAGGCTTGAAGATTAGTATTATTAGTGTTATTCGGACTATTGTCCCCATTTTCATTGTTATTTGTACAACGTTTCGGCCGATATACCCTCCGACAAGAAATACCTGAAAAAAGCCGGAGAGTATATCGGCCGAAACGTTGTACAAATAACAATGAAGATGGGGACAATAGTCCGAATAACACTAATAATACTAAATTAACACAGGTTTACGGAGATGAAGTTAAATTATGAACACAGGTTATAATATCATTTTTTTTAATTTGTGAAAAAAAAAGAGAAGAGAATATATGTTTTATTAATATTGTTATGTAATTGATAGGTTGCCTATGAATTATGTATGGTAGAGTAGAAATTAAAAATAAGTAAGTAATTCTGAATCACGAACCTTTCCCCCCCCCGCAAAAACCCGTAAAAGCAAATTTAAAGTGCTTGGCCTTTTGCTGACCTTCTGTATATTATCTGATTGGTCAGTTCAGTTTGTGGGAAGGGGAGGTAGACTTGGAATTAGGATAGTTTTAGCTGTTGGTTTTTGGGGAGACAGACGTGTCTCCAGGATGGGATATTTCAAAGTTTACTATCTATTCACCTCCGAACTCTTTCTATTCAAATAAAGTCTTATTATCATTATTATTTTAATCTGAGTAAACAAGTGACAGATGTGAGAAACGCTGCAAACGGATTACGGTAGGATCAGACTGACGAGAGAGCCGTTATGAGCTGTTTGAAGTAGAAAAAGAGTTTATAAGGGTTACCAACCTAAAAATATAGTGAATAAGTCATATTACTTTCTTGTTGATAGATTGGAAGTGAATAAAAGTGTTGATGCATTTGTTTATTAAATGTTGATTTTGATATTTAAAAACAGTTTGTCATTTGCACATTCAAAGACAAATCCGACAAAAGCCCCCTCCCCAAAGTTTTGAGACCCTCACCAAAAAAAGAAGAAAAAAGAAAAACAAAAAGAAAGAAAAAAAGCAAAAAAGTAAAAAGACTATTGAATTAATCGAAGGCATAAAAAAAAAAAAAGAATTAAAAGTGTTTTGTTTCTTAAATTTCCGTTGTTGAAACCTTGTTATCTATTTTCAAGTGGTAATTCATTTTAGACAAAACCGGAAACGCAGGCATTTGACCTGATGTTAAAAAGCCTGGGTCAAGAGCAACGTTCATGGCCTATGTGGGAAAGTTTGATCATTGTTAAGCAATTGAATATCTCCGAAAAAAACAAATAAAAAACAAACTATACGCAATTTTTAAAGTCACTAGCAAAATAAAAAAAACGCCCTATGGGCGACGTAAAATAAATATTGCCTGAGGGGATGGGAGTTGAAAATTTAGTATCAGAGAGTTTGTATCATAAGTAAAGTAAAATCATCAAATTTATTAAAGGAGTAAAAAATAAAATAAATTTATCAAAGGAGTAAAAAAAAAAAAAAAAAAAAAATTGAAATGGAAACTTAGTTCTGATAACTTTAAATATATATTGAAATAAAACAAACTATAGATAGATAGATAATACCAGGTATGTATTTATTAAAACTTGTTTAAAAAAAACCCCAATGAGGACTGTCTAATATTGCATGCTCAAATTTTGAGTGTATTTATTTTATGTTATGACATTTTAGGTAGTGTGACGTAAGCAGTAACGCAGTTTTTGTTACAGAAAAAAACCGGAAGCGAATCTCCATTATTAATAGATGTGCACATATTTATTCTATTGTAATCATTTACTAAGCTTAGATAAGTTTAAAACAAGGCTAGAAATTGAACTCACTAATAATGGTTCACTAGTCTACCTCGCTAACCATAACACAAAGCTATAATTATCATTACTCCCAATCCACACTATATCGCTAATTAAAGTAATCTCGAAATACAATTACAAACTGGTTAGTCTGTCATTTTTGTAAGATAGTATAGATTTTTAAAATAACTGTAAATCACTGTTGAAAATTACAGTGGTTATAAATTCATAGAGTTTGACTGGCAATAATCTTGAAGCCAGGCTCGTCTAGAGCGGGGTCCTCATTGGCTTAGAGAGTCACGTGATCAGATGAAACTGGGGAAATAGGATTATTATCAAGAGAGTTGATCACAGGCGGCTTTTTTTTAGGCAGACGAGTGTGGGTTGAGAATGTATCGTATGAATTCAACACCAATATTTTATTTGTTTATTTGGTTTGGTTTATTTTTTAACCGCATACCAACTGCATATGAGTTATATTGGTTGATTTTGTAAATAATAAAAGATATATTTTTGATTATTAATACTTAACTTATCGGTGGTTTGATTTGGTTTGGTTTATTATATTTTACGGCACGTCAACCCCTGTTTGGTTATTTTATACCGAAGACGTATTCTATTTATGCTTGATGGGTATTCGACATAAAAAAAACGACATTGTTTTAAATACATTTTTAAAAACTCATTTTTTTCTATTTAACTCATAAATTGGACCCTAACAGGTACTACCAGTCTGGGTTAGAGTAATGGTGATGAAGGGGTACTCCACACTCCCAGAGCTCCAGAACTAGAAATTCACCATTAGATGCAGTTTAACGTCATACCCAGGACACGATTTGGTTTTGAGCTACGTGTTAACCACCTGTGTCCATAAAAGAACCTATTATCAAGTCACACTGAAAACATCGGTTTCAGCTAGATCAACGAAGTTAAGTAGTGATGGCCCTGTTCTATACTTAAATGGGTGACCACTTAGGGAAAAGGTACTGTAAACAACCTAATGCCTTAGTATGGCCAAAATTTTACGTGTTTTTAACCCCTTCAACCGTGAATTAAATTTCAACAAAACTCGTAGAATATGAATAAAACTTAACTTTTGCTGTATTATTTAATTGATGTGGAAATACCGGGAATTTAGGTTAATCTAATTTAGTTGAGGAATGCTTCGTGAAGTCAGAATGTTTAGTTAATAAACAAAAATTGTTTTGTGTTATATTTGGGATTTGTTTATTTGCTATGAAGTAAAAAAAAAAAAAAATACTGGGTGAACATACACAAAGTGTGGTGACTCCGTCATTTTTGCCAGAGGCTATACATTCTCTATTTGAAAAAAAAAGAAGACCCCCCCTAAAAAAACAAAAAAAAAACAAACAAAAAACAAAAGAGAAAAACAAGTATCACGAAGGAAAGCAGCAGCTGGGTAAGGGTGGGGGTTGGAGTATGGGGTATGGGTCAGTTAATCCGGATTATTATTGTTAACAATTTTCGTCTTCCTAAATTTCATTAAAAAATCAAATAAAATACTCCTAAATCTCATCATTTTTATTCTTGTTCCCTCAGGACCTTCCAACCCGAAGCTCGTGGGGTTGGTTTCGTTTAATTGTTTAACGGTTACTTAATGCCAAAATTTGCTTCATTTATTCAGTTTTAGTTTTGTTTATCTCTTTAACGGCACATCAATTCCTTATGGGTTATTTAATACCAAAATTTTATTCACTTGTTAGGTTTTATTCATTTGTTTAACGACATATCAACTCCTTATGGGTTATTCAATTCCGAAATTTGATTCATTTGTTTGGTTTTGTTTATTTTTTTTTAAC
Organism: Doryteuthis pealeii; assembly: GCA_023376005.1. Lineage (NCBI taxonomy): Eukaryota > Metazoa > Mollusca > Cephalopoda > Myopsida > Loliginidae > Doryteuthis > Doryteuthis pealeii. The sequence goes on along the minus strand of CM042147.1, from coordinate 41,010,871 downwards.
GGCTTATCAACTCTTTCTGAGTTATTTAATGCTAGTATTTGATTTATTTGTTTGATTTGGTTTGGTTTATTTTTAACGGCATATCAACTCTTTATGGGTTATTTAATGCTGAAATTTTATTCTCTTGGTTGATTTTGTGTATTTGTTTAACGCCGTATCAACTCCTCGTGGGTTATTTAATACTGAAATTTGATTTACTTGTAAAGAAAAATTGATTTTAATCATAATTATTGATATTTTCCACGTTTCCTTTAAATTTCTTTCTTGTCAATGCTCACATGTAATCACATCGTGTCAGTTTTCACATGCAATCGCACTTGACTTAATTTTTCAAGTATTCTTATCTGTCATTATTTTCTATCTATTTCTATCTAAAACTGATAATGTACACAATTATAGGGTTTCAAGAAACTAATAATGACCCTTCGTAAACATTTATACTTTCAAGTAACTATTCTTAATACAAATAATTTACATAGAGTTATATGATATCAAGTATTTCTATGTGACACAGATAATTCTCAGATCTATTTGACCCAGAGATGGGACTTTATCAGATACTACCACTCTGGGTCAGAATGGATCAGGAACTAATGGCAATAAAGGGTACTCCCTACTCGCAAGAGCTTCAGAACTGGATCCTCATCATCAGATGCAGTTTATATATATATATATATATATATATATATATATATATATAGATAGATAGATAGATAGATAGACCTTTAAGTTATCTATACATATATAAAGGGCAGTTGTGTGTATATGTATGTCCGGAGGAAACTTCGAAAATAAAACAATTAACGACAAAGTAAATATATATACGCATTAAATATCAACAGGGCTTGGTTTTTGAGCAAAAATAATTGAGATTTGATTTATATTCATGAAGATAATTAGAAAATAAAATTTAAATGATAACAGCATGGATTTTTTTCATTTAATATTTTAGATAGAAGACAGTAACATTTCTTTTCAGAGCAGCTGGATCAATGCAAGGTCTAATTTTTTACATAGGGATTTAGATGGGTCATCCCACGAGGATTCAACTCACGATTCAGTAATAATGGATCTGTGGGACTTGTTAGTGATGGCTTATTAATTGCCACGGTATTGAAGGGCTTACCCTCAATTTTCAAACCCTTTGCAACAGTAATAACTCAAAGGGATAAGCCTATGACGTTCACGGAATTCAAAGTAAGTCTCCGTAGTTATGAAGAAACAGAAAGTATGTACTCTGGGGAATCCGAACATGGAACTATACAACTGAAGACCCAATTTAAAAAGGGTAAAACCAATCCCCGCTATGAGGGCAGATCAACTAGATATACCAACTACCAGAATTATCAAGGCAGACCTTGGAAGGGTAACAAGAAGTCACCATTTAAAATATATTACATGTTATATTTGTAACAAAAAGGGCCACATGTCCTACGACTGTAGAAATAAGAAAAAGGATTCTTGTCAAAATGTTAAGTATTGCCCCCAAAGAAAAAAAAACATTTTTTTGCTGCTGGGTATGACTCTTTATCATTTAAGGAACATTTGCTCGTTGATTGCGGTGCCACTTAACATGTGATCAACAATAAAACTAAATTTATCAGTTTGGACCCCAATTTTGAGCCTGAAAATCATTTTGTGGAATTGGCGGATGGAAGCAAATCCAATGGCTTAGTTAAAAAACGCGGAGGCGGGTGTGAATATTTAAAAAATAATAAGGGTCAAATTTGCAAATTCATTTTAAAAGGGGCTTTGTATACTACCAGTTTTAAACAAAACATTCTTTCAGTCCGAGCCGCCACGGCTTCTGGGGCCCACATACATTTTGGACACAAAACATCAAAGTTGATTTACCCAAATGGCACCATATTTAATATAAAAAGAATGAGCTGCTTGTATTATTTAAAAAATATTAATTCCGCAAATACTGCAAGATATGATATTAACATCTGGCATAGAATCTTAGGTCACTGCAACATAAATGATATTAAAAAATTGCCAAAAGTAGTGAATGGAATGAAAATAAAATTTACCCCCTCATGTAAGACCAACTGTAATATATGTATTCAGGGAAAAATGGTTGAAACTAAAAATAAAATTTTAAACAAAAAAGAAACTGAGATATTGTCGCTAGTTCATTGCGACTTAGCCGGACTGATACAACCCCTTGGCAAAGGCAATTTCAGGTATGTACTGAATTTTATTGACGATTTTTCTGGACTTATGATGTTATACTTTTTAGCCCATAAATCTGATACTCTGCTAGCTACCAAACAATACCTAGCAGACGTCAGTCTATATGGTAAAGTCAAGCGCATACGAAGCGACAATAGAAGCGAATTCCTGTCAGAAAACTTTCAAAATTTATTAATTGAGAATAGGATTAAACATGAACTATCCAGCCCCTATTCTCCACATCAGAACAGCAAAGTTGAAAGAGCATGACGCACTTTATTTTTAATGGCTAGATGCTTTCTCATTGAGTCTAAACTACCAAAAAGTCTCTGGGTTTACGCAATACTTGCATCTGCTTATATAAGGAATCGTTGCTTTAATTCATATTTAGGGAAAACCTCTTTTGAAACTTTTACCGGTTCAAGACCGAACTTATGCATATTTTTGGGATGACTTGTTTTTGCTATGTGCAAAATAAAAAGAAATTGGGCCCCCGTGCTGAGGAGGGTATTTTTATCGGGTATGATAAACAAAGTCCAGCATATCTCATTTACTTTCCTGAAACAGGTGCTATTAAAAAAATCAGATGTGTCAAATTCACTGATTCCTATGCTAAAACCCTGAAATCAGATGAAATCGCTGACTTACTAGTCTTGCCACCTTATCCCGATCATGTTTATGCGAATAAACCGCCAACTGGTGAAACTCAACAATTATCAAAATCACGGTATCCAATACGTGAAAGAAAACGGCCAGATTTCTTTGTAACCGATAATTTCAAAGTAAAAAGTTTTGACTATTGCTATCTATTGTCTCCCATACTCAGCAATTATGTTGAGGCAATGAAATCACAATATTCGCAACAATGGGCGCTCGCAATGCAAAATGAATATAAAACACTCCTTGAAAATGATACGTTTTAATTAAAACCTGCACCAAAAAATAAGAACTTCATCGGTAGTCGTTGGGTCTACGATTTGAAATATAACGAAAATGGCACCTGCAAATATAAAGCAAGGTTTGTCGCAAAAGGATTTTCACAGATTTATGGTGAAGATTACCTTGATACCTTTTCTCCAACGACTAACCTAACTTCTATACGAGTTTTAATTCAGTTAGCAGTCCAATATAACTTGCGAATACACCACCTAGATGTCAAAAGTGCTTATTTAAATGCTCCATTAGATTTTGATATATACATATATCCCCCAGAAGGTTTTGAAAATGAAAATAAAAATAAAAATTGGGTCTGGAAACTTAAAAAGGCCCTATATGGTTTGAAAGTGGGCGTTCCTGGAATAACACTTTTCATAATTACCTGATTGACCAGGATTTTAAACCCTCTATTATAGACCCTTGTTTGTATACCAAGAAAATTAACAAAGAAATAGTAGTAATTTTATTATTATGAGTGGATGATATCCTAATTGCTTCAAAAACAGAAGCTGATTTAATAAAAATTAAAAATAGCTTAAGTTTAAAATTCGAAATGACAAATAACACGTCAATTAAATATAAATAATAACTTTAATAAATGAAACTTTACATCGTCTACTTCTAATAATGATTATCTTATAACCTGTGAGATAAAAGTTTTGCAATATTTTGGTAGTGCGAGACAACATTCAGCAGCTCCTGATGCTTTTGTCGAGGTTGTGAAAAGTGACGATTCACACTGAACTATGAGTGTCCGGGCTGGCCTGATACTCGCCGAGTGCTACTCGCCGGGTTTCGTTTGAATCGAGAAGCACGATCTTGGAACCCATGCTTTTAGACATACTCGACGTTGCCTGATCGTCGAGGTTCTTGCAACAAGAGTAAAATTCTTCATACTTTTGGTTACTGTACTCTAAGAACAGAGCCATCACCTTTCGCACAACAAATGCTTTGATTACTTCTGCAGCATTAAGGCCCGGTTCGAAATTGTAAAGCATAAGTTCCCAAATTAGACTACACTACGCGCTCATCGGTACAGCCTTTAAATTACACACAAGGGGAAACAATGCACAACGTGTCAGCGCACCACCTACCACGATACTACCAACCACTGCGGTTATTTACGACGAACTGAACTGCTTCGGTCATGTGATATACGTGCCACAGACATATAAAAATATTACAACATTTTTAGACCCGCTTGTAATATCAGTAAGTACTGCTAATAATAAGGATTCCTCATTTTGGAACTTCTCACAGAGCTTTTTGTGCCATTTTCATTCAGCAATTTTCTTGTGAAAAGATGTCTGATTTTTATTCTATAAACCAAATATGGTAATTTTAGAATAACTGATTTTATCAAATCTGACCAAAGGTTACAAGTTCACATTTAATTAGTTTATTTGGAAACATTAAAAAAACAAAAAAAAACATGAGATGTAAATATTTAACTGTTTGCCTACTTTAAACCGCTCACAATGGCTCTTCCACCTCTGCAATTCTATCATAAGTCACTGGCCGCGGCTTTCGCACGTGTCCCTTTTTTACAACGTGAATGCTTAGACGGAATCCCAGTGGCTGAGCAGTCCATGACTTGCAACACTCTACTTTGGCCCTTACTTAGGCAAGACGGATGGTTGGAGAGACCCCTTCCGATTAATCGGCTGGTCATGCCAAGCCCTAGCATCTATACATTTGTCTACGAACTAACCCTGCGACTAGTACTTGATTTTTTTACAATAGTGAACCAGGTGAATAGATAGTGAACTTTGAAATATCCCATAACACAGGTAAAAAAATACCAAGAAATTTTGGTACAATCGTCGGGGAAATTTGGTAGTTAAAGTGTCAAAGACCATAAAGAGATTTTGTGGATCGGACTCAGTTATGCCATATTTAAAAAAAAAAAAAATCTGATCTCTCTGATAAGATGAAACGAAACATTTTTCAAGTTGTGGCCGTGTCAGTACTATTGTATACGCAACATTTTGACTCTGACGAAACGCTTGGAGAAAAGGCTCAGTGGGAACTGTACAAGGATGCTACGTGCTGTCGTGCACAAATCTTGGAAACAGCACCCCACAAAAGAGCAGCTGTACGGTCACTTACCTCCTATCACACAGGCCATCCGAGTAAGACGAAATAGACATATGGACATGCGCTGATAGTGGATGGTGTGCAGAACTCCTTCAAGGAGCGATGGCCGATAGAGACGAGTAGCGAGGAAGAGTCATTGATATCCGTGCTGTTGGCAATGATGATGATAATGATGATGATGATGATGTTGTGATGATGATGATGATGTCACATATTCTTCTATCAATATTTAATATTATGTTATATTATGTTTATAGATTTTAACGGCATATCAACCCGTCTGGGGTTATGTCATGCCTAACGGTTAAAAAGTTATACATATCGTGTATTTATATTATTTATTCCCCTGTGATGACAACTGATCGATTATATGACTGTAAAAGTTCGCGGTAAAGGAATTCTTTCTCTTTTGTTGGTGTTCAGTCCACGATAGCCTGGAAGAGTTATCTTCCCGTTGGGTTGTCGCTTGTTATCACCAGGGGCTATTGTATTTAAGCGCCTGGTTTAAACGCACAATAGTACGCTAAAAGAAAGGTTTTTAAATGCGTGTTTTCAGTCGGGAATCACCACATGTAAGAATTAAAGTTCCAAAGCCTTCAAAAAAACGTGTTCATCACGTCGGGGTCACCACCTGTAATGTTCAAGGTTATAACAATGTTATAACTTGTTGAAACGAAACAAACTCCGACACGTGGTATTGGACATAACATTTTATATAATGAAACAGCACGGAAATAAGACAAGATACAGAAACAATAAAATACATGTACATAAACATACAAGAGTAGAGATAAAAGGACTGGAGTGTCCGTACATACAAAATCACTTACTAGTGATGAGGGACCGAAGCCCCCGGAAGAGTTGCATAGCGTTGGGGGCAGGGCCCCCGACCGAGAAGGGTATGACAATGTCTCTAACCCATGTGCTCGTACAAGATGTAGTAAAAGAGGAAGAAGCGTTTGAACCAGGCGCTTAAATACAATAGCCCCTGGTGAGAACAAGCGACAACCCAGCGGGAAGATAACTCTTCCAGGCCAATGGGAAGATAATCCAAACATGACCAAAATTGACTTGAAAGAGAGTTTGCTTTCCTTTATGAGTGAACAGCAGTTAAAAATACTAGACTTCATAATTTCAAAGGGTATTCGATAAAAATCCACTCTACTTTTCGAGTGATATTTTCCCGTGTAAGTTTCTGGACTAGACAATCTCCAGACATATATTAATACACTTAAAGGCGCGAGGTATAATGGTTACCGTCGTAGGAAATGGACACGGCGACACGAGTTCAAATCTTCGACGAGGCTGCTTGCATTTCACATAGTATTAATACCCTTAGGAAAGGTATGAATCAAACAATTCTCGCCCCGTCTATGGGTAAATAGTAGGGTAGACTGGACTCTTTACCCTTGTTTAGGCAACAAAACTAGGAGAAATAAAACTCTGAATTCAAATCTGTTAAATTCCGCTAAAAGATATGAACTTGTGTCACATCCTGCTCGTACGGAGGTGTTGGTATATATATATATATATGAAAGTAAACAAACAGTCTGTTTGAGATGGCGATAACCGACAATTTTGGGGAGAATATGTGCTTAATTGAAGTCATACCTAATTTGAAACTTAATTAGTTGATAATTAATGAATTAGGTGAATATATAAGTTCAAATGTAAGGCGTAAACAAATAAGGCTTAGAGAGTCACGGGATCAGATGAGTTTCGGAAAGTAGGATTATAAGCTACATATATTGTATCAAGTATACCTATCCAATACGAATATTGTTCAAACATATCTATTTAACACATAGATGGGACCCTAACACACACACACACACACACACACACACACACACACACACACACACACACAAATATATATACATATAGCATAAATACCGAACTGATCACGTGATCTGTTACTGAAGTGATAGAAACGGTACAGTCTATCAGCAGGTTAACATAATTATAAACAATATTATAAACAAACACACACACATACATACATACATACATACATACAGGCACGTGCGCGTAAGCTGAGAGTGGTAGAAAGACATTCCAGTAGAAACCTTTAAGTCAGTGTTTCTCAACCTGGGGTGCTAGCACTCCCAACAGTTAAAACTGGGAATTGGACTGGTAGCACGCGGGGGTGGGGGACTGTCCAAGAGTCAGAATATTGCTTTCGAACGCTTCTACGACAGTTTGTTTTTATGGGAGGAGGGCTGCTTGGTCGATTCGACTTTTCATCAAATGGGTGTGATAATCTAAGAAGAAGTAAGGATTCTCACAGAGTTTAAAGATTAAAATGTCCTCAGTATTAAAGAAAAGGAATTAATCAGACATTTTTATATCTAGTACAATATTCAGGTCTGAATTATCACAAAAAGTATTTCTTTTCATACCATCCAGTTTTAATGGATGTCTTTCTACTCGCAAAATCCTCGCAACGGGCATTTGTCACAGTTCCATTGACTTAGCTACCTGATTACCTAAAGCCTGCTTCAGAGCGCTTCGGCCTCTGGAGTGGCTAGGTAATAAAATTAACAGCGTTGATCCCAGGGGGCTATCCCTCCAGGCAATACCTGCCCCGTTGATTTAAAGGGCAGGGCTTGGTTTATTGCCCAGTGCCTGAGACTCCCCCTCGAGGAATGCCGATGGGATCGACGCATTTTTTGTGCATACCACCCATAAGCTTCAGCTTGTGGGTTGTCCCACGTTAATAGGGCCTCGTACAAGTGGGGTACGAGGTAAATATCCATTGACTTAGCTACACTACCACTTGACCTATTATGTCATTTAGACAACATAAGCTGAGCCCATTACTACCGCTATGGAATACGTCAACTGTGCCTATACAGAGGGATAAAATCCTCCCAACAGTGCTACCTGTTGGTCGTGGGTGGCGACTCATGATTATTAAGGGCGGAATCTTGGTGGCTGAGTTGTCCATGACTTGCAACTCTATTTTAGCCCTTACTTAGGACCGACGGGTGGTTGAAAAGGTCCCCTCCGATCAAACGTCAAGGCCTAACACAAATCCAAAACCCCTTTTATCATATATGTGCTAGAAGGCGGTGGCTAGGTATGACGTTAACCTGCATCTACTGGTGAATTCTGGATTGAAGGGGTACTCCACACTCTGATGAGTGTGGAGTACCCTTCAATGTCATTACTCTCAGGTTCACACTGACCCGGAGTGGTAAAACTTGTTAGGGCCCCATCTATGGGTTAAATAGATAAAAATGAGTTGTAAAATATTGTTTAAAAATACTTGAGTAAAAAATAATAATTGAAATACCCAACAAGAATAAAGAACAAAAATAGTCCAAAATTGAACCTAACTGAGCGAATCAAGTTCATTATCACTTACTACGTTGTCAAAGTCCAACATGTAAGACATTACGCCGCCAAGTATCATTTACTTCATTCTTCGTTGCAAAATACTGAAAAATATTTTCTAGAAAATGCTAATTTTAAAATCATTTTAAAGTCATTGTTCAATTGAAAAATCTCAGACAAATTAATTGATACTAGCATGATGTGCGGATATAAAACAGTGTAATAATTCAATTATTACAACGTTTGATATGTTTACTTAAGAGCTATAGATAAATAGTTCAATATGTAAAACGTATAATAATCTTGATTTAACTCTCTCTTTTTTTCTTTCCTTCTTTTCATCTTTTCATTATGTTCGATAGAAACAGATTAGCGTAATCATATTCGCACGCTCACCCGCTCTCCCAATATTTCCCTTACTTTCTTTCTTTTTTATTATATTTTGTCGTGTAGCATGTATTTTTTCTTCACTTTCTTTCTTTCTAACAAAAACGGAATTGTCCATTATTTATCTAAGGCGACGATACTCATCAGAAATCAAAATCTAGATAATTAGGATTTACATTTTTGCATTTCATCAGAGACGATTTGGACGGTCTCATTTTTAACCAGAGGGTGTTGCAAGATGAAAACAGTCGTTCATTTAAGGAACAAGAGTATTGATATATAACTCTTTCCAATCATTGACCACCAAAGTATGATTATGATTAAAGGAGGCTACTGCATGCGACGGACATCTGAAGAAGGCCGCAGATAACAATAATCAAAACTTTGTAACTGTAGCAACCTAGGCGAGGAAATCAGTGGAATAAAATAACCCAAGGGTTGACATGCCGTAAAATCCAACCAAACAACTAACCAACCATTACTACAAGTGAAAAAAACATCATCTGCTCAGCATCCAGTAGCCGAGCAGATCTACTCAATGTAGGTCTTTGCTGGCCGACCCACACTGGTGTGCCCATGTGTAGGTGCCCAAAGGATAACGTCACTTATGAGCTCGTCCTTGATTCTCCAGCAGTGTCCAGCACGTCTTTTTCGTCTTTGTTCAAGACAGCACACAACATCCTTGTACAGTGCCCATCTGGATTTTTCCCAAACATTTCGTTAGAATCCAAAAAAGTGTAGCCATACAATAGCATTGACACGGCTACAACTTGGAAGAATTTTGTTGTATCTTATCGAGATACTCTAAAATGAATTAGAATATTTTAGCAACTTTCAAATGGGAAAGTGAGTCAATATGGCTTAAAGTCACGTGACAATGACAACGCTCGCTTCTTGAAATCAATCTTTTCATTTTTATTTTTTATTAGAATTATCTATTAGTGGCTAACGGTCGGTTTTCAGTGAAAGTTAAACAGCAATGAGGCTCCTATGTACTTAATCGTTAAGGAATATTTAGGTAAGCAAACGGAGACCCGTGTGCCAGATAAGTAAAGCTTAGTAAATTCTAAGAATTATCACTTGGTTCCTGGTGAAGGGACCGAATAGATTTTAGATTCAAAGAACTGACATGAGAGATAAATAGATAGTTAAGGAACAAAAAACAAACAAAAAAAAACAAAAAACAAACAAAAAACAAAAACAAAAAAGAAAGAAACAACAGTGCAAAGAGCACAGCTGATGGAATGTAAGGTGTCAGTGTGCGAATAAAAGTTCTTTACCGAACTGATCACGTGATCCGTTAATGAAGTGATAGAAACGGGACAGTCTGGCAGCAGGTTAACATAATTATAAACAATGTTATAAACACACACACACACACACACACACACATATATATATACATACATACACACGTGTGATCTGAGAGTTGTGGGAAGACATTCCAGTAGAAATCTTTAAGTTAGTGTTTCTCAACCTAGGGGTGCTAGCACTCCCAGCGGAGTAGGTTTGGGACTGGGAATGATTTCGGGATCTAAAGAAAAATAATAAAAAAGGGGGCTGTCCAAGAGCTAAAACATTGCCAGCTAATTTGGGTGTAGGTAGGCTTCTGGCCGATTCGACTTTCCATCAAATGGGTGTTAAATTAAGAAAACTTTGGGAAACACTGTTTAAAGAGGAAAAATGCAACCTAAAAAAGGGGAACCACTCTGAATGAATTTTAACTGTTAATTAATCTACCCATTATTTTCCCATTAAACTAACCCTAAATCCTAACCCTAACCCTAACCTCGTCTTTTTTTCCTAGTAGATCAATAAATAAATAAATAAATAATTTATCAGTCAATCACAGTGGTCCCCCCCTTTTTTTAGGTTGGAGTTATAGGAAATAACCACAAATAGTATCGGGGGCTTTCGAATTGTTAACAAATTATTGCAAAAATTTTGACTCACCCTTTATTTTTTTTTAACGATTTCTGAAAGTTTGTTTGGAATTGGACTAAAACCGTCAGGGCCTTGTAGAAGAACGATAATTGATTGAATGATCAGAAGATTGTGTTCGAATCACGTCAAAGTCACCAATGTAGAAAAACGATAGTTGGTTGAATATCGTGTCCTCGTACGGAATACATGTGAGAACAATACACGACCAAGTAATAAAAAAATATTTTATTGCCTGAGCAAACTTAATACAATAGAATACAAACATGACATGAGAAACGTGGAAGAGATTATACAGAGTTGTTTAAGTGAAATTGTTGCATAGCTTGCAACGGAAGATTCCTCTTCCGGTCAAAAGACAAAGAGAAAGATAAAAACATATATTAAAAAAAGGGAGAACGGAAGAGAGGTCTTTCGGTCAAGAAGCAGGGAGAAGATGAAAAAATAGATAAAAGAAAAAAAGGAAAACGGAAGCAGAGTCTTCCGGTGAAGAGAAAGATAAAGAAATATATATGTCCGTTATCAGATCAAACGATAAATGCGTGGGCATATTTTTTGTATAAAAAGGCCTAGCGGATGAAGGGGAAAACAGTCTTCAGCGAGTAGCCAAGAAGTTAACCTCGTCTCCCATATCAACCACCCCGGGAAGTTCATTGTGAACACTGCCCTCTTCGCTAGCCACCGGCATTTTCATTGTGAACACTCATCGCCCCTCACCACCCACACACCGAAGAAAATAAAGACGGGTCCTATTTTTATATATACGTGTCTGTGGTTTTATTGAAGTCCAGTCAAGCGGCTACACAACAGACGTCCTGTTATGATTCTTTAGTAGAGAAAGTGCTAAGTCGATAGGAACGCTACTCATGAGGATTTTGACTTTTCTTTTATACTGCTACTTGTTGCACCACCTTGTGGCTATATCAGACACGGGAGGTAATTACCTTTCATGTCCTTTTGTGTCAAATGTGAAAACTGTGGCAAGTAAAGAATATAATTCCTACGGCCTTAACTGTATGAAAAACGGACTAGCATTTGGCAAGTTATAACAACATCTAAGAAGCTTTGGCATTTAGGTGCTATTAAATAAGGGGACACCCATCTCAGAACTGATTGGTTGGTTGGTTGGTTGGTTGGTTGGTTTTACGGCACGTCAACCCCTTGGGTTATTTTATGCCGAATACTTCTATTGGTAATTTGGTATTCAAAAAGGTTTAATGCCGACAAAGTTTTGAAATAATTTCATTTTTAATGGATAATACAATTTTGTTTATAAACTCATGTTTTCTATTTAACCCATAGATGGGACCCTAACAGGTACTACCACTCCGGGTCAGATGAAAGTGAACCAGGGAGCAATGGTGACGAAGGAGTGCTCCACATTCCCCAAATCTCCAAAACTGGAACCTCTCTACAGAGGTGCAGTCGGTGCATTCTAACGCCCCAGCCGACAGGGCGGCTCAGAACTGAATAAACGATCTAATCTATACAGAAGCAAAACTAGTTAGTTATAAAATTGACATCTCCCAAACACAAAAGCTGTATCGAAAATGAAACTAGAAAAACAAATAAAGAAACTCTGATAAAAAAAGCATTGAGAAAGGAAAAAAACACAAGGACACAATGGAATGAAAAGACAGAAAAAAGACCACAGCAAATAAGACTAACTATACACTTAATTAACCAGAAGATACTTGCAAAAGAAGGTAGACTCAAAAGATACCGGAACATAAATAAGCAATACAAGCAAAACAGGACCTTCCAAAATGGGCGAGAGAAATCACGCACGTAGTGGTTCAAAGCGTACACGACTATGTCTAGCGTGTAAAATGAGATCAGGGGTGGGGTGTAACGGACGATAGGGGAGATTGAACTCACATCCTCCTGATCGTGAGTTGTGGCTTTATGTCGAACTACCTCGTTAGCGCGCATGTAAATCACTATACTGTGCGATTGACCAGGATATCGGATGTTAGTGTCATTATTTAAAGCCTGTCTTAAACACCCGGCGTAGTCGCGTTTTTGAGTCTGGCTGACGAGGGCAGTGACGTAGGACAAGAGCGAAGGATGTGACTGCGAGAGAGTTTGAAAATCGGCGGACTACTGTCTTTTGAAAAAAGAACAACGAACATCAGACGTATGCGGTTACTGTGGGGCAGTTTGCTGAACGAAAGGGATTATTGTTGTTGAAAAACTTATCATACAAAATAAAAAGGAAATTCTACCAACAAGTCAGTGGATAAACGAATACCCGAAAACAAAGGAAACAGAAAACTTTGGGAACAATATCATCACAGTCTTTTTGGATGTCTGTGTATGTTTCCAATTGTCCATCAGTCGCAAAAGTTATGTAAAGTTCACACACCCAGGTGTTTACTTTTTATAGATTTTAGTGCCACTTGACGCGACAACGATGAAACTGATTTTAATTTCATCTGATTATATATTTACAGTTTCCTCTGTTGAGGTTTTCCCGTCCATTTCGTGAGATAAGTTTCGTTCACACATTCGTCAAATGTGACTTCCGCTGTCTTTAATAATGCGTGGTAGAAAATGCATCAAGCTGCGTAGATTATCAGTTCCACATCCTCTGCCTGGTTTAGTTTTAAAGACGGTATCACTCACTTCCAGACTGTGTGACGTCACTCACTTCCAGACTGTGTGACGTCACTCGCTTCCAGACTGTGTGACATCACTCACTTCCAGACTGTGTGACGTCACTCACTTCCAGACTGTGTGCTTCCAGACTGTGTGACATCACTCATTTCCAGACTGTGTGACATCATTCTCTCACTTCCAGACAGTGTAACATCACTCGCTTCCAGACAGTGTAACATCACTCGCTTCCAGACTGTGTGACATCACTCACTTCCAGACAGTGTAACATCACTCGCTTCCAGACAGTGTAACATCACTCGCTTCCAGACTGTGTGACATCACTCACTTCCAGACTGTGTAACATCACTCACTTCCAGACTGTGTACGTCACTCGCTTCCAGACTGTGTGACATCACTCGCTTCCAGACTGTGTACATCACTCACTTCAGACTGTGTGAGACAGACTGTGTGAGACTGTGTGACATCAATCGCTTCCAGACTGTGACATCAATCGCTTCCAGACTGTGTGACATTACTCACTTCCAGACTGTATAACATCACTCACATCCAGACTGTGTGACATCACTCACTTCCAAACTGTGTGACATCACTCGCTTCCAGACTGTGAGACACTCGCTTCCAGACTGTAACATCACTCACTTCCAGACTGTGTAACATCACACGCTTCCAGACTATGTAGCATCACTCACTTCTAGACTGTGTGACGTCACTCGCTTCCAGACTGTGTGACATCACTCGCTTCCAGACTGTGTGACATCACTCACTTCCAGACTGTGTAACATCACTCAGACTGTGTACATCACTCACTTCCAGACTGACTGTGTGACATCACTCGCTTCCAGACTGTGTGACATCACTCACTTCCAGACTGTGTAACATCACTCCTTCCAGACTGTAACATCACTCACTTCCAGACTGTGTAACATCACTCGCTTCCAGACTGTGTGACACATCACTCACTTCTAGACTGTGTGACATCACTCGCTTCCAGACTGTGTGACATCACTCACTTCCAGACTGTGTAACATCACTCGCTTCCAAACTGTGTGAAATCACTCACTTCCAGACTGTGTAACATCACTCACTTCCAGTCTGTGTAACATCACACGCTTCCAGACTATGTAGCATCACTCACTTCTAGACTGACATCACTCACTTCTAGACTATGTGATATCCCTCATTTCCAGACTACGTGATATCATCCGCTTCTGGATGACGTGAGCTCATTAGTTTCCACACGGTATGATATAGTCTTCCAGACTATCTAATATCACTTGTTTCTAGACTGATATAAATTGCTTCCAAACTATGATATCGATCCGTTCTAGACTGATATCACTCGCTTCCATACTGTTGTATCGCTCACTTCTAGACTATGTGATATCACTCGTTTCAAGAATATGTAGTATTATTCGTCTCTAGACTACACGATATCACTCGCTTCTAAGCTACGCGATATCATTCGCTTCATGAATATGTAATTTCGCCAGTTTGTAAACTATTATTTGCTTTCAGAATGATATTGCTCGCTTCTAGACTATGCGACATTTGCTTCATGAATGTATATCACTCTTGTCTATGTGTAGTGTTGCTCATTTCATTTGAAACGAGTTCTTTCGTTTGTTCAGCTATATGATATTTAGAATTTGGGGATTTTATTCAACTTTACATTTTTCGATTATAGAAGAGTAATTATTTTGAAATAATAAAACGGTCACACGAGAGTTGGGAATTTTTAAAACGATCAAGTCAGTTACTGACCGGTAGAGGACAAGTAAGGAGCTTAAATTTCGGAGCTAGCGAGACCGGCTCTACCAACTACTAGGGGTGAGTTACGATTTACTAAAACACTAGCAGTTCCTTCATCGACTCAAAAATACCACTCCACATCTTCCTGTTTAAAAGAGGTTGAAATACAGTAATAAAGTGAATGATATTCTTTCTTTGATCATGTTAGACTTTTTCCTTCCTTCTGAACTTATTGTTATCTCTTTAATTCACATCAGTGTCCAGCAACTTTCGTCAAGACCCCAGCAACGCAACACTAGACCTGTTGCTTTACCAGTGCTAAAGAGCCCAGTGTACCCTAAAATTTACCCATAGCTGGTGGAAGGAAGGAAGGAAGCGGGGACAAACTCTTGCTTTTCTAACGGGCATTAGCAAAAAAGAAGAGACCCAGCTTTTACCAGGATTTGAACTCGGCTTGTCTATTTTTTTATAACGACATTCGTTATGTAACATACACCTCCATTGCATTACGATGCGATGACTATACTGAACTTGGTTATTTCTTTTATGTATTTACCTAACCTCTCCACCCGAGCAGTATGTGACACAAGGTCCATTTTTAATGGGTTTGTATTCAAAGTTTTCTTTCTACACCAGTTGCCATACCAAGTCTGCCCTACTATTGCAGGGAGAATGGATAGATTAATACCTTTCCCAAGGGTATGAATGCTATTTGAAATGCAACCACACTCGTCCAGAAGTTGAACTCGTGTCTACCTGTTCATTTCCTATCACGATAACCATTACACCACGGGCACCCTAATTTCTTTTAGTCACTGATTTCTATCCGTCAATAACGAACTGGCTTTCAAATCTGTTTTCATTGTCGACGATAGAAACAGAAATCGGTCTGACTCTGAATTCATTAACTCAAACATGGAATGTTAATATCTTTATCGCCTGAATCAAACGCCTTGACTCACTTAATAATGGATTGCTTGTACAATCTTAAAGAATATGTACAGCAGTACCTCGACTTATGAGTGTCCTAACTTACGAATTTTTCGATTTACGAACTGTCATTTGGCGGATTTTTTGCTTTGTTTTGTAAGCTAAAATTTGAGGAAGGAGCGAGCTTCAGATACGCTTATGGTAATAAGTTCACTAAAAACATATAAATTTCCAAATTTATTACTCCAAAGAAAATAATTTTCATAAAAAAATAAACATTAAAATATATTACAGCACAAAATTCATTACGTTCTATTTTATTATGATTTTATACAATGCAGTGCTATTTTTTTACTGTTAAATACAAAACATTTCGGCGATGTGCCCTCCGAATTTCCTCAGATGTTTCTTATCGAACCCGGGAACCTTCTTGTGGAACTCGGGAGCCTCCATGTCGTAATCGGAACTACGAAACGAAGCCTTTATTCAATCCATTTGGGTAGATTGTTCTCATTCTGTTAACCATGATCGAGTTCGACAAGAAATACTTAAAGAAGACCGGAGGGCACATCGGTCGAAACTTTGTGTATGTAACAAAAAAGATAAGTACAACAGTCCGAAAAATCTAAATAATACAAATTATTAAGCCTCATCTCAGAAATTCAGACAAATAAGTACTACTTTTCTTATTTTAAAAGAAGTAACAAAAAAAGATTAGGGTGTTTTAAGGCTGGTGTTGGTTGAAACGGATTAATGGCATTGCAGTTTATTTCAATGGGGAAAATTGATTTGACATACGAGGAAATTAAATTATGAGCGGAACGAATTAAATTCGTAAGTTAAGGTACCATTGTATTTTTATCGCCTGAATCAAACGCCTTGACTTACTTAATAATGGATTTCTTGTACCATCTTGAGAAGTATGTGTTTCATACAGATAACAAACTTTTAAATTTGTCAATGTTCTCTTTCGTATATTTATTCTTTTTGTCTCTGTAAACTTATCGCATGATAATCATACGATTGTCCTCATTATTTTTATGTGACATGTTTACTTGCTTTCGCCCAGTTTTTGTTATTTTTGTTTTTAGTTTATAAAAAATTTTTTTTTTTAAACTTTCGTTTTTCTCAATGGCTACCGCACAATATTCCAGTTATTTGCCCTGATTATTTAGATTTATTGCATAAAATTTCACAGGCAGTGGACTCAATACGAACTAAAGGAGGACAAGCTGTTTTTACATGAGTGTATGTGCGATTAAAAAACATACACGATTACACAATGACTACATACTTGGAGGGTCGCCTTCCCCTCATTTGATATTCTTGGTGGTCCGTGTACACCCATTCGTCACACTTTTCACCCCAACACAGAAAACAGATTATTCAGCATAATTGTTGGTAATTCTAAAGAATTTTAGTCATTTCTAGATGCTAGAAAATAAGAACAGACTCGCAGAAATATATTCCATTTCATCTAGTAGGATTTGAAAAGGACACTGTGTAGTGTCGGCTACCTTAAAAAAAATTGGTAGAATTTCTCACAAATGAAAAAACAAGGCTTTCTCCTGCCTCTTCAAATCTAACTATTGTCTCTCTCTATCTCTCTCACACACACATACACTCTTTATCTCTATCCTCTATCACAAACAGATACACTAAAAACAGCTGAAAGCTAGTGAGTACTTACAAGAAGAAGAAGAAGAAGAAGAAGAAGAAGAAGAAGAAGAAAAGAAAATTTACAAGAAAATTGAAAATTTTGTTTCTCGCTTGAAAACCGCATAGAGCAAAAAAAAAAAAAAAAAAAAGAAAAAAAGAGAATATAATTCCCTGGACGTGATAGAAATTATATATTCCCCTCCCACCCACTCTTTTAATTTCTCCCTATCTCATTCGTCGGAATCACGGATGTTGTGAGAGTTGCGGGTAGAGTAATAAAATAAAAAAAGGAAAAAGAAAAAAAGAAAAAAGAAAAAAAGAAAAAAGAAAAAGAAGCGTGGTGTGACGAGAGTCGCCTTCGAAACGGATAAAAAAAAAGAAAAGAAAAGAAAAAGAATAAATTTAAAAAAAAAAAGAAAAAAGAAAAAAGTAAAAGAGAAAAAAAAAGAAGAGATGAACTGTTAACGCTGACCTTAGGCCGACGTCGGAGCAGTCACGTGACGAATGCGTAACCGTTTAGCACGTGCGTGAATTTGTACGCGCTCCATTCACAGAATTGAAGAGTGTGCCGTTAGCTTGTAAATGCCCGCAAGCAAGGCTCGTCTTCCGCGTAAATGATTTATCTCACGGATTCCCCTTTAAAAACGTAAGTAAATTTATTTATTAAAAAAAGTCTTTTTCTTAGTCAACCGAATGTCGAAAACAGTTTTTCAAACAATTCTCCGTTTTCTTGTTTTTAATATATATATATATATATATATATATATATATATATATATATATATTATTGATAATATAGTGTGCTATATATACTTGGTTTGAGAATCGTTTAAGCGAGAAACTGTCTGTAACCAAGCGCCGTTGATTTCTTGTCCACACTACTCTAACGTATATATATATATATATATATATATATATATATATATATATATATATATATATATTGTTTTGTTGAACTCTACTGACGATTCTTGTCGGACGAGTTTTTGTTCAATCCTTTCCAACTGTCTGGCAATCTTTTTAATGTCAGGGTGGAACTGGTGTAGCAATCCACCAAAGGTTTCTTTATGAGCGGTTTCGGCATATCTATCTGCCATCTTCAGGTGGGAGACTGATGGAATTTCAGGTGTCTCGTTTAATATATATATATATATATATATATATATATATATATAGGCCGGAGAATACAGAATTATATTTCAACATTTTATATCTGATAATAATATTTCTGATATAATATGATATTCAGTTTGTTTCACAAGATGTATAGTTAAATTTGTTCATTTTTATATATTTTTTTTTATAGAATTATAAACTCTTTTATTTAATATTTGTATTTTTTTGTCTTTGGTTCTTGCCATCATCTCGGTCTTTCTCGCTCTGTCCGTCGGGCATATAACACGTTGACTCTATCCCCTGCATTGGGGCAAGACTCCCATCAAAAGATTTCCTGGGTATAACACTAAACTGCACCTGATGACGAAGTCCCAGTTCTTGGGAATGTGGAGTCTCCTTCATTGCCATTAGCCCCAGGTTTATTTGATTCCTGTAGTACCTGTCAAATATATCTCCTTGTGATAAAGAAGTGTTTAACCGTTTACAATTATAGCGAAGATGCAATTTTAGTACCGTATATAATTGGAGACTGTAATTGTTCAACTTACTGTGGCATAAAATAACCCAACAAGAGTTGATATGCCGTAAAACTTTGAATATAATGTTTGTATTACGTAGCTTTGACTAACGAGACGAGATACCCTTTGGTTTGAATTCAGAGTTTTCCTTCTTTTAGACCGGTTGCCATACCAAAGCTAAAGAGCTCAGTCTGTTCTACTATCAATTCATAGCTGGGTATTAGCGCAATGCAAAATGCAAACAGCCGCGTCCAGGATTTGAACTCATCTCACCGTGTCCATCTCCAACGATGGTAACCATTATAACACGAGCCTCCACAAACTAGCCAAACAAATTAATTATCTAGCGTTAATGTTAAAATTATTTTTAGATTAATGATTGGTTGGTTGTTTTACGGTATATCAACCCTTATTGGGTCATTTTATGCTGAAAAAGTTTTCTTTTCATTCTTGATGGGTACTTAATTAAAAAAAAAACTCATTTTAAAGAAAAACTCATTTTCTTCTATTCAATCCATAGATGGGACAACTCATTTTTAGGTATAACACATTGATTAGAGGTCACTTAAAAAAACGAGACTTTATGCTACTTGTGCATTTTTTTGAGTGTTGATCCCGGATACTACCTGATTGCCCAACAGTTTAATCTGCTCCTTACTTGAATTAACCAAAGTTTTTTTTCCAAATGAATGTTTTATGAAGTTACCAAATAAGTTATTCTGTTTCAAGTCTGCAGTTCAATATCCTCATGATATTTACTAAATTTTGCATAGATATAACACACAGGACCCAGTTTTGCTTACTGTATCTGCTATTCAGTGTCCCCCATCAAAGTACTGAACAGGCTCATCACTGCTTAACCTCAGTAATCTAGCAAGAACCGATGTTTTCAGTGAGACTCGATCGTAATAGTTCAATATTCTCTTGTTATTTATTAAGTGTTGCTTAGATATGACACACAAACCCCAATTTTACTTACTGTATCTGCTATTGCCAAAGTGGCCAACTATCTAAGTATAAAAAGTAGTCAGGGTGGCCTAAAGTCGGTATTAGCCAGACAGCAAAGGAGTCTATTCCCTTTTCACTAGCGTTAGACCAAGGAGATAATTTAAGCGTCTGAGGTGGAGCGCCACACCTACCATCAGCTACTCACTTTACCGCACAGATCCCTGTGCTACTTATAAGCTGAGTTGGCGAGGGCCTGTATCCAACCAGGAGCCCTGTCGTTCCTTGTTGAACGCTCTATCGACTGAGCTAAAACGATCGCTGCTTAACTTCGGTGATCTAGCGAGAATCGGTGCTTTTAGCGTGATTCGATCGTAATATATATTAGTCTCTTGCTATTTACTAAGCTTGCTTAGATATGACACACAGGCCTCAGATTGTTGACTGTATCTGTTGTTGCTTTAGATGTCACCCATCAAGTATTGAACAGGCTCATCACTGCTCAACTTCAGTAATCTAACAAGATTCGATCGTAATAGTTCAATATTCTCTTGTTATTTATTACGCGTTGCTTAGATATGGTACACAAAACCCAGGTTGCTTAAAGTACCGGCAATTGATTAAGTGGTCACCCATCTAAGTATTGAACGGGCTCACCGCTGCTTAACTTCGGTGATCTAGCGGGAACGGTGATTTCAAATTGACGCGACCGTAAAGTAAAAAGTAAAGTCGTCGGGGTGGCCTAAAGTTGGTATCAACCAAGGAGTTTATCCCCTTTTCACTAGCGCTAGACAAAGGAGATTGTTTTTGCGTCTGAGGTGGGGCGCCACACCTACCATTAGCTCCTTAATTTACCACACAGATTCCTGTGCTACTCATACGCTGAGTTGGCGAGGGCCGGTATCGAACTAGGAACCTTGTGGTTTCTAACCGAACGCTCTACCGACTGAGCTAACCCGGCCCTATTGACCGTAATAGTTAAATATTCACTTGTCCTTTACTAAGCGATGCATAGATTTTGCACACAGGTTCAGGTGGTTTACAATACCGGCTGTTGCTTAAGTGGCTACCTATTCAATTATCGAAAAGACTGAGCCCAGCTAACTTCGGTGATCTAGAACCAGTGCTTTAAGTGTGATTTGATGGCAAGCCCCAACTCCATTTTATCATATGGGTGCTAGAAGGCGGTGGCTGAGGGTCTACATGTCCTGGGAATGACGTTAAACTCTATCTGATGGTGAGGTTCCAGTTCTGGAGGTTTGGGGAATGTGGAGCACCCCTTCATCACCATTGCTCCCTGGTCCACTCTTACCCGGAGTGGTAGTACCTGTTAGGGTCCCATCTATGAGTTAAATAGAAAAACATGAGTTTATAAACAAAATTGTATTATGCATTAAGAATGAATTTATTTCATAACTTTGTCGGCATTAAATGACCCACCGAGGTTGATATGCCGTAAATCAAAACAAACCAAACAGACCAAACCTTTTGTTTGTATACCCTCTTCAGAGCAAGACTCTATATGTATCACAATTATTCATATATAATTAAATACAACTACTGTCCAATATCCGAACAGAATGTGCATTATATACGTTTTTCGGATTGTTGTCCTCATCTTTATTATATACACAACGTTTCGACCGATGTGCCCTCCGGCGTTCTTCAGGCGTTTCTTGTTAAAATCAGGAACCTTCTTTTCGAACTCGTCTTCATGTTGTAATCGGGAGTCTTAAGAGAACTTCGAATCATACCCTTTATTTAACCCATTGATGTAGATTATTCTCGTTCCATTAACCATGCCCAGGTACAAGTGTAAAGCTATGTTAAGTATTCTATGTTATTATTGCCCGTGGTCAGAATTGAACCTGCAACCTACAGATGATTGTCACTTAGAACTGTATTAACTCAACACTTATATCCGTTGCGCTATGTGTCCAACTGACCGAAACGCTGTGTATATAACAATAAAGATGAGCATTTTGAATAATGTGTATATATATTTACCAACCCCTCCGCACGAACAAGATGTGACACAAGGTCAATTTCTTGAGCGGATTTCAACAGGTTTGAATTCAGAGTTTTCCTCCTCCTAGACCGGTTGCCTAACCAAGGTTAAAGAGCCCAGTCTGTCCTACTATTTATCTATAGCTGGAGGGAGAGTATGATTCATACTTTTCCCAAGGGTATTAGCGCTAAGTGAAATGCAATTACCACATCCAGCATTTGAATAATGTATATAGACATGCTCATTATACTTGTAAAAGGGGTATAAATCTGCAAAAAAAAGTTAAGAGATATGTAACTAAGTTAGCATCCAATTTGCTAAATATGAAAAGGAAATAAGAATTCCCGTTATAGTATATTAAAAATATATATGACTGTGAAGTCCAATGTTTGAAAAACATTCTCTATCACAGATGTCACATGTGAAGGCTGTCCCTGAAGATGTTGATGTGCCGGTTCTTTGTTGTCGCTGCTTTCTTCTGGACCTCTTAGCTTGATGGTGTTGTGGCAGGGTGACTTCAGACATGAAGTTCTCTATGGAGAGCCTGCCACCGCAGAGGGTGGTCCTGAGCCAAATTTTCCCAGCTGGAAGGGGCAATGCCAAAGCACCTGAGATCATTCTTGCAGACATCCTTGAAATGCATGCTGCGGGTGACGAATCTGTCTCTTATCAGACGAAAGTGCTGCATAGGGGATGTCCTTCGGGATTCGTCCATGTTTATAAGGGTTAATAACAGAGGGTTAAAAGAATCAGAATGAAACAGACTAAAAAATCAACTAAGAAAGATTAGCTTTTATTGTGTAAAACTCCAATGGCAATTTGTGAATATTTTGAAACACTGAATGTCATCTATTAATAATGGATATTCGCTTCCGGTTTTTGTCTGTAACAAAAACTACGTCACTGCTTACGTCACTATACCCGTCATAAATCGTCATAACATAGAATAAATACACTCAAAATTTGATAATGCAACATTAGACAGTCCTCATTGTTTTTTAAAACAAGTTTTAATAGATACATCCCCATTATCATATATTTATATATAGTTTGTTTTATTTGAATAAATATTAAAAGTTAGAACTTAGTTTCGATTTCAAATTGTTTTTTTTTACTCCTTTGATAAATTTGATGATTTCATGATTTATGGTTCAAACTCTCCGACATTTAATTTTTAACTTCCACCTCCTCAAGCAATATCTTTCAAAAAATGAATTTATGTTTTTTTATGTATATTTTTATGTGTTTATTATTTTGCTATTCAAATATAATATTAAAAAAAAAATTATTTCTAATTATCTAGAAAGAAGAAATTTCCAATTTTTTCTTCTTTCTTTTTTGCTATGATTCACTTGCAATTGGATAGGAACAGAGTAAAATGGCACCATCCTCTCCAACACTGATGATGAATTTTTATTAGAAAGGTAATTAAAACTGTAAAAGAAAATTGCCAGGCCTTAGAATACGTTAACTGTATTCACTGTAGAAGTGGTAACCCACCTCCCGCCCCCACCAAAGCGGTGGCCTGGGTATGACACTAAACCGATGGCAAAACTCCAGTTTTTGAGATCTGTGAAGTGTAGAGTACCCCTTCAGTGCTATTACTTCCAGACCCCCTCTTATCCGGAGTGCTAGTACCTGTATGTCCCATCTAGGGGTCAAATAGATCAGTTTGAAAAATATCAGTATTAGATAAGTATACTTGATACCATATAAGTATATAAATATTTTTATTTATTAAGAATAGTTACTTGTTTACTAAGGTTTATTATTATTAGGAGTGGTAGTAACTATTAGGGTCTCATTTATGGGTTAAATAGTTCAGTTTAAGAATTATTTGTATTCGATCGGACATTGTTAAAAAATTGAAGAACCAATTATATAAAAAATGTAAATATGAACGGAAAATGAACGCGATTCCTTAACATCTTGACATAAAATAAGCATAAGCGGGTTAACATCAAAATCAATCAATTATCATTTATCCACCTCCCCAGTATAGTAAAGTCGTCGGGGC
>CM042147.1:40976435-40981435 GCA_023376005.1 Doryteuthis pealeii | reverse complement strand
ATATGTATACAAAAACTAACATATACTTATGCATTATTATTATATCATATATATACAGGGTGTTTGGGATAAATTTGACATACTTATATTTGGTTATTTCTCTCCGTAGGTTAGAGGTATTGACGAAAACTGCGCATCATTTAAAAGCTAGAACCCTTCTTCGTTCATATACGTGATGATAGAATGGATGATGAATCATGGAAGATGATAACTTGTCTCATAATAATCTTCGCCGGCCATCAAAATAAGGAGATTATGGTTGCTGCCCAGTGCTCCCTGAACACTGTAAAAACAATCAGGCATGAACTGGAGAATTGCAATGGAGACTACGAGGCTGTGGCTAGAAAAAAGCAGCATAACAGACAATCTGATTGCGTTCTTACAGCAGAATTACTCGAAAATCTACAGAAAAAAGGGTTGGAGGACCCTGGCATTGGAATTCAGGATTTGTCACGTGAATTGAATGTTTCAGCCTCTACTTTGAAGCTTGCACTCAATGAATACCTTCGCTACTACCATATAAGCCCGTGAAAATCGTTTGACAAACGCGAAGAAACTTCTGAGCAAAGTGAAACAGCCTGCTGAACCACAAACAATCTCGTTCTTTTCCGATGAGAAAAACTTTTGCCGAGATCAAAAGCACAACACGCCGAATAACAGATAGCTTGCATACAGTCTAAAGGACAGTGTGTCATGCAGATTAAATTTCCCCAAACTGTGATGGTTTTCGAATGTGTGTCCTCTGAGGGTGATGTGATGTCTCATTTTTCCAGAGAGGGTCTCAGGTTGAATTCAGATACCTACGTGGAGTTGCTAAACACTGTAGTCAAGCCCTGGATAACAAGGGTAGCCAATTGTAGGCCATATGTATGGCAGCAGAGTTCGGCCCACTGCCACACCTCTGGGAAAAGTAAAAAAATGGTTGTCGGCGAATTTTTACGACTACACCAGACCCAATGTTTGGCCTAAAAAACTCCCGAGATCTTAACCCAATGGATTATTATGTATGTAGCGCTGTTGAGAAAGACACCAATCGTGCCAGTACTACTAAAGCCCAGTTAATCTACAGGATTAAGGTAGTTTTTGAGTCCCTTCCCAGGGAAACTGTAACATTAGCTTGCTCCAGGTCCCGGAGCAGGATTGAGGCTGTGACAGACGCTAATGGCGGTTATTTTCAGTGAAACTTGTTGAGAGTAGTGTAATTTCTGTTCCTGTTGAATTACTTTACAATCCATTAAATTTTGTAGTTACCAAGCACTTTTTCTTTTCCTTATGAAACTGTCAAATTTCACCTGAACACCCTGTATATATATATATATATATATATATATATATATATATATATATTGTGTGTGTGTGTGTGTGTGCATGTGCGTGTGCACAATTTCTTCATTTTTGGTTAAATATATTGGTTTTGTCTATATCTTTTGCTTTCAATCCTTTCAAGTCGCCGAATGGATGATAAAAAATCCGACCGGAATTAGCTAATAAATTTGCCATAACTAAATTGTTTTCAAGTATTTTTTGTACCTTCATGGGAACAAAAGTACTTTAGTACTTGGGTACACGTGAATAGATTTACTATAACCAATTTGTTCCCAAGTACTTTCGGTCCATTCTTGGGACCGAAAGTACTTGGAAAGTACCGAAAGAAATTTATAAAACCAATTCCAGCCGGATTTTGTATCATTCATTGAAATGATTGAAAACAAAATATGTAGGCAAAAGATGTCTGCACTATTTAACCACACACACACACACACACACACACACACACACACACACACACACACACAGAGGTTGTACAGATAACAATAAAGATAAGGACAATAGTCCGAACAATCCAAATAATACTAATTACCAAAGTAATTGATAAGTAACAATTTCTTGCAAAACATATATAGCTATAGGTATGTGGTCTTGATTTTGACTGTAAGTTGTCTGCAGTTGTTTGTTACTGAGTGGATCGAAAATCGCTTTGGGTTACAAGTTTATAGGTAAAGTTAAAGTTTATTGTTATATTTATTGGTATAATTTTATTTCTTTCATGAAGAAAAAAATGTCAATTATACTGACATTTTTAGATATATTTCTCATGCTGTTTCTGTTGTAAGAATGTTGTCTAATAACAGCAAAATCTCCCCCAAAAGTTCAAGATTATTTTTATATTTTTTGGTATCACTTTATTTCTTTTAGGAAAGAAAAAATGTCAACTATATTGACATTTTTAATATATCTCTAATGTTGTTTGTGTTGTAAAAGCATTGTATAATAACAGCAAAATCCCATTTTCTATTAGAAGGTGTTTAACAGTATAGGGTGTTTGACATGCTATATATTCTGGCATATTTTCTTGTTTAAGTTCTGTGTAATAATGCCTTTAAATGCCATAGCCCACATATCGAGCACTCTCTTTGTAGATGTGACAAACTTCAAAGTTACAACCAACTGTATCCCGCTTAAAGAATGACCGTGTGGCATATTCTGTTCTTTGCAGATTTGATGTATTCATTTTAACAACAAAGTGTGTTTTTTCATACCCTTATCTCTCTCTCTCTCTCTCTCTCTCTCTCTCTCTCTATATATATATATATATATATATATATATATATATATATGTTTTGTTAAACTCTACTGACAATTCTTGTTGGACGAGGTTAAACGGAACTCGGGAGCCCCTCCTACCACTAATTCCTACTGCTACTGTTCGTTTTAAACACGAGACAACAGAAACATTCCACCAGTTTCGCACCAAATGATGGCACAAAGACGTGTAGAAAGTGCTCGTGAAAGAATCTTTGGTGGATTGCTACACCAGTTCCACCCTGACATTAAAAAGATGGCCAGACAGAAAGGATCGAACAAAAACTTGTCCGACAAAAATTGTCAGCAGATTTCAACAAAACATGTTTAAAAGAAAAAAATGCTGCCAAAATATACTTATATATATATATATATATATATATATATATATATATATAATATATATATATTTGAACCCATTATCAATAGCTGTCGGGAGAATAGTTGGATTCATACCTTTCCCAAGAGTATTATCACTATGTGAAATGCAAAAAGCCTTGTCACAGATCTGAACTTGTCTTGTCTTTTCCATATCCACCGATGATAACCATTACACCATGCACCTGCACAATTTTTACTTATATGTATCAAATAAAAACAGCAAGATTATATATTTTTTAATTGCATTTAAACTTATAAAAATACCTTGAGCTGTACCTCCATGTTTATTCATTTATCTATTTATTCAATAAACGAATCGTTCAAATCCCTGATTTCATTTGGAAAATTGCCCAGAGTTTTCCAACGTACCAACTATCAGGTAAGGTGTCCGGGGACGGCCCCTAACTAGAAACAACAGTTGGAATGTTAATTTCATAGTTTTAAGGGGTCCGCCGGGCGTTTTTAAGTTTTTTTTTACATGCCTCAAATCAACCTGAAAAAAGGCCTTTTTTGAAGGCTTTTTGGCTTGTTTTTGACGCTCGATTTTCAGTATATGAAGTTAACCAAAATTTTCAAACTTGCAAACTATCAGGCATCATTAGACCCGTTAGGGGCTTGCTAAAAACACCAAATTCAATGTTATTTTATTAATTTTCGATAGTGTTACACCGTTTTTTTTTGTTTTTTAATAGCCTGTTTGGAAGTAAAAAAAATCCCTTCAAACCCCGATTTTGCAGGAACTAGCTAAACGGGTAAATACATACATCAAGATGAATCGGGGCTAGCTCCTGAGAAAGATGTGAAATAACCTGTCTGTCGCATAACTTGGCCGCTAATTGCTGGAATACGTGACTCACCACGAATGCCGCCATTCTTCTTGCGTCAGGTAGGACATTAGCAAGTGTCGCTCAAAAGAGATTATCTCACCACCCAGAAGAGCATTGGAGAGCTGCGTAAGAGCCGATAAAAGTTGTGAACCGACCTCCGCGACGACAGGTGAAATGAGATCCTGCAGATGTCAAGGACGCAGGCCATCTACGCTGCCACAACGGGCAAAAGACAATTATGGAAGCCTTGAAGTTACCACTAGAGACCTAGAAGTACATCATCATGTGTTGGTTATTAGGTTTCATGTCACCCGAAATTCTAGGGTTTTTGTAAGCAGTTTATCGACAATACATTGGTCAGCTGTACGAACATCACAAACCAAGAGTCTGGTTTTGACTAATTCATTTAGTTTTGAATGATTCGCCTTGGGTATTTAGGTTCGTCGACTGAATGCGTCAAATGTACAGTTCGGTGGAGGGAACAACCTATATGATTGTCCCGACCATATTGCCCCTATGGCCAACCCCCGGTCCTCTACCATATATGTGCTAGAAGGCTATGGCTTAGAATCTAAGTGTCCTGAGCATGACATTAAACTGTATCTAGTGGTGAGGTTCAAATTATGGAGCTTTGAGAAGTGTGGAGTACCCCTTCATTGCCATTACTCCTTGATCTACTCTGACCCGGAGTGTCTGTACCTGTTAGGATCCCATTTATGTCTTAATTAGATTAAAAAATGAGTTTAAAAATACCCCACAAAAATGAATAAAACAAAAACTTCATCGGCATAAAATAAACCAATGGGTTTACATGTAAAACCAACCAACCAACCAACCAACCAACCAACCAACCAAACAAACAAACAAACAACCAGCCAATCTACATGTAACAATTTTCATCTGTAACGTTGTCCCTTTTTTCCGGGCACTAGAACGATATCTGTAACGTTGTCGTATATCTGGTCACAGTACCCAAAGCGATATACATAACGGGGCGGTGGTGGTGGCTGCGATATATTCACGGTACTAAAAATGTATTCTTGTTGATAAAAATTACAACGCGAGAAATATGTAGTCACAGCTACTAGCCTTTATTATCGTGCTCGCCTCGTGTGCTGTATCGGAGAGGAGGAAAGGCAGAGAGAAAGAGAGAGAGAGAACACTACTTGATTACTGTGATCCCATACTAGCCACCAAAGGGCCGTCCGT
>CM042147.1:40956435-40968935 GCA_023376005.1 Doryteuthis pealeii | reverse complement strand
ATTTTAAGTTATTGATGATTTCTATTTTTTTCATTGGCACTGCATCTATGACATTTTTTTCTATTATTATTTCACATATATTGAACATTACTTGTAACAAAAAGATAGTTTGATATTTGCTCAGAAGCGAAGCTAAAATATCATTTAAAATTTTGCAAATCAGAAATCATTAAGGAGTAGGGAAGCACTAGAACTCATTTTACAGACAAAAAAAGTCATAATTTTTCGCCACACCCCGACCAAATTAGGAGAGTTATGTCGATTTTTAGAATCAACATTGATCCGCCAATCTTTGGAATTGGAAACTCAAATTTTGGGTATTGGATAACACCTGTACAAAATTTCAGAAAAATTGAAGTGCAAAATTTTTGCTAAGAAATCATCAGTAACTTAAAATTGGTTGAGTTTAAGACCTTTTTGATAGCATTTTTGGATTTCTCGGTTGGAAATACTTTTAAAAAACAATTTTTAGGAGCAAGGAAGCTCTAGAACTCATTTTACAAACAGAAATAGGTTACAAAAAGTCGCCATTTTTCGCGACCCCACTAAAATTTTGAGAGCTAAGAATTGACTTAACTCCGCCAATTTTTGGAACTGGAAACTCAAATTTTGGGATTGGCTGACTTTATCATAATCTACCCTTTGACATAATTTCAGAAAAATGAAGAGGGCGGGTGACATGGCCTGGATGATTTGACATGGAATTACCTATATATATTATATATATATATATATATATATATATATATAGGTGTTCGGGATCAATTTGACATTTTCATAAGGAAAAAGAAAAATTGCTTGGTAACTACAAAATTTAATGGATTGTAAAGTAATTCAACAGACACGGAAATTACACTACAGTTAACAAGTTTCACTCAAAATAGCCGCCATTAGAGTCGATCACAGCCTCAATCCTGATTCGGAACCTGGAGCAAGCTGATGTTACAGTTTCCCTGGGAAGTGCCTAAAAGCTACCTTAATTCTATCGATTAACTGGGCTTTTGTAGTACTGGCACAGCGATTTGTGTCTTTCTCAACAGCGCCACATACATAATAATCCATGGGGTTAAGATCTGGGGAGTTTGGAGGCCAAACATTGGGACTGGTGTAGTCGTAAAAATTCGCCGACAACCATTTTTGACTTTTCCCAGGGGTGTGGCAGGGGGCCGAATCCTGCTGCCATACATATGGCCTACTATTGGCTATCCTTGTTGTCCAGGGCTTGACTACAGTGTTTAGCAACTCCACGTAGGCATCTGAGTGTCCTCCAATACTTTTTTCTGCATATTTCCAATGAATTCTGCTGTACGAACGCAATCAGATCGTCTGTGATTCTTCTAGCCACAGCCTTGTAGTCTCCATTGCAATTCTCCAGTTCATGCCTGATAGTTTTTACAGTGTTCAGGGAGCATTGGAAAGCAACCATAACCACCCTATTTTGATGGCCGGCGCAGATCATCATGATACAAATTATTATCTCCCATGAATCAGGTGGTTTCCAGTTATCCATTCTGTCATCAAGTATATGAATGAAGAAGGATCCAAACTTTTAAATAATGTGTAGTGTGCGTCAATACCTCCAACCCACGGAGAAAAATAACCAAATATAAATATGTCAAATTTATCCCGAACACCCTATATATATGTATAGATTATAATAAATACCTTTTAATCTATTTATTTAATTGTCCATGCCAACTGTTTTATGTAGAATACAATTATGCAAGTGGATATTTTTGTTTTCCGACCTCTTGAATTCTTTTCTTTTTACGCAATTTATTTGGGAATACTAAAAAAGAATCTCGGTGAATTTGTCAACAGAATACCTGAACAGCCTAATATATGCGAAGTAGAGAAAATTGCTTTTACTTCCACTGCACACATTTTAAGGAAATGCCTGTCATTATAAACAATTT
The DNA here is from genome assembly GCA_023376005.1 of Doryteuthis pealeii. Lineage (NCBI taxonomy): Eukaryota > Metazoa > Mollusca > Cephalopoda > Myopsida > Loliginidae > Doryteuthis > Doryteuthis pealeii. The sequence goes on along the minus strand of CM042147.1, from coordinate 40,967,019 downwards.
AAACACAAGTAGTTGTATGCATCTCTATATATTATATATCATATATATATATATATATATATATATATATATATATATATATATATATACCGAAGACAACATTATATATATATATGTTTAGTCATCCACAGACACCGTGTTTCGAGGTATCACATCTCCTCAATGTGGCTAGACTTCATAGGCTACCCACAGCCGGGATCGAAATCCGACCGATTTATCATCAGTCACGGTTCTTAACCTCTAGGTCATCATCAGCACCTACAAGCACGAATAAGAATTTAACTGATAAATACATAGATAGGTAAATAAATAAAGATCACCAGAGAGCTCATATCCGTCAGGTAAATTCAGAGACCATGCTTCGACATATCACGTCTTCTCAGTGTGGCTAGACTTTACAGGCTACCTCACACACACACACACACACACACACACACACACACACACACACACACACACACACATATATATATATATATATATATATATATTATACTCAAGCTGAGCGAATCGATGTTTGTTTCTCTAAGGTTTTTTGTCCTGTTTAGTTTAATGACTAAAATCAAATACTAAAATATTCCTTATTTCTGGAATTGAATTATGTTTGAAAAAAAAAATCTTCATCGTTTTAATTCGCAGTAATTTGCAATTAACTCACAAAGCAACCCATCTCTTACTTATCATGTGCCTATCATTTTCACCCCCTCTATATATACCTTCATTCCCTTCGCTATCATATAATAGATATAATATAATGAGAGCAGTGAGAGTAAAGCGTGAGAATAAGCCACCACTTTTGACCCCTGTCACCACCACCACCAAACCAGCAGTCGAGAGAAATCTGTTTACCGCCCCCTTTACATTATAACAATCCCCGATTCCTCCATTTCTCTTTCACTTCTGTCATGGTAAAAATTGTCGATAGTGTTTTTTGTTTTTGAATTAATTCAACACATCACTTAATAAGGCTCGGGCCTGATATATAGATGGCGCCAATATAAAAAAAATCCACGTGATTTTTTTTAAAGTACTAACCTTTCAAATGGCACGTGTCAAAATTTGAGCCCAATCGGATTATTAGTTTACAAATTACAGTTAATTAAGTGAAGCTACTTAATTTCGTGTCTTGATAAAGCATTGCTTTCTGATGGTAAAATACTGTTCAAGCAAAGTAATGGCTTGATAAGTGTTATTAGGACTCTGCTCCGTCGGAAACAACGGTTAAGAGGTGGTATGCTGACTTTAAACGCGGTTGTACAGACACAAATGATGTTGAACGCTCAGGTCGCTCAAATTCGGCAGGTGTCCCGGAAAACACCAAAAAAACAAAAAACAAAAAAACTTCAATTTGGCCGATCGTAAATTGAAGTTGCGTGAGTTAGCAGAGGAGTTGAAGATGTCAGAAGGCAGTGTTTCACCATTTTGCATGAACATTTGTCAATGAGAAAGTTGTGTTCAAAGTGGGTGCTGTGTTTGCTCACGTGACAATGGATGAAACCTGGATCCACCACTTCACTCCGGAGTCAAATCGGCAGTCAGCTGAGTGGACAGCAGTATGTGAAAGCTGTCCAAAGCGTCCAAAGACGCAAACATTAGCAGGTAAGGTTAGGCCTCTGTATTTTGGGATGCGCAATGTATTTTGTTCATCGATTACCTTGAGAAAGGAAGAACCATCAATAGCAAATATTATATAGCATTATTGGTGCGTTTGAAGGAAGAAATCGCACCCCCTCCCCAAAAAACGGTCACAAATGAAGAAGAAAAAAGTGCTCTTTCGCCGTGTCACAATTCGATCGCAACGATAGTAGAACTACATGAATTGCACTTCAAATTGCTTCCGCGCCCACCTTATTCTCCAGATCTGGTCCCCAGCGACTACTAGCTGCTTGCAGACCTCAAAAAGAAAAAGGGAAAGAGATTTGGCTCCAATGAACAAGTGATATCGGAAACTGAGGCGTATTTTGAGGCCAAAGACAAATCGTTCTATAAAAAGGCGTCAAATGGTTAGAGAAACGTTGGAATCAATGCATCACCCTAGAAGGAGACTCTGTTGATGAATAAAGTCGAATTTTGCCTAAAAGTTGTTGTTTTATTAGTTAGGCCCGGGACTTATTGAGTGATGTGTTATCTATCGAAGAAGTATAAAAACATTTTACTTTATTTTTAAAACGTTTTTTGTTACAGTTTTGTTTGTCAATCAAAATTATGGTGAAGTAAGTTGAAAGGGATAATTTCTAATATTACATAAAAAAGGATTTTTAGTTATCCCCAAAACGTTGATTCTCAACACTTTAGCTATAAATAGAATTTCAAGAATCAGGTCCATTTGATATTTAAATTGGGTCAAACTTGCCCTTTCTTTAAAATCTTACAAAATGATTTTATTGATTTAAAAAAATTATCCGGTCCTATTTCTTTAAAAAATTTAACTCGCTTTGCACACTAACTTCTTTTCTGATCACAATTATCTACTCAGAGACATTTTCAGCTGGTATTATAAGAGATTCAGTTTCTCTCTTGAATTTTACCTATCTTAGCCACATCCAGGTTTTCTCATGTGCAATCTACCCAGTTTCTACTTTCCAATATTCCATAGCCTTATTGGTGAATTTCATTATTTTGTACATCTTCAAACATTCGATTATCCAAGTTTACGGAACAATGTAGTAAGCATTTTTGTAGTCTATCCATGCTTCTTTAAGGATAGTCTAATCTATATATAGTAGGTCATGTGTTCCTCTTATTCCCTTGCGGCATCCTTTCTGTTCTTCCGGATATAGTCCGCGGCAATCACGTGAGTAGCAGATTATTTATTTCATCGGTAGGGACAGGATTTTCCACATCATAGGTAGACACGTTATTGACCTATAGTTACTGGGGATGATTCATTTTTTTGGTCTTTCTGGGTCAGGGTAGTTTTTCTTTTAGTCATCCATTCGGGTATATTTGCTTCTCGTAGGCATTTAAACAGATGTATGGCCAGTCTTTCGTGGATAGATGTGAATTTTTAAATCTCTTTCGTGGATGGATGTAAATATTTTTAAATTATTATTATTATTATTATTATTATTATTATTATTTAACACAAGCGAGTTTTTCACATCAGCGTAAGCTAATGATCTTTTACTGGAGTCTGAGTGACAACAAATCTTCTCAGGTCTCTAGGACTCTCTGAGAATTCTTGCTGATCGTAACAATGTTGTTGTCTGGATGGTCTCAATTCTTCCTCTGATTTCCAATTCCTCTAGTCTGTTTTCTACACTTTTGGGGACCGTTCCAAGGGTACCAATTACAACTGATATCACTTTGACCCTCATATTACACAATTTTTTTTTTCAATTATCTAGCAAAGTACAGGTATTTGTCTATCTTTTCATTTTCTTTCATCTTCACCCTGTGATCTGCTGGGACTGCAAAATCTCTCAGTTGACAAGTTATCTTTGCGTGTTTGTACACAGGTTTTAACTGGTGGTGTTTAATTGAAGTATAAATGACAGCAAGTCTCTTTGGGTCTCCAGGACTCTTCTCTTCTAAGTATCCTAGCTGATCTCAGCTGTGCTGTGGTTTGTACTGTTCCAATTCAAAAAAACTCTAATTGACACAAGTTTCTCTTCCACTTTCTTCGAGATTGTTCCGGGAGCCCCAACTATGATTGTTATCACTTTCACCTTCATGTTCCATAATTTGTTTTAGCCTCTGATAAGGTCGTAGTATTCGCCCAGTTTTTACGCTTTCCTTTACTCACACTGCTGAAACGGCAAAATCTATTCGTTGACAAGTTCTGGCCTGGATTCAGTGATCCGTTTCGTTTGTAACTCAAAATAATTAATATCTCTCTATTTAAGAATATTTGCAGAAAAAATAAAGCAAAAGAACAGATAAAACGAAAGCCAAAAAGTATGTATACATACAACCCCCCTCACACACACACACACACACACACACACACACACACACATATATATATATATATATATATATATATATATATAGTAATGCATAGATATAAAGCAACATAAATAAGATAGAAGTAATACTACTCAAAAACTACTACTACGACTACTACTAATACTACTACTACTATTACTACTAAAAGCATGTAATATAAGCAACCTGAGTCTTTTGTTTATCAAAACTGACTTGGTTCGGCATTAAATGGCCTGAAAGAGGGTTGATATGCCGTAAAACAAAACAACCATCATGCTACTACCACTACTACCACCACCACCACTACTACTACTACTACAAATAATAATAATAATAATAATAATAATAATAATAATAATAGAAGAAGAAGAGATTTACTATTTCTCTATTTAATATATATCTACTCCAATTACATGGGAAATTTTAAGTGTGGATAAAAAAAAAGTTGTACTCTTTGTTGGTTGCTTAGTTTTTATTTGCTATTTACAAAGTAGTTCTTTTTTTCTTTTATGAATAAACAGATGTAGTCAGTGGTAGGAATTAAGATGTTACATAATACAACTGAACACGTGACATCGGGACCATGGGGCCTTGAATTCTCTGCTGTATCTGGTTGCAAGTATTTGAGGCGAAAATAATCCTACTTGTTCCTAAACGATTTTTTTCTTCTCCCTTTTTACTTCTTTTTTTTTCAATGCAAAAAACGATAATCATACAGATAGGCTCGTTTTCTTTTTCTTTTTCTTTTGGCAAGAGTTCCGTCTATTTAGCGGGAATATATAGAGACATTTAGTCGATCCTGACTCCAAGATCATCACATGGATTCAGTGTTCGTATATTAATATGCACTATAAAAGCATCTGAAAACAGCATGAACGATTCACAGTCAAATGATCTTACGGCTGTGCCGATTCACAGTCATATGATTTGATTTTGCGAGTTCTACACATTCAAACCAGCACCCCCCCACACACACACATATATATATATATATATATATATATATATATTATATATATATATATATATATTCCCAGTTTCTTTTATAGCATATCAACTACTTAATTTTTTTTTCATCAGACCACTAACTTTATTGAAAATCTTTATTTTGAATAAAGTTAGCGTTCCTGTGAGTAGAAATAGATCTATAACCGCAAAATGGCCGAATCTTAAACCTTTTTCTTTAACAATTATATTGCTCTGTTCATTATTATTGAGCATCCAGCACTCAACTTGGACCTGAACAACTCTAACATTCCGTTGTTGGATGAAAGGTCATCATTATACCAACTTACCTGGTAACCCATATATATATATATATATATATATATATATATATATATATATATATATATAGAGAGAGAGAGAGAGAGAGAGATTGAGTGTGAAGTGGTAGATGTTTTCTTTCGACATCTCAAAGTAAGTTTCAATTGAAACATAGATAGATAGAGAATAATTGGATTTATACCTTTCTCAAGAGTATCAGCGATATGAGAAATGCAAACAGACTCGTCCAGGATTTGAACTTGGCGCCCCGTGTCCATTTCCTACGACTATATCCATTACACGACAAACTGGGATTGGGGGTCGGAAATAATTGCCCCCCTATTTTTATAATATAAATCAGTCAAAAATAGAAATGAATAAATGCAAGGGAGACTTGAATCTCATGTGATATCAATAATGAATGCTGCTTGCATTTTACGCCACATAAAGTATATCCCTTATAAGAAGTTAAATAGATAGTTCTTCCAGGCTGTTATCGTGTCAGTGCTGCTGTATGGCTGCACCACCTGGACCCTAACTAAGCGACTAGAGAATTAACTAGATGGGAGCTGCACAAGAATGCTGCGGGTGATCCTGAACAAGACGTTTGAAACAACACCCCACGAGAAAACAGCTGTACGGTCACCTACCACATATCACCCAAACCATCCGAGTAAGACGGACAAGACACGTGGGACACTGCTGGAGAAGCAAGGACGAACTCATAAGCGACGTCCTCCTGTGGAAGCTAGCACATGGACACGCCAGTGTGGGCCGACCAGCAAAGACGTACATTGATCAGCTCTGTACGGATACAGGATGCTGCATAGAGGACCTAACCGAGAATGATGAGCGATAGGGACGGATGGAGAGAGATTGTCATGGATATCCGCGCTGACAGTTCGACATGATGATGATGATGAATATAATCAAAAGATCTTGAGGCAACACTACTGTTTGTTGATTTCTCCAAGGCAATTGACTCCATATACAGAGAAAAGATGGAGCAAATCCTACTGTAATGATCCTTTACAAATACACCAAAGTAAATGGCCGTTGGTGATACAGATTTCTTTGACATTGTCGCTGGAGTCGTACAAGGAGATACATTAGCATCATATATATTTATATTATGCCGACATTACGTACTTCGAGCGTTGACAATATTTAACATTGTGAATCTTTGAACATTTTAGATTTTATATCGCCTTTACTTACAGGCATCGAGCTCTTTAATTTACAGTGTATATATGTATATATATATATATATATAGGAGGAAAAAAATATACTTATATATTTATATATATATATATATAGGAGAAAAATATACTAAACTAACATACTACGTTTAGCATATGTGTGTGTGTGTGTGTGTGTGTGAGAGAGAGAGAGAGAGAGAGAGAGCGAGAGAGAGAGAGAGAGAGAGAGAGAGAGAGAGAGAGAGAGAGAGAGAGAGAGAGAGAGAATTAATTGTTTGTATGCCTGATAAACTTTTTTTGTCTGGAATCCTGTAGGATTAAAGAAAATATTTTCGAGCGGTCCACATCTTGACACAATGGGACAAAGATCGGGTAGCTTATAAGCAATCTGAATGCCAGACATTTTAATGTCCTTTCTTGGAGTCAATACAGGGCAGGTTGAAAGTTGTTTAAAAACGTGACATATGTCAATTTTACCAAAAAGAAGAAAAAAAGCATCTGACCCAACTGCAAGCTTATCTTTGACTGAATAAACAACCTTGCCAATAACCATGGTGCAGTGGTGTGAACAGAAGTCATAGAAGTCATTAAAAAAGATTATACCGTTTTGTCTTTTTTGTATTGTGGCCTAGTTGAATTGAAACAATAATCATTTCATGTGAGCGCGCATGTGTGTGCAAGAAATTAACGGTAAAAATAAGAACTGTCTTTTCGCAGACACACACACACACACACACACACACACACACACACACTCTCTCTCTCTCTCTCTCTCTTACTGTCTTTCTTTCTTTCTAGCTCTTTCTTTTTCACTTTGTTTCTATCTGTCTCTGTCTCTGTCTGTCTGTCTGCCTCTTTCTCTCTCCCCCTCTCCCTCTCCCTCCCTCTCTCTCTCTCTCTCTTTCTCTCTCTCTCTAAGGGACCGGGATAGCTCAGTCGGTAGAGCGTTCGGCGAGAAACCACAAGGTTCCAAGTTCGATACCGGTCCTCGCCAACTCAGCACATGAGTAGGACAGGGATCTGTGCGGTAAAGTAAGGAGCTGATGGTAGGTGTGGCGCTCCACATCAGACGCCAAAACAATCTCCTTGGTCTAGCGCTATTGAAAAGGGGATAGACTCCCTCGCTGCATGGCTGATACCGACTTTAGGCCGCCCGACGACTTTACTTTACTTTATATATATATATATATATATATATATATATATAGTGAAGGACTGCAAATAAGAAAGTATTTTCATAATAAGAGTGCTCAACACTATTCTAGGAGAGTGAACCTAAAATTATAAATGCATGGATACGATATTTCCGTTACTCAAGTTTACGTGTTTCACACAATCACCAGACGTGTATCACGTGACGTGTGTTCACGTGGTGAGATCTTCATTCGCGACACATTTACTCGAAAAATATATAACTAGCTTAAGTATTAGTGCGTATAACATTCAAATGAGAGAAAACTTTTTTCTATCTGGGAATTTAAAATAGAGGGGCATAAAATATTAAAGTCAGGTGTTAGATGACACGAAAGAAATTGTTAGATATGTCTACAGTTAGAAACTAATTCACTTCTTTTGATTAACGATTTTTAACAGTATGTTGGTTCGGCCTTATAAGCATAAAATAACAACAATCAATTAAACTTAAGAAACAAGTACATAAACATAAAAATATATATGTCTAATGAACGCGATTCTTTAACCTCTAGACATAAAATAACCCTGTACAGGTTGACATAGGGTTGAAATCAATCGATCAATAATAGATAAAGTTTATTCCATTCTTCATTGCCATCCACTTTTATTATATTTTTCTTAATTCTGTATATATATTATGCATGGACCAGTCCATTATAACTTTTAGATTATGACAGGAGTCTGACCAGGCGGGAAATCATATGCCGTATTTTTTGGCATATAAGTAAGAATACTTGGATGACCAGGGCGCACTACAATTTAGCCAATATTAATTTTGAACTTTTATCCATAATACCAACTTATTTAGAGGCTGTGTAGTATTTGCATAATTGTTTTATTTATTTAAATACGCGTTTTCTATGCAGATAAATATCGTAATGAGATTGAAAATTCCTATTGATTTCTCTTCATTTTTTCCAGCCATGGAATTTCCATGTGTTCCTCTAGTTTCAACTAGTGCAAATATTGTTAATTCCCAATGCATTTTCATAGTAAAAATGATTTGCAATGCATTTTTATAAAAAGATTTGCAATGCATTTTTATAAAATGATTTGCAATGCATTTTTATAGTAAAAATGATTTGCAATGCATTTTATAGTAAAAATGATTTCAATGCATTTTTATATTAAAAATGATTTGCAATGCATTTTCATAGTAAAAAAGATTTGCAATGCATTTTTATATTAAAAATGATTTGCAATGCATTTTTATAGTAAAAATGATTTGCAATGCATTTTTATAGTAAAAAAGATTTGCAATGCATTTTTATATTAAAAATGATTTGCAATGCATTTTTATATTAAAAATGATTTGCAATGCATTTTTATATTAAAAATGATTTGCAATGCATTTTTATTGTAAAAATGATTTGCAATGCATTTTTATAGTAAAAATGATTTGCAATGCATTTTCATATTAAAAATGATTTGCAATGAATTTTTATATTAAAAATGATTTGCAATGCTTTTTTATATTAAAAATGATTTGCAATACGTTTTTATATTAAAACTGATTTCCAATGCATTTTTATAGTAAAATGATTTGCAATGCATTTTTATATTAAAAATATTACATTTTTATTGTACTCATTTAGATGCTGTGTTGTGTTTGCTTAATTGTTTTTTTTATTTAGATGTGTGTTTTCTATGTCGGTATCAAATACAGTACTGAAATTGAAAATCCTGTTGATCTCTTGGTTTTATTATTTCTATTCTTTGCCTGTTCTCTCTTCTTCAGTTCCTGAATCAATCCGGCAACCATTCTTCGTGGTGAAATTCATCAAGAAAAAAGAAAAAAAAAGAAGTTAGTCATATCTGAATAAATCGGGAATCTCCGGAATGAACGGGAAGTCGCGGTCTTCCAGCGAGAGCAGCGATCAAACTCCCCCCTACATCCAGTCACCAGATGGCGGATGGGGGTGGGTCGTCTGTCTCGGTTCGTTTGGCATCAATTTCATTCTAGATGGTACCATGTTTTGCTTTGGCATACTAATGCTGGATCTTCTGAAATTCTTCAACGCAACGCCAGCAAAGACGGCATGGGTCGGTTCAACTTTGGTTGGCATGCACATGATGATCGGTAACTGAAATATTATCATTCATATATATATATATATATATATATATATATATATATATATATATATATATATATATATATATATCTTATTATAATAGAGATTGTGTGTTTTTCTGTCTGTAACCGAAACTATATTACTACTCAAGTCACAATTCCCTTAGTTATTGATATCACATTCTAAATGATTTTACTTTTATTTTAACCCCAATTATTAATAAAATTGTTTTACATTATTAATACTGTTAACCATATCTACATGATATTTTCCACGCACCCCACTTGTACGGGTCAGGCACAACGCCCTATTTACGTGGGACCACCCACAAACAGAAGTTCATGGGGTGGCGGGTGAAAAATTGCGTCGATCCCATCGGCATTCCTCCTCAAGGGGGGCGCCGCAGGCACTGGGCAATAAACCCAGCCCTGCCCCTTTAAATCAAGGGGGCAGGTGTTGCCTGGGGGGATGGCCCCCTGGGATGGACGCCGTTAATTATATCAATGGTCCAGAGGCCGAAGCCACTGTTGACCATATCTAAATACTAACAACATGTAATTATATTCTGTCTGTAACCGAAACTATATTACTACTCAAGTCACAATTCCCTTAGTTATTGATATCACATTCTAAATGATTTTACTTTTATTTTAACCCCAATTATTAATAAAATTGTTTTACATTATTAATACTGTTAACCATATCTACATGATATTTTCCACGCACCCCACTTGTACGGGTCAGGCATGGCAAAACAAAATAGCTGTTTACAGTGTGAACGGGAAGGCTAATTTGTGATGTGATTTTAATATATATGTGCTTAGTATTATTGATTTCTAATTGTTTGGTTTTATTTTAATGAATATAAGCAAAAATCTCTTCAATGAATCTTAAAGAAATCCATTAACAAGAAAAAATAACT
>CM042147.1:40821435-40953935 GCA_023376005.1 Doryteuthis pealeii | reverse complement strand
TATTAGAAAGTACTCGCTTAAAGGTCAAGGGCGTCCCTTCGTAGTGTAATAGTTAGCACGTTAGTCTCGCTGATCTATTACTATCTTATAGCGAGTTCGATCCTTGCTCGATGCCCCATACTTACGACCTTGTGTCCCATCTTGCCCTACGTGACATGATGATGATAATATTTAGCAAATCAATGATTAAGGTGCTTTATACTTAACATTCAATAATTATATCCCCTGATAAACTATAATGATCAAGTGAGCACCAGTAAAGATTCCTATTAGTTGCTAATGGATTATACATTTTTTTATTCCCTAAGCAAGAATTTTTGCTGCTAACAAAAATCTCGCTACAATGTGCCATTTTTGGTCTTTTGTTTTACGACACATCTACCTTTTTGGGTTATTTAATGCTGAATTAAGTCATTTTGATAAACAAAAAAACCTCATATATTAAAAAAACTTTAGTAGATTCCCTCTGCAAATAGATCCGTTCTTACTGAAAGACATTTAACGATATTGCGGTATTTCTCATTTTCTATGGTTTGATCTTGTTATTTTTATTTTTTACAGGTCCACTGGTCAGTTTATTGTTAGCGTGTTTTAGCCATCGAACAGTGACCATTTGCGGTGGCCTTATTGCATCCTTGGCCTTCATCCTCAGTCGGGTTGTCGACCGTATTGAAATCCTTATTTTCACTTACGGTGTTTTAGGAGGTAATTCACATATCTTTTTTTTGTCAGTTGAATTTAGTGATTGTCAAACGTTTTTCGTGGTACAATCCACTTGGCTTTTGGGCCATATCCCTTGTGTTTCTCTACCCATGCAGCGCACACATCTAGTTCGGGAAGTCGGTGGATATACACAGGAAAAATTGGAACAGAAATCAAACGAAATGGTTTTGATACACCAACATACTGCATAACATGTCAGAATTTTACCTAAAGATACTGAGTGGAACACGTTCAAATAGTTTGTGGAACTTAGTAGTTAATACTCATCGGGACAGATCTTCAACTTGCTCCCAAGAAACTCCGAGAATTTGTTCAATGCACCAGCAGATCTGGTTGCAATATCATAAGGTATTATTGCAGGGAGAATACTTTGGTCTGTTTTCTGGCCTTTTCTGACTGTAAAGGCGTTTGTGACAACAAATTTCATATTCGCAGAGTTTCGTCCCGGCCTCCTGCCTCAAAAACCGCTAGCCGATGGCTGCTGAAAAAACCCCCAGCCACGATTGAAGTCCGTAGCCGAAGCGGTGTCACTTGAAAAAAAAAAGCAACAAAACAAACATATGATGGATAATCTGTTTATAACAGTCAATGCCTTTCCTATGTGGGTATTGACATCGCTTTCTGTAGATGAGTATTCACGGCTATTATCGTTATTGAAGCCATTTTTCTACCAACCCTATAATCACACATGCAACAATGTATAAAATGAGAGAACTAGTGTAGTACGAGCATCCTATAAGTTCAATGTGAATTCTGAGTCCAACGAGATAACACGAGATTTAAAAGTCTTTCATTGACCGAAAGACATACGCCACAAATATCATCCGCTCGATGACGCTTATTAACATATAAGTCCTCACAGAAACATAATTCGTTGTTTCTAGTTTTAAATTTCACACACAGAGCGTATCCAATTAGTATTTACAAAGTAAGCCGAGTCGTTGATTCCCAACATTGTCTCTTCACTATTAACTAAATCATTATCAACCATGTAAGAAATTTAATCATTATACACCTTTTAAAAAATCTAACCTGTGTTGTTCTCTTCCTTATTTGTAGGTATTGGCTTTGGAATGACTTACATAACGTCACATATTTGCTTAAGCCTTTATTTTGAAAATAAAAGAGCCATTGCGACGGGACTTGCGACCAGCGGAGCCGGAATTGGTACATTCGTTTATTCGTATTTGTCTGAGTATTTGCTTTCCACCTACAACTGGCAAGGGACAGTCCTTATTCTTGGTGGGTGTCTGCTTAATTGCGTGGTGTGCGGTGCCGTTTTTCGGCCACTCAGCTGGTCGTCCCGTTCAGACCTTCCTCCACGCGCACGGATTGCACAAATGAATACGGTAAGATAAAAATATCAACTCACATTTTCTTTAAAACTTCATTTTGTTTTATTTCTTATCTTTCTGTTAATATTTCTAATTTCTTTTTAAAAATTAACATGGTTTATGGATGTTCATTATCAAATGGAGGGGCAATTTTCTAAGGAAGAAGAAATAATCTTTGTGAGAAGATTAATGTAGCATAATTGGCGCGCCTTCCCCGGGAACACCATATTTGTGGCCTTGTGCCAGACACAGAGAAACCTTAATAGATGTGGTATGATTTGAAGAATCGGCCTGAAAACTGATATAAACATCAGGCGAGCAAGAAGAGAATGGAATTCTCATTATCACCTGTTCGATAGCCAAGAAGTCTAGGATTTTGCTGTTAGAATTTATTTTAATCGGTTTGTCAGAAGAAAGGATGATTGACCCGTTGACCTCTTAGGTGACACATGCAATTTGGTAAAACAGTTAGAACATTCGAAAGGTTTCATAAGATTCTAGAAAGCTCCACACCCATTTCTATATCATGAGGGAACCTTAGATTTTAAGATAGTCGGGTTACGGATTTTGCGACAGTTGGTCTGGGGCAGTGGAGTTGGTTTGACAGTCGGGTTGATGGAACTTGCGGAGAGCAGTCGGGTTGGCTGTTTGGCTGAGTTAGTCATAGGTGGGTGACTGAAAAACATGTGTTAAGGAAATCGACTCTCTCTCTCTCTCTCTCAATAACTTGCATTAAGTGAATAAATTGATGAAAAGCAAGACGTACTGTCCTGATCTTTATTTTACTACGCCAGGGAAATCGTACGAGAAATCATGAATGAAAGCCATTAAACAAACAAACGTGAACAGATACTTGACTGATATTAAGGAGAGAGATACTTGTCAACAAGTCAAATTGACCGTAACTAAAAACCCACGGTCGTGAAACGTGATACCTTTGTCCGACCATAAACGAAACGAAAGGAGGAAGGATTCTTTCGTGGGCTTGAAGAACTGCTGGAATTCTGTGTGCGCTTGTAAACAAACGAGCGCATCGACCCCTGATACACGACTTGTACAAGTCTTAATGGTACCGTGTGTTTTAAAGACGCGGTGGGCCCCATAACCTTACTTATACAATTCAGCGTCGTGAAAAAGGCGGCCACGTTACATTGATTTAAAAAAGATTCCATTCAATTTTATGAGTTCAAACTCATTCAAAAAAGAACATCTCATGGGTATTTGTTTTGGTTACCCACGAAGCCAAAATCAAACGCAAGGTCGGCACTCAGCAGGAAGCGGAGAGGGTGCAAAAATTGTTTAGTTCCGTCGGCATTCTCTTATAGAGGCGCCTCAAACTACGGGAGATAAACACAGTCCTTGCTCCTTTTAGGGGTGAGGGCATGTGGTCCCTGGGCGCAAGGTGTGGGTGGGGGGATGTGGGTTGGCCCCGGGAGACAAGCTGATTATTTTACTTACCCACCTGTCACGAATGCCATATAAGTAAAAGAAAATATGTTATGACGTAATCATATTTGATTTTACCTACTTCCTATGAATTGATAAATTTTGAAACACACACACACACACACACACACACACACATATATATATATATATATATATTTACAGTAAGGGAGACATAATCAGTTAAATACATATATTACGGGCAAGGTTATATAGATGAATTTATGAACATGAACACACACACATACGCATATATATATATATATATATATATATATATATATATAGACTATATGGAAAATCAGATTGACACGTTTCGTTGAGTGTCTTGCATTATCAGAAGAGAAATGAATTTATTAACAAAAACGCCTTTTACATATCATAGATTCATTTTTTTAAAATATGATTTTACGTCACCAGTAGCTTATATTGGGCAATGTTGTTACAAAGATTGCTTATCTGTAGTATTTCTGCAAGTTAACCTTTTGTGGTTTGCTGAAACAAAATCTAGATTATTATTATTATTATTATTATTATTATTATTATTATTATTATTATTATTATTATTATTTACTCCTTTTGAGTTTTCACATCAGCATTAGCTGATGGTCTTTCACTGGAGTCTGAGTGACAGCAAGTCTCCTCAGGTCTCCAGGACTCTTCTGAGTATTCTGGCAGATTGCAGCAGTGCAGTGTTCTGAATGGTTTCAATCCTTCCTCTGATTTCCAAACTTTCCAAACCCTTTTCCAATCCTTTTGGCACCGTTCCAAGTGCACCAACTACAATTGGTATCACTTTCACTTTCATATTCCATAACTTTTTCAGTTCTCTGGCAAGGTCCAGATATTTGTCCATTTTTTCATTTTCCTTTAGCTTCACACTGTGATCTGCTGAAACTGCAAAATCCACCAGTAGACAAGTTCTTTCTTTTTTGTTTATCAACACTAGGTCTGGTCTTCTTGCTGGGATAAGGTGATCCGTTTTTATTTCAAAGTCCCAGAGAACTTTATGCGTTTCGTTCTCAAGAACAGATTCTGGTTTATGCATATAACATTTCGTTGTATGGTCAAAATTAAACTTTTTGCATAATTCTCAGTGGATCACCTTCCCAACCCAGTCGTGTCTAGTTTTGTACTCCCGTTGTGCTTGTTTGCTACATTTGCAGAGTACATGGTTTACAGTCTCATCTCTATTACTGCAAAGTCTACATTTACTATTTTGTTGGGTCTTATCAATTTTCGCTTTGATATAGTTTGTCCTTATGGCATTATTTTGTGCAGCAATTATTAGTGATTCAGTTTCTCTTTTGAGGTTTCCTTTTCTTAACCAAGTCCAAGTCTTTTCATGTGCAACCTCTTCGATTTGTCGTTTGAAGTGTCCATATAATTGTTTTTCTTCTCATTTTTGTTTTCTAGTCTTTGTTGTTTTTCTGTTTGTCCATCTACCACTTCTACTATTGTTGGCTGCCATAAGTAATTTGTCTTTGCTCTTTCTTGTGTAATCTTCAAGTTGTTGGATTGTGGTTTCTACGCAGTCCTCTATGTTGGCAAGACCTCTTCCCCCTTCCTTTCTTGACACATATAATCTATCTCTATCGTCTCTAGGGTGGAGAGCCTTGTGCATGGTCATTAACTTTCTAGTCTTTTGGTCAATCTGTCTGAGTTCTTCTTTTGTCCATTTTAAGAATGGTCCGGAGTATCTTATAATGGGGACAGCCCAGGTATTGATTCCTTTGATCAGATGTCTGCTGTTAAGTTTGGTTTCTAGAAGTTTTCTAGTTCTCCTGAGATATTCTTTTTTAACTTTTCCTTTCATTTCTCCTTGCATGATATTGTCTGCTTCTAAAATTCATAAGTATTTGTAGCTTTCATTTTCATCAAGTGATTTTATAGTGTCCTGATTTGGCAGTTGTATTCCATCCATTAATTTTCTTTCACCCCATTTTATTACAAGCATAGCACATTTTTCAATTCAAATTCCATCCCTATATCCTGGCTATATATTCTAATAGTTTGTACTAGGCTCTCCAATTCTTTTTCGATTTTTGCAAAATTTTTTTATGTCATCCATGTACATAAGGTGGTTTATCTTTTCTTGTGAATTAGTGAATTTGTATCTCCCTGTACATTTTTTAAGTATATGATTGAGCGGCATCATTGCTATAATAAACAGTAGTGGTGATAACGAGTCTCCTTGGAAGATACCTCTTTGGATTTTTACTTCTGCCAGGGATTGTTTTCCAGCTTTTAATTGAACTCGCCAGTTTTCCATGGCTTTTTAAAAATGAAGTTTATGATATTTTTGGAAATTTTGTACATTTTTAGACATTTAAAATCCAGGTATGTGGGACCATGCCATAGGCTTTTCTGTAATCGATCCAGGCCATTGCAATATTTTCCGTCTATTTTTTACTTTTTAAGAATGTATTGGAAATCTATATACAGTAAATCGCGGGTTCCTCTTTTCCCCTTGCTGCATCCTTTTTGTTCTTCTGGGAGAAGTTTCCGCCAATTGAGTGAAAAGTATATTTCTTCTTTTATAACAGCAGTCAATACTTTCCACATCATGGGTAGACAAGTTATTGGTCTATAATTGCTGGGGACATTTCCTTTTTGTGGGTCTTTCTGGATTAGTGTAGTTATCCCTTTTGTCATCCATTCGGGTACTTCCGTTTCTTGTAGGCATCTGTTCAGTTGCTGGGCCATTCTTTTGTGGATAGACGTAAATTTTTTGAACCAGAATCCATGTATGCCATCATGGCCTGGTGTTTTCCCAATTTGCAACTTTCTTGAGTACTGATTTAAGCGTAATTATATGAACACTTGCTACAGGTCCTTCTTCAATTTCCATTAGTTCATTTTTAAGATCACTTATCCATTTTGACTGTTTATTATGTTCTTTCCTCATCCATATATCACTCCAAAACTTTTCTGCTTCTGTTGCATTTGGGTGTTCACTAATGTTTGTTTTTTATCCATTAATTTGTTCATAAAATCTCTTTTCATTGTTTTGGAAGGTCCTATTGTGTTTGTACTGTTTAGTTCTTCCTCGATACCTTTTGAGTCTTCCTTCTATAGTCGATATCTTTTGATTTACTTCTTCCAACTTAATTTGCTGTTGTCTTTTAACCTTTTTAGCTACATGTGTATTTGTGTTTTTGTTTAAAGTATCTATTTATTGTCATAGTTTTTTTTTATTTGTTCTTCGAATCTGAACTCCCACCCAGCTTTTGTGTTTCTGTTTGGTTCTCTGTTTGTATTAGTGTTTCGAAGGGGTGCATCAATTCTATCGCAGACTAGTTTTGCTCCTGCATAGATAAGGTTGTTGAGTTCAGTGATATTGTTTGTTGTTGTTCACTAATATTTTGTTTATCTTTTCAGTTTCTTTTTGACTTTTTTCATTCTATGTTTCATAGGGATGGTAATGTACTCTTCTTATTGTATAAGTTCTATATCCATTCTCTGTTCTGGTGTTAGTTCCTGTGTTGTTAAGGTAGGTTGTACAAGGTTTTGGTTGCCAGCGTGTTGTTCACTTTGTTTGGTTGATTCCTGATGGATTTGTATTCCTTGATTTTCCTGTCCACATATTTCTATTATCTCGAGTTCAGAGAATATTTTTTTTTTATTCAGGATCATCCTTGCTTGGTCTGCCAGTCTTTGGCTGATTGTGCTGAAATTATTGTTGTTATTCCAAATCTGAAGCATTCTTTTTCTATAACCTCTCTGTGTTGGGTTGCGCTTAAAATAACAATGGAGTACTTGTATGTTATTTTCTCTGGTTCACACTTTTCTTTGTCTCTCGGCTGGCACGTCACTGGGTTGTCTCTCGGATAGCACGTCACTGGGTCGTCTCTCGGCTGAGCTACCATTTTTCCATGTATATCTGGAAGAACAAGAAAAACAACAGCAGCCTACATGCATATAAGGTTGATCAACTACCCCCTGTTTTATACAATAGGTGTACTGATCATTTATTTGTTCCGGGGATGATTCGTCTTTTGTTGAGTATCTGAAATGTAAGGTTGAGCCAACATTCGCGGGATGCGGACCAGGTCCCCCATGTTGGCCATCAAGGGAGCACCTGCCCATCATTTCCCACAGACCCGAAGTCTGCGTTCCACGGTTAATATACTTTAATTCGGACATTTTTCATGAGGTGGTGGTATAGTGTGGTTATACTCGACACAGGGGGTTGTTTAAGGCCTGAGCCCCTGACCCAGAAAAAAGCGTATATTTAACGCAGACAAAATATGCTCCCCACACACCATCAGACCCCCCAAATACGGGGCGCCCCTCGTCCACGATATCACCCATTGATTCCCTTATATCATTTATTGTGCAAACAGGTAAGTGATATCATAAACGCAGAAGCGCCCCCAGAAAGAGGACCCAGCCGTATGTAAGAAACCTACTTTGTAAGGCAATCATTTCACTACGATCACAAAAACACTCAGTTGTATGGTGCATTTTTTTGGAAACGTACAAAGTTATCAATCGTATTGTGACAATGTTGGTAAAGAGGAGTTACCAATTATTGAGCTAAAATACTGTATGGGGGGCACCGAGAAATAGTATGAATTCTGAAATGGCTAAGTCATTATAGGACTCTTCCCCATTGTCAACTAATAAGATATTTGTTATTACGGGTTAGTCATAATATTATAAGTGTAGCAGGTATTACTTACTAGGGTAACATATGATAGAAGTCATTTTAGTAAGCATCTATGTAATGTGAATTGCCAATGAATTAGGTATGTAAGTATAGAAAGCCTATTTATAATGTTACGATTCATAGGCGATAGTGACCCCTTACAATTTCCTAAGTTTTAACTTAGTTAAAGTCAACATGCCCACTTTTCTAGTTAAATAAGAAAACCTAATTATAATAAGGAATTTTTGTTAAATTTAATTATTTTATTTATTGTTTCATTTTTATTTTATTTTAAATATTAAACGTAATGCATTTGCAGTTTATCTTACAAGATATAATATCTTCTATCAGCATGTTCATTGAACTTTGAGCTCGATAGTTTGAACATTTTCTTTTTTTCTTTTACGATTGGATATAGTTTAAGATATGAGGTATTTTTTAAAAACAAATCAACAGATTAGCAGATTATCATTTTAGTAAAGAACAAATGAACAATAAAAAATAACACATACCTTGCACAACATCGTAAATAAGAATAAATAAAAATAAAAGGAGAAGTTAAAATGTTACAATTTTCAATTCTACAGACTTTAAAAATATTATAGAATATTCCATTTTCCCTTTTGGGTGGTGGTAGTGGTGGCGGTGTGTGTGTGTGGGGGGGGGGGTTGGATTCGGTTTTTTTCTTTACGTTATTTCGTATACTTATCTAATTTAATTTTTACATTTTTTATTATATATATATCTTTTCATACTCGCTGACAATAGAAGAATAAAGAGAATGAGGTCATTTGAGTAATGAGCTGCAATGCTTTTTCAAATGACTAACTAACGTGTTCATCGGCCTGTTCTGTGTAGAATAGTAATAGATTTTCTTGTTCCTTTAATTTTCTTATACTTTCCAAATTATTCTTGAGATCCTTAATTGCCACATTGGAATTATTTTAGATCTTAGGTTACGTTATAATCTGACCAACGATCCAGTTTTATTTGCATCAGTATTTTGTGTCTTGAACTTTAGAATGGTGTTCAATGCAGTTGATTTGGATAGAATGAATTGTTTTGGAAATGACATCATATACATTGTCCAAATGATATTGGTTCTAATTTTTAAACTATGATCAGATGTCTTAGCTATTATCCATATATATATATATATATATATATATATATATATATATATATATATATATATATATATATAGAGAGAGAGAGAGAGAGAGAGAGAGAGAGATCTTGACTTACGAGTTGTCCAACAAATATTTTAAGTTTTTAAATTTATAACGCCAAAGAAAAATATTATTTATAAAAAATTAAGCATTAAAACATATTAGAACACATAAGTCATTACATTCTATTTTATTATGTTTTTATACAATTCAGTATTATTTTTTATTTAAAGAAGTACATTAAAAATTGGGGTGTTTTAGTCGGGGAAATGCTGGAATGAATTAATGGTATTTCAGTTTATTTCAATACAAGGAAATTGATTTATAAGCAGAACGAATTAAACTCGTAAGTCAAGGTACCATTGTACATGTTTACCTTGAAAGAAAAATAGACTAAATAAAATGTCGCAGTGGAGGGATGGTACTATGACTAGTGAAATATAGTTAAATAGTTCTTGGGTATTCATCCTCTTACAAATACTGATATCACGCTTAAAACTGCTTCCACCTAATAGGAAAAGTTGAGCGTTACTTTGTTAATGGCATTCAATCTTCGTAGGTTATTCAATACAAAATCATCCTTTTGAAGAACAGTATTGGTGCTATTTAGCCCATAAATTGAGGGAATAAGTGGGTTCATACCTTTCCCAAGGATATTAGTTTGAAAGTGAACGTAATAGCGCGACTGGAGTTCAAACTAGCTTATTACGCTGTCACAGTGAGTGTGACAACATTTTAAAAAGTTATCCTCCCCAAACTAAAGAACTGTTCTATTGCCATCAAATAAATAGATATGTAATACCTTTATATATTTATTTTATTATATATATAATAGCTCTATTCTTTATATCGAGCACTCTCCTAATACTAATGCAATTTGGCGCACCATTCCAGTGAAAGCTGAAGCGGTGACTATCCCAGACTATATATTATATATATATATATATATATATATATATATATATATATATATATATATGACTATAGAGGCAGAGATAGAGAGATTAGAGACTTTTTTAGAGACTTACTTTAGAGAGGAGATGGTCGTCTTTATGACTTGTTAGCTTCATTACTCTGGTCACTTGTTGCTTCTTTAAACTGTTCCTGCCACCATGTTCCTATCTAATTGAGTTCTTCTATGTTCTTCATTCTTCTTAATTCTTCTAACTTCTGGGCTGATTTTATCTGGGCTGTTTTGAGTTGTCATTATCTTAACATTCATTTAATTTATTAAAACAAGACTTCATGTTGCCTGAACAAGCTTTTATTATTTAGCCCGTATATCCATCAATTCCGTGCGGATGAGATGACCCGAGAGAGAAAGACTATCACCTCTTTCCCTTCTAAAGCCCGGGTCGAATCTAACCTAACTCTGACTAACTAACACGTGATGAGATTTCGTGTCTCTAGGGGTCAAGGGTTACCAACAGTCTCTATTTTTCCATCAACCCCTTGATTCTAAATCTGACACCGTGCCATTAATTTCAGTCATCACTGAGTATATTTCAGTATAATGTGATGGCAAATTTGAATAAAGTGTTTTTTTTCTTTCAGAGGTTGAATCGTTAATCGGACAAAGCTTGAATTTGAAAGGAATATTCTTTGTTTCAGTGTAAGATGAAACACAAGAGTCATATAGCGAGGATCGAACTCACTTTTCAATAGTATTTGCTTTGCGAGACTATCTTACTAACGCCCTTCCTTTGACTGCGGTATTGCTGCACACGGCCAGTTAAACGATCAATTCCAAAATATCCCGCTTTGCACAACCGGTGTGATACAGTAATATTAGTTCAAATGTTTAGATGTGTGATATTTTGGTCGATATGCAGCGTATATATATATATATATATATATATATATATATATATATATATATATATATATATATATATGTTGAAAAAATGAATATATATATATATATATATATATATATATATATATATATATATGAAAAATGAATAAAGGAAAGAAAGTATAGAATGGATAATATAAGATATTTTAATCAATTTTACTTACACGTGTTTCGGTCAGGTGTTTATCCATGTGTACATTATTAAAACTATTATTATTTTTACATAACCAAATGAAATGAAATAATAATGCAATTTTTTTTTCGCACGGAGAAATTTAATGACTCATTTTCGCTTTCATGTCAGACTCCATTTTGCTAGACTGCCTCTTAGCTGTCATATCACGAACATCCGCCTCTGACCTCATAGAACAACATAATAGAATAGGTAGGAGACGTTTCTTTCGGAGATGTTAAACCATATCGGTCATTGCTCTTCTTTAGGAGAGTGTCAGTGCCGTGGAGAGGGAAGTTTTTTTCTCAGTCGGAGATCCATGAGTTCGTAATAGATGAACAAGATGAGGACAACAGTCCAAAATCTCATATCATATATACTAGCAAAATAAAATAAAAAATAGAATTTTGAAACATATTGCCTGAGGGGTGGGAGTTAAAAATTCACTGTCAGCGAGTTTGTACCCTAAGTAAGTAAAATCATCAAATTCATTAAAGGATCAAAAAATAAAACAATTTGAAATGTAAACTTTAAATATGTATTAAAATAAAACAAACTATATATAGATATATAATACCAGTCATGTATTTATTAAAACTTGTTTTAAAAAGCAATGAAGACTGTCCAATATTGCATGTTCAAATTTTGAGTGTATTTATTCTATGTTATGACGATTTTGGGTAATGTGACATAAGCAGTGACGTAATTTTTGTTATAGACAAAAACCGGAAGCGAATCTCCATTATTAATAGATTAAGTCTCATCTCATAAATACATAAAAATAAATGTTATTCCTGTTAAGATTTGCACCATTGTTGAATGACGGTTAATCCATGTCTGTAGTAAGTTAAACTATTTTTTTTAGTCTAAAAACAAAGTTGTTAGGAGAAAATATTTTGCAATTAAGGCTTTTCGACATTACAAATTCTTCTATTTATCGACATATTCAACAAATTGTGATAAGGGAAAACACTTTTTTATTTACCATTTAGTAAAAGGATTTTAGTTTCGTCTGCTTGTTTCGTAAACGCGGTTCTGATTGGCTGATTATAAAATGGCAGATAAAATCACTAATCTCATTGGCTAATCTTTATTTCAGAGCTAAGTATTTTTTTTATCCGTATTCTATTGATTTAAAATTAAATTAGTTAATTATCAAACCAAGAAACCTATGTAGGAAAAGTAACAGGATACGTTTTGTGATTTTATCTTAATCATTACGTAAAAATTATTGAGCCATCTTTTACATCCGACAGAACTGAAAGTTTTTAGGGCTTGGATTGTAGCCTATCGGTGTCTATGTAGACATTTATTTTTTCTACCAGCACAGTACCTGTAAAAAATGATAGGATTATTTACGTGCGTATCAGAGTACCTCTATGCTTTGCCTAGGATCAAACTGTCACTACAAAGTCTCTGCTTAAAATCAGTGAGTTGTATCAGTGGGCTCTGTTAATTGGGTTGTACGCGAACACATATCCACACACACACACACACACACACACACACACACACACACATATATATATATATATATATATATATTTGAAGACTAACTTGAATACTAACCAATCCAATCGATTAATTCATTTGATATTTGTTATAAAAGAGAGAGAGAGAGAGAGAGAGAGAGAGAGAGAGAGAGGAGAGAGAGAAGAGAGAGAGAGAGAGAGAGAGAGAGAGAGAGAGAGAGAGAGAGAGAGATGGCATATAAAAATTCACAATTAGCCTTGTACTGGTTCTTAGTTACTGGCAAAATACCCAACCATTTTAAATGAACAACATTCAAACTGTGAGGAAACATTGCAAAATTCAGTACCATTTGAAATATTCAATGTCTTGCAAAAAAAAAAAAAAAAATGAAGAAAAAAAAAGGAAAAAAGAAGAAAGAAATGAAATACATAAATAAATAGCAGCAAAGAAAGTAGCGGTAAAATCAGTGATAAGTAAAGCGGGAACCGTATATATATATATATATATATATATATATATATATATATATATATATATATATATATAAGTAAAGAAATAACAAAAGACTTAGAGATTTTGCATTATAGCCTATTTCGGAGAGCTTAGACAAAGTGTCTATTTTTCCCAGCTCATCAGATTTGCTCTGTGACTCTAACAATAAGAGCACACACTGAGCTCTCAAACTGCGACAGGTTATTTAAAAAAACTCCTATGTCGTAAGGAAGATTTATTCTCTGAAGTTTTGGATTATATATATATATATATATATATATATATGGCTTTCAT
Organism: Doryteuthis pealeii; assembly: GCA_023376005.1. NCBI lineage: Eukaryota > Metazoa > Mollusca > Cephalopoda > Myopsida > Loliginidae > Doryteuthis > Doryteuthis pealeii. Next base: position 40,940,326 of record CM042147.1, on the reverse strand, counting down.
CTATAAACGCCAAGTAAATAATGGTAAATAACCTTTTATCACACATTCAACATACACTGAACATCTTTCGTCTTTTCAATATCCTGAAGAAGGTTTTATTTAAAAAAAACGAAATACTTAAGTATCGACATAAAGAGTTTCCATCGTTCATGACATCCTGTGTTTGTTTTCTTTAAAAATGTTCTCCACACACACACACACACACACACACACACACATATATATATATATATATATATATATATATAGTACTGTCCATAATTAGACTCTTAAAAAATTATTCTTTTCTAAAATAAAGATAAAAGGATTTTTATCAAAATCTAAAATATTGAATTTATGTAACCTAGAAATATTTATGTAATAAAAACAGTAAGCGGAGTGACTTATTGTCAGTATCAGCCGACCAGCGAGGGAGCTTATTCCCTTTCCTTAGCGATAAACCAGAGTGATTGATTGTGCGTCTGAGCTGGGGCGCCACACTTACCATTAACATGTAGTAGTTAAAAAACAAATACACCCCTAATCAAAATATACGAACGTTAAGCATGGGAGTGCTGGAGTAATGTAATAATGATAATGCTTCAGACGACTTAAAAAAAACTATTCCGTCAAATACGACTATTAGGCTAATATGAGAAACAAAACAAATTGAAGGCGTTGCTATGGGGTCACCATGAGGTCCAATATTTTCAACTACTATGTGGACGTATTTGATTGATAACTCCATATCCATGATATCGCAGAATTCATAACTGACTAGTAAGGAAATAGGTAGTTATATTATTAAAGTTTATAATGCTAATTCTATTTGAATATCATAGATAAATTATTTCGTTTTCTCTCATTCACACACACACTATCTTCTCTTCTCCCCCCCCTCTCTCTCTCTCTCTCTCTCTCTCTCTCTCTCTCTCTCTCTTATAAACAATTGTTAGCAAATAGGTGATTTGAAATCTCTTTGCAGTTCAGTTTTCGGACAAGATCCAAGAGTGATATTAAGGTGTAGGCTGAACGAGATGAATTTGGAAATTGGTAAGTTTGTTTGTAAAGCAGGTAGAAATGGTTTTGAGAAACTGGGGATTTTGCTGGTTTTAGTTAAAGGGGATAACTCATAGTACTATAATTCTAGATATGATTGCAAGTTATAGGTATGTGAAACTCATCGCCAAACATTCATAAACGAAATCTCTGTTTTTTTTCAATTTCTTGTATTTGTTAAAATCACAATAACCAAAGGATATGCGGTGATAAGTCAATGGTTGAATATTATACCAGAAGCCAAGATTTTTAACAGGGTGTATCAAATGTATTTTCGTTATGACTTTCTTTTCTTCTCTTAATGAAATGAAGGCGTTTTGAAGTTTATCTCACGCTCTACATATGGTATCTTAATGTTTATTTGATGCTCTACATTATGAAAGGTTTCAAATGATGGTGATCGAGTGCTCCTCTACCATAGATGAAGATGAAAAACACAATATTCATGGCTTGGAATTTTTTTTTTTTACTTCTTACCTTATATTTTTTCATGCTTCTAAGACAACCCAAAATGTTTCCTAACAACCATCATATATATCTACAAAAAAGCTTACGTAGACTCCTAACAACGTCATATATATATATATATATATATATATATATATATATATATATATATATATGTGTGTGTGTGTGTGTGTGATCTGAAAATACAAACATATACACCAAACAGAACATCTTACGAAACATCAAAATAAAAAAAAATATCTATTATAAAGTTAGGTTCTTTTTTATAACGATTACTTTTAATACTTCACCGTTTTTTTTTCAAAACAATAACAAACTAGGCTCCGAGAAAATTTTTAACATGTTAGGGATAAATAATAATACTTTATTTTTTATTTATTTCCAAATGTGATTTAAAAAAAATTCTATTTGAACATTTCCAAAAATTTCTCCGTTGTTCCCCAACGAATTTTTTCGTTCAAAATAAAATTTCACTCTGATGAAGGTCGAATCTTCTCTGTGTGCGAAATATTTTCACACAGATGAACTGACCGAAACACATGTGTAAGTGATATTGATTAAATTCATCTTTTATTATCCATTATTCTATTCTTTCTTTTCTTTATTCATTCTTCCTCACACACACACACACACACACACACACACACACACACACACACACACACATATATATATATATAATATATATATATATATATATATATATAAAGACAAATTGAAGGACAATTTGAAACGCCTCAATATTAACCTGAATGCTTGGGAAAATGTAGTATCAAATCGGAAAGAATAACGTAAGACATGTTTCACTAGATTAAAGAGCTTTGAAGAAAACAGACTGAAACATCGAGATCAGCTCCGTCTAACTTTTAAAAAAATCCGACTCCCGCTTTAGCAAATTCCATCTGTCAGTGTGACTTAATAGTTCGCAGCAAGGCTGGGCTGTTATCACACTCAAGGAAACACAAAATGTCTTCTTGATAGCATGTACAACATGAGAGGAAACAAATCACTAATTGCTGACCCTCATCTATCGTTCATGATAGGAGAGTCCTCCATATATATATATATATATATATATATATATATATATATATATATATATATATCATATGATAAGTGACCTCATTTGATCTTCACCTTCCATTTTTGCACATGCATTGATCACGTCATTGGCTTTCGTAAACAAACGAGCATATACAAATTAACGGTTAATAACATCATATTCACACACTCACTATACACTTAACATCTTTCATTTTGTCCCTCACATAAACATTCTTAACAGTGTCCTGAAGATGGTACAATATACCGAAATGCTTAAGTATTGAAACAAAAAATTGTTTCCCCTAATCATAACATCCTGTGTTTGTTATATTTTAAAAATATTTTCTTCTCATATATATATATATATATATATATATATATATATATGATGCACATTTTATTGCATTTCCTGCTGTCAATGCAACTATAATACAATGTTCTGATTTATTTTTCAGATGATGGAGACGACGAGAAATCTTGCATCGACGATGAGAAAAAATCAGGCAAAAGACCATCGCTGGATTTTCGAATGAAATATTTCGATTTTCCCGTCGGAAATGCCAAGGGATTCACAACACGCAGTTGTCAACAACTAAACAATTTCGTTCCCACCGGTGGCGGCGGCGGTGGCGGTGGAGGCGGAGGCGGAGGGACCTGGACACCGCAGAATCTCAGCGTCATAGACATGCGTCACTGCAAGATCAGCAGCCTGCGCGAGGTTAACCTTGTGTCTGATTTAGAAACCTATGCCCTGAGCAAGCCATGCGGGAGCAGGCGTTCCTCATCTCACTTTAACCCGCTCATCAAAAAGGACATCTATTTCAGCGGCAGTCTGGCCAACTTAAGGCGGGATTCCGTCGACAGGCACCAGGGAGTCAGTAACCGAATCAGCAAGCAGGAGTTGCGGTTTGAGAATGGTAGACATCGTGATTTGAAAGGCACATGCTGTGAATACAGTATGCTGCGGCACGTGTTCAACTTTGCTTTGCTCAAGGACCCCGTTTTCGTCATGCTGCTTATGACCTTCACCCTTTGGACAGGTGAGTACTGCGGGAACTTTGCGTTGCCCGGGATAAAGATACGTTACTAAAGTACATTTTTGTCATTCGAAAAAAAATAACATTTTATTTGCTTTCTGTGCTAATGAGTCCTGCCTGTAATTTTTTTTCAAAATGTCCCAGGCATCCTCACGCGAGTGGGAGAGGACACTTCTACAGATCGATATTTTCTGGACGAATTAGGCCTTCCTGGACAATTTTATACTAAAATGTTTCAGGCATTTTCGGGAGCGTGGGGGTGGGATGTTTCTATTGCAGCCTTTCCTCCTATCCCTCAGATACCTTTAAAAATAATGCTTTAAAAACAATCTATCTCCCTCTCTTTCTACCCTTCCTCTCTCCATATATATATATATATATGGAGAGAAAAGAGGTAGAAAGAGAGAGAGTGAGATTGTTTTTAAAGTATTATATATATATATATATATATATATATATATATATATATGTGACGTAATGATTATTTTCCTATGAAATTGACTACTGCTCTAGAAAATGGTATGAATCCATCCCTTCTCCCCCATCCATCTATATGTAAAGAATAGAATAAACAGGGCCCCAGCCTTAGTACGACAGCCGGTCTTTGAGAAGGCATACTCCGAATTCAAGCCAGATTTACTCCGTTTGAAAACTGACGTATCCTACCCATGGCGGGGAAGTCGGGGAAGTATATATAAATAGAATAAGAATTTTTAGTAATAGATACATTAAAGAAATAATAGATATGAAGAGGTTATCAGAGGACACACTAAAAATGCCACGATAAAAAATTTGGTAAGTTTCTTGTTTCGAATGTCCTTGGAGAGTTTCCTACAAATTAAAGTGCGCGTATGGAATTGGTTGCATATGCATTGGCGTTTCCCAAGTAGAGAACTCCCCTGCCGTATGAATAGCATGGAATGATAAAAATCAGAGTATTTTGAAGAGGTAGCTGCCTCGGACAGATTGTCTGACAGTAGAAATTGCAACAGAACTTTTCGATAAATAAATGAATCGTTCGTTCTGAACGCTTAAGCTTTCACTATGAGGTGTTAGTTTCAGTTACAAGGAAGCAGCTTCTACAACAAGTGGATGATAATAGGCATGCAAGGGGAGAGGAAGGGGGAAAATAGGAGATAATAGTAGCGAGAAAATTCGGAATTTTATTGTATAACCAATTGAATTACAGGTATGATTTATTAAATATATCAAAGATTTCATTTGCCTTAAAGATACATTGGCACACGCACCCTCAGTTCTTTAGGACTCGTACTAGTATTCTAGCAGATATCAGCAGGGTTGTCTCAATTCTTCTACGGATAATCTGTATCTTTCCCAGGTTATTTTGGATTGTTCCGAAGACTCCGATGATTACTAGTATCACTATTAATTTCATGTTACATAGTTGTTTTTCCAGTTCTCTGAAAAATTTACCTTTTTTTAAAAAATAGTATTTCGTATTCCTTTATTTACACTGAATGACGGAAAAGCATAAAAATATTTTTTTGAACATAATCTCCTTCCCTGTCAATTTATTTAACCAAACACTTCTCGATTAAACAGATTAAATTTCTGACTCATCCTAAAAACTTTCCTTGTTACCTACACGTAACTCTTGGATTCTTGGCTTTTTTCTATTCTCTTTCTCTCCCTATTATGTTACACTTATTAAAAAGGAGGTGCGTGATGTAATGGCTAGAGTCGGAGGAAATGGACTCGTTGAGTTCAAATGATAGATGAAGCTGCCTATATTTCACATAGCGCTAATACTATTTGGAAAGGTATGCGTCCACTTGCTCTCCCTCCAGCTATGAGTAAATAGCAGAGCAGTTTGAGCTCTTTAACGTTCGTTAGTCTAGGAGAAGGAAATCTCTGAATTCAAACTCGTTAAACTTTGACTAAACTATACTACACTTCTCCACATGATGTCTCTTGACCAGTAATAAATTGAGATGTGGCGTTGTGCTGACTCATTCTAAAAACTTTCCATGTTACCTACACGGAACCCTTGTATTCCTGGCTTTTCCCCATTCTCTTTCTCTGCCTATTATATTACATCTATATATGAATATAGATAAGAGATTATTTTTACCTTTTTAAATCCTAGGCAATGCTGGGTATCTCTTCTAGTTCTTTAATATAAATCAATTTCCATGTTAAAATTTGACTAATAACATTGCCAGTCTACAGACTTATTAAAGCACTTGTCAGTGTGAGTGTCTGAAAATGATATGTTCTGATTTCCCTGGTACTGAAAATGGTTTCCAAGGAAAACAAAATAAAGAGGGCAAATAATATGAAATACTATTTTAACTTATAATCTGTTGAGATTTATGTGTTCATATATATTTTTAAGACTAAAGATCTCTCATAGCAAACAGATTCTGCAGAAGTTGAAGTTACACAAGTTGGTTTCAGAAAGTTGACAGACAAGCAATCTTCAGCTCTCTCTGTCTCTTTTCCAGTTTTTTTAAATAATTCCAGTGACTCCGATTATTACCGGTATCACTGTCACCTTCAAGGTCCATAGTTGTTGCTTTTACCAACTCTGACAAGTTTCGGTTCTTATTTTCGATAGTTTTTCGTTTTCCTTTAATTATCCTAGATAACAGACAGACAGATAAGCAGTCTTCAGTTCCCCAGTTTCTTTTCCAGGTTATTAGAGTGTAGTGAGATAGTCAATGGCGTGTTATCTCATTTGCATATGTCTCCTACAGCGGTAGATATATTATAGTTTGGAGGACATAGAAAACTAGCTACGAGAAGCTGAGAGAGAGAGAGAGAGAGAGAGAGAGAGAGAGAGAGAGAGAGAGAGAGAGAGAGAGAGAGAGAGAGAGAGAGAGAGAGAGAGAGAGCTACGATAAGCTCAGAGAATTATTACTACGACTACAACAAGAAGTACGAAACTACACATCACAACATAGAGATTGTCCTGAAGACTCCGATTATTCCAGAATCATTTTTAACTTCATGTTATGTAGTTGTTTTTGTCCAGTTCTCTGGTAATGTATGAATAATTTACGTGGGTTCATGCCTTTCCCTAAAGCATTAGTCATTAGAAGTATTCCAAAAAGATCAATCGATTTTAGTTGGTGAAGTCGACGTTAAAACGTTTCGTTTTTTTAAAACCTTCATCGGAACATTAGTATGAATAAACTGTTGTCTAAACAGCGATGGAAATCTTTTCAAAATGAAACGAGAGATGAGAAGATATTAGAGAAAATGTTCTTTCTTCCGTTAGCAGTTTGCATTTCTTCTCTAACAATAATAGCATGGTAACTAGTGATTATGCAAACTGCAAAAGAGGAACAGAGGATTTACTTTATATTGATCAACACATCTTTAAAGAGATTAAAACTTGGTTAAAAAATCTCGCAATGGCATGGTGTTACACACTGGACCCGTCAAATAACAAAAACGCTTGTATTTAGGAAAATGTAAGATGAGATGTTTATTTCCCCCGGTTGTGTACAACTGAGAGTCGTTGGCAGGGTTACGCATGTTAAGTATCTGGTCGGCATCCTTAGTTCCAGATGTAATAAGTAAGTAAGCAAGGCAATAAGAATCCGGTGTTCTTTGTAAGTCCTACGTCCAAGAGAATCCAAGTGTCAATGACATAAGTTTAGAATGGTGCCTCTATTAATACAGCAGAAGCAGCAGCAGCAGTGCCAGTGATTGGACAATAGAAATCTACCCCAGGTCACGTGGTAGTCAACGAGTCTATATTTAGGAGTAGGCATCTATCACCCGCCTTATATCAGAAAATAATTCAACAACGCAAACGTGGAGCCTTCGGGAGTTCTTTTCAAGTGATCTCGAACCTGATCGCCGTCTCCCTAATCGATCTCTACGGGCTTCTTTTATTGTAGTGTGACCCCGGTGTCACGCCTCTTTGTTCGTGACACCTACGCAGTTTTTCTGTAGACACGCCTCTTCGCCCACGCAGGCTGGTTTCATTGGCTATGTGCTACGCCTACAGATTTCTGCACCGAAATCATGTCAAATATTCACCTGCATTTTTAGGTGCAAAAGGCCAGGTCAGGGCCACATCCTGTTTTCGTTTCCAGGCTGCACCTGACCCCCGTGCACTTCATATTCAGCCTGGTCCTTGGGCGCACTGGTCAGACAATATATTACAATGGATCGACTACAAAAAGGCTTATGAAATGGTCCCGCAAACTTGGGTTATAGAATGCTTAAAAATGTATAAAATATCCGACAAGATTGTAAATTTAATAAAAAATACAATAGAAAACTAGAAAGTACAATTAAAAGCAGAAGGGCAATTCCTGATAGAAGTAAAAAACCAATGAGGCATTATCCAAAGAGACTCACTATGGCCACTCTATCTGTTATAGCAATGATGTCACTCAACAATATACTTAGAAAGTTGCTTAGGATAGTACAAAGTCACTAAATCTTTTAAAGTTTTCTCGTCAAAGGAGATCAACAACTCAGCAGAGGTTTAATGATAGAACTTCTTTCTCCCGTTTTGATTTTGGAATTAACTTATCCTAGATGGGTGCTGGTATAAAAGGTGTGCTACAATACACCACTTAAATTTATAGACTAAGCGAGGTCACGTGATTTAAACCGCAGCCAATCAACAGCCCGAATGCGTGGCTGATTGACAACTTAAGCACTGATACTGAGACACGTCCATTTGCAATCATTGACGAAGGACTTGCAATACTGAGAAGCACCAAGGGACAACCAAAGGATTCTCTACACAGGATTCCCGCAGGACAAGCGCCTTCGCCACAGCTTTGTCATTAGAGTGGAGCTTCTACCCGAATATATATATATATATATATATATATATATATATATATATATATATATATATATATATATAGGACCGATTTAGCTCAGTCGGTAGATCGTCCACCTGGGAACAACAAGGTTCTTCATTCGATACCGGCCTTTGCTAACTCAGCGTATGAGTATTACAGGGATCTGTTCTATAAAATGATGAGCTGATGGTAGGTGTGGCCCACGCTAAAAATAACCTCCTTGGTCTTGCACTAGTGAAAAGGGGACTCTCTCGCTGTCTGGCTGATACCGACTTTAGGCTACGCCAACGACATTGTATATATATATATATATATATATATATATATATATATATATATATATATATGTAAGGTACTAAGATTAGAATTCCAAGACAACTCTCTTCTCTTGAAATTCTGTGAGTAGATAATGTATTATTTCTAGTCGTAGGAATCTAATGAATGTCAGCAGAGACATGTGAACTTCCTCACTCATGGAATAAACACTCAGAAGACATGGCCTGATCAGCCAGCACTCGGCTATGCCAGCATGTCTGAGTCCCACAGTCCCATCTCACCTCCTTCTTCCACCCTCATATAAATGTGTCGGTGTATGCTCACATTACAAATCCTCTGTAAAGCAGCTGTAGCATTCGTCGCTCGTAGTTCACTCAGCTCCACTTCAACATCGGCACAATTACTACTCTTTACAAAACTTAATGTGGGGCTTAAAAATTAGACCGATGAAAATGTTACCAGTTTTAACGAAACTTTAATACTTCAATAGCATTACTATTTTAGCATTTTAAGATAATAATTGTTTTTATTTACAATCAGTGATTAATCAAGTACCTGCAGTTATAGATTTTTCTCAGTAACTTCTCGTTCAAAATTGGCTTTAAATAGATTTTAACCCATTGTAAACTAGGTGTGATTTAGAGTGTCAATAAAGCCAAATAAAAATGTAAATGATTTTGAAACTCCTCTTTGGCCCCTTACTTAGGCTAGACAGGTGGTCGGAGAGGCTCCCTCCGATCAATCCTGATAACTATACGATTGTTCCAACTCCTTTACCCTTAGGGCAAATCTCCAAGTCTTTTTATCATATGTGTGCTAGAAGGCGGTGGCTGATGGTCTTAGTGTCCTAAGTATGACGTTAAACTGGACCTAGTGGTGAAGTTCCCGTTTTATCACTATTTTTCACAGGCCCACTCAGGCCTACCCTGGAGTGATATTACAATCTGTGGGTTCAATAGAAAAATGAGTTTAAAAATAATGTTTAAAACTTGAGCTTAAATAAAAAAAAATTGAATATCCATCAAGAATGAATAAAACAAAACGTCTTTGGCATAAAATAACCCAACAAGGGTTAACATGCGCTTAAAATCCCATCAACAGACAAACAAGCAAATGATTTTGACTAGTTTGTTCCACTTATAAACACATAATAAATTAATTCTTAAAGAGTTTAAGACGGTTTTCATAACCTGTCAAGATGTCATGCTTTGTATTCGCTTTCATGTCATCTCTATGAAGCAGTTGCAATTTCAAAATGCTACTCATCTCATCTCCATGTAATATTGAAAGGTTGTTGGTTGGTTGGATTTTATGGTATGTTAACTGAAGACGTTTAGTTTTATTCTAAAAAAAAATACACATTTTTCAAAAACTCATTAAAAAAAATATCGATTTCTCATTTTTTAACCCATAGATGGGACCCTTAATCAATAGCAGCATAAAATAATGTTCTAATAACTAATTATGTCAAACCAAAAATTGACAATATACTGGGGAATAGCAAGTTTAGGTTATGTAGGTTGATTGGTTGGATTTTACGGCATGTCAAGCCTTGGGCTATTTTATGCCGATGACGTTTTTGTTTTATTCATTCCTGTTGGGTATTCAATTTGAACCCCCCAACTTTTTTAGTCTATTTAAATCAGTGGTTCTCAACCTTATAATTTGTTCTTATGGCATTGACTTGTGCTGCGATTATAAAGGATTCAGTTTCTCCCTTGAGGTTTCCTCTTCTTAGCCATGTCCATGTCTTCTGATGTGATATCTCTTCAGTTTATCGCTTGAAGTACCAATATAGTTGTTTTTCTTAGCATTTCTATTTTCTAGTGTTTAATGTATTTCTGCTTGCCAATATGTTACAATTGCTTTTCCTGGCTGCTGCAATTAATCGTTCCTTACTAAGTGTATTCTTAGTCCATAGGGACGGTTGTAGAAAAATTGTCCTAGATACCCGTGCTACCAGAACGACATTATTATTATTATTATTATTATTATTATTATTTATTATTATTATTATTGATTATTATTATTATTATTATTATTATTATTCCCGTGTGTAATTATCTACTTGTTTCATTCATTCTTCATTTCTGTCTTGATTAATAATTTTAGTCTCCGTAAAAAAAAAAAAAAAAAAAAATCCCCATCCCCTTAAAAAAATCTATGGAATCTAATAGACCGAAATAATCTTCCGTTCCATTTTATTTTCTTCTATTTTCAGTTCAGTCTGTCGCCATGACCTTTCTGCCTGGTTTCGCCATTTCACGCGGACTGAGTCGTTCTAATGCCGCCATGATGTTATCAATCATTGGGATTACCAATACATTTGGGCGTATACTCATTGGGTTGATAACTGACTACCTCAAAGTGTCCAGCATCTATTCATATACTTCATCTTTACTTATATCATCATTCGTCATCTTTGCTTTGCTGTGGTGTGATAGCTTCATCTTATTTTCATCATGTTGTGCGATCTATGGTTTTTGTATGGGTAAGTAAAATTCTTTTGTATTTATGACAACGATTAGCTATTTATGGGGTTGAGCTTTTTGGCTTATTGATAAGGTATGAGCCCATCCATTCTCTGCCTACCCGACAAGCTACAGGTAAAGCAGAACCCTCTGGTTTTGGTGGGCAACCAGTCTAGGAGAAAGATGTCTCTGATTCTGAAACTAAGAGCTGGAGTCATTATAACAGTTCAACGCTGTATTTAAACTTCATCTGGCAACTTCTGTGACGACACTGAGCACCTTGCATGATATAATGGTTAACGGGGTATACGAAGAGATCATTGCTAATGAGTTCGATTCTCACTTGGTGCCTCATATTTGTCAACGAAATTAAGCTAAATTTAGTGAATGACTGCTTCTGTGACGACCTCTGTGTCAACCACTGCCTTTCAAATTGAGAACATCAGTGGTGGCGTGTGTCGGAGAGGGAATATTCTGAATGGGCAATTGTCTGTCTTTTGTACAACAATACCCAGTTTGCGCCAAGATACAGGAGCAGATCTATGGTCTAGCGTCACAAGAGGATCTCATCAGCTGTTCATGCAACCAGTGGTGCCACGAGTAGAATTAAACTGTCATTTACTCTGATATTAAGATATACACCCGGACCACGTTGCCCATGGCAAACCTGCGCAACATATATACTAGTTATTTACTAAGCCTTGCTTAGTATCGTACAGAGTTCTCATATTACTTAACAGTACCTGTTGTTTGTGGAGGGGAGTCCCCGTGGTGTAGTCGCTAACGTGGTGGACTGCGAGAAAGTAGTAAAAATCAGCACTCCATTTAAATTAAAGGAAGAAAAAACCTTCCCCCTTAAATACCAGAATAGTCTGCATTGCTCCTATTGTGTTTTGGAGCTGTTAATAATAAATTATTATCTATTATTAAGTGTAAATTAAAGCTAATGTCATATTGTGACCTATATTTTAAGTGATATTTTACTATACACTATATACCCATTTGATGAGAGAGAAGACATAACTCGCTCTCCTCCTTCATCACGCTCCTTCTTTCTTATTCTTCCATCTGTCACTCTATACTCTTTCTTTCTTTCTTTCTTTCTTTCTTTCTTTGCTTTTTTTTAACTATTCATTTTCTTACTTCCGTTTATTTCTTTTATTGTTAACTTCTTTTTTTTTCTTTCTTTTAATCTTCACTTGCTGTCATTCTTTGCTACCCACTTCTTTCTTTGCCTCCTTTTTTTCAATATTCACTTTTTTCACCTCCTTTTACTCTTCACTCTTCGTTTTCTTTCTTTCTTTCTTTCTTCCTTTATTTATTTATTTATTTATTTATTTATCTATTTCACTATTCACAGGAATTACGTAGGAAAACAGCTAAAAATGAAATTGAATAAAAAAAACAAAAAACACCCCCCCCCCAACATTTCAGTAGTTAACTTGAAAAAATAAATGTGTCCTTTTCATAATTTTAACAGTCATTCTCATTTCCTCCGAGAGGTCTTTGAACAAAGTCTACAGTTTAGATATTATTGATAGTTAAGCTATTATGGCAGAAAACAATGTTGAGATAATCTTCAGAGTTATTTTCCCAGCAGGATAATACTTCATTTGTATATATGTATCTTTTAATATATATATATATATATATATATATATATATATATATATATATATATATATATATATATATATATATATATATGTACCGGGTGTTCGGGATAAATTTGACAGTTTCATAAGGAAAAAGAAAAAAATGCTTGGTAACTACAAAATTTAATGGATTGTAAAGAAATTCAAGAGGCACGGAAATTCCACTACTGTCATCAAGTTTCACTCAAAATAACTGCCATTAGCCTCGATCACAGCCTCAATCCTGCTCCGGAACCTGGAGCAAGCTGACTTTACAGTTTCTGGGAAGGGTCTCAAAAATAATTTAATTCTGTCGATTAACTGGGCCTTTGTAGTACTGGCACAGCGATTGGTCTCTTCCTCAACAGCGCCCCATACATGATAATCCATGGGGTTAAGGTATGAGGAGTTCAGAGGCCAAACATTAGAACTGGTGTAGTTATAAAAATTCGCCGACAACCATTTTTGACTTTACCAGAGTTATGGCAGGGGTCCGGATTCTGCTGCCATACTTATGGCCTACTATTGGCTACCCTTGTTATCCAGGGCTTGACTACAGTGTTTAGCAACGTAGGCGTCTAAGGGTCCTTCAACACCTTTTCCGCAGATTTTCGAGGAATTCTGCTGTACGAAAGCAATGGGATCGTCTTTTATGTTGCTTTGTTCTAGCCACATCCTCGTAGTCTCCATTGCAATTCTCCAGTTCCTGCCTGATTGTTTTTACATTGTTCAGTGAGCATTGGGCAGCAATTATAATCTTATTTTGATGGCCGGCCCAGATCACCATGATACAAGTTATTCTCTTCCATGATTCAGGTGGCTTTCAGTGATCCATTCTATCTGTCATCACGTATATGAATGAAGAAGGGTCCAAGCTTTTAAATGATGCGTAGTGTGCGTCAATACTTCCAACCCACGGAGAAAAATAACTAAATATAAATATGTCAAATTTATCCCAAACACCCTGTATATATATATATTATATAATATATATATATATATATATATATATATATATATATATATATATATATATATTGTATTGGATAAAGGAAAATAAAGTACTCAATTACATGTGTAAAAGAAATATTTATTTATTATGAGATGCTATACAATTTAAAAAGCGTTTCTTACCATTGGTTTTACCATTGGTTTTTTACTATTGGTTTTAAAGCAGCGTATTAGCCGCTTACCATCAGGACAAATCACTTAGGTATAGGTATAGCGGCTAAAACGCTGCATTTGAAGCCAATGGTACCAAACACTTTTTAAATTATATAGTATCTCATGACAACACACACACACACACACACACACATATATATATATATATATATATATATGTATGTGTGTGTGTGTGTGTGTGTGTGTGTGTGTGTGTACTGGAAACCGCTACATCATTGCAAAGTTTTTTTATTAGAGTAATAAACTTAAAATTCTCTGAGAGCATAAAGCGAATTGCAACTCAATGATTTGTGAAGTATGTGGTTGCGCCGTGAGGTTTGTGGTTGCGATGAATATCGTTTTTTAATCATCATAAATTCTTGATACAATAGTGATAACTTTAAAATTCTAATTAGAATCCTGTACCCCTTTCGAAATAGAAGCACTAAGTTAATCATGAACCACAGTTATAACAGGAACTCAAACGGCCCACGGGTCGTCTAGTTCAAACTAAAACCGTCACTTGTAAGCTAACAGGATTATTCCGTATCAATCTGAATCTTTTACAAACCGCCTTCGACGGAATTCAAAACTCTGGAACATTCTGTGTGTAACCATCTGTAAGCATCAATAAGCTTAATAGCTTACTCCATAAATGCGACATGAAATCATTGTAATATCAATATTTTTCACTGATTTCAAAACAGAAGGCTTCACAAAATCTAGCATTGTCATTATTTACTAAGTTGTGTTTAGTCTGACACACATGTAATTCCTTACTGTACCTATTATTATTATTTACTTTGCTTATTCTAGCACACAGGTCTTACTGTACCTATTGTTGTTATTTACTAAGCTTTTCTTAGACTGGCACACAGTTCTCTGATTGCTTACAGTATCTACTACTGTTATTTAAAAAGCTTTACTTAGACAGGCATACAGGCCTCAAATTACATACGGTACCTGCTGTTGCTATTTACTAAGCTTTACTTTGTATAGCATACAAGCTTTACCGTACTCGCTGTTTTTATTTACTAAGCTTTGCTTAATCTGACAAACAGGCCTGAAGTTGCTTACAGTACCTGCTGTTGATATTCACTAAGTTTTGCTTAGTCTATCACACAGACCCCTGATTGCAGTAACTGCTGTTGTTATTTAACAGTACCTTTGTTTCAACACGCTCCTTCTTGTCGGCTTCAAGATTTTTGTGGCAGGATTGGAGTTAAAAGGATTGTGTTATAATTCATATTATACGACTTCACATTATTTGGAAAATTTTCACTTCGGACCGGGCATCCCATTGTAGTGAAATGGTTAGCAAGCTATTCTCCCAGATCCATTACTACTGAATAGCGAATTCGATCCTCGCGGGATGCTCTATACTTGTGACCTTGTGTCACGTCCAACCCGAGCCAAATGGGTTGGGAAGTACCTACCCTTCGGACATAATAAAGAAGTATTTCAAACCCAAAGAGACTTAAGGTGATTTTTTTCTAATGATGTTATTTATTAAATTATCTTGTTAAAATCGCTTTGTTTTATCAATCCAAATACTTTTTAAAAATTCTCCTTTCGAGTTTTAAGAGCACATAGATATTTTTTCTAGTGTGCTCGTAAGTGGACATGGGAGAGACAGATAGACTCACAGCTGTGCGGTTACCTATCTACCACTCAAAGATTAAACGAATGACTTATCTTAACATCGTCTTAAATATGATTAGCATTTAATCGATATGGACATATTGTAACTGTTAAAGAACCTCCACAAAATATGCATTTACTTTGTGTTCTCGCTTTAGACAGGCTTCGACATAAAGACATTTTTAAAGTGGAGGGTCTCCCACAAACGAGTGGGCAGTACAAAAATAGGTTAGTTCCTTCGGCATTCCCCTTTTCGAAGTGCCTCGGGAATCAGGAAATTAACCTTTCTCTAACTCCCGCCACTTTTAAACCGTGGGGGTTAGGCGTCTTCTTAAGCTAACTTTTTAATCTATTTCACACGTCTGGTTCTAGGAAAGTATAAGAGCCTCCTTGACAGGTGCTTTTTGTCATAGTGTGTGAAACAAACTAAAGACAACACTGGGTCAATGTATGACAAAACGGTTATCGTCGTAGAAAATGGACTCGACGAACCGATTTCAAATCCTGGAAGAGGCTCCTCCTGTTTCACTTCTCACTTGGAAAAGCGTGAATCCATCCCTTATCTTCCGTCCAACAAATAATAGGGCAGAATTGGATCTTTAGCGTTGGTGTGATAACTAATCTAGGAGAAGGAAAACTCTGAATTGAAAGCAGCTGTATTCCGCTTAAAAATTACCTTGTGTCGTATCCTGTTCTGTGGTGGAGTAATTGGGTAAAAACATACTAATGAAAGAATTAGCAATAATAATAATAACTGAAAATGCTTAATCTAAAATGAAAAGAGTGTTTGTTTAATACAAGTATAAAAGAATAATAATAACAAACATGGCAGCAAAAGGGATTTATTGGTTTGATTTGGCCAATATCTCTTCGGAGTTTAAATGGTTGAGCAGCTAATGTGTTTAAGCAGCCGAGCCCTCTTCAGTTGTCTGTCGAAGTCGCTGAATCTTTGGGAAAACGGTTGGAGGGTACAACAACCGAAACGTTATGACGATGATAACAAACAAGATGAGGATACAAGTTCGAATACATCGGCGAATAATAAAGATAATTCCTTGTCTCATAGATTTTAAGCGCTTTTTATCTGTGCCCTCAGCCATTTTTAAGAATGTCTTTATTTGTTTTTTTTTTATTTAAACAAGATTAGCTTTAATTTTTTCGTGGATCCCTTGAATATATTAAAAACATATATTAGATAAAATGTCAAACAAAATGGAAGAAATATTACTCGAAAACAGAAATTTGGTGGAATACTTGTTTAATTAACTTTTAACCAAAAGTTAGGAACAACAAATAATAACATAAAACAGTAAAATGTATTTTTATCTCAAACAATATTTGTTTTTATTTCTCATACCGACCATGCTACAGGAGGATTGAAATGGTTTAGACATTAACTGTCCACACGTACGTGTTCATGCAACCATCTCAATTTTCTCCATGTCCCGTGTCCTCCTTGGCATTTATGTCTCGCTTGTGTTAGTATTTTACTAAAGAGTGATATCATTTGTTAGGAGAGAGTTACCTCCCCTAAAACTAACGTTTCGCTCATTTATGCGTTGAAAGGCACATGATTATCATTGCAAAGTATCTCGGAACAGCAGTCGTAACGGATTTCTTAAAAATGTAGTAACAAAAACGTTTTTATGACCATTATTACAGTATGAAGATTTACATACATCAGTATTGTGAATATATATATATATATATATATATAATATATATATATATATAAAGTAAGTAAAGTCGACGAGGCGGCCTAAAGTCGGTATCAGCCAGTCAGCGAGAGAGTCTATCCTCTTTTCAATAGCGATAGACCAAGGAGATTGTTTTAGCATCTGAGGTGGAACGCCAGACCTACCATCAGCTCCTTACTTTACCGCACAGATCCCTGTGCTACTCATACGCTGAGTTGGCGAGGACCGGTATCGAACTAGGAACATTGTGGTTTCTAGCCGAACGCTCTACCGATTGAGCTAATATATATATATATATATATATATATATATATATATATATATATATATATATATATATATATATATATATATATATATATATATATATATATATATATATATATATATATATATATATATATATATATATATATATATATATATATATATATATATAGGGGGGGGCAGCATTCTTTCATTTATACATGTAGAATTAAACAAAAGACGCATCTCCTATTTAACAATTTTATTTTTGATAAAAAAAATCAAAGATTAAAAATAAAATTGTTAAAACAGATGTGTCTTTTGTTTAATTCTACATGTATATATATATATATATATATATAATATATATAGTCATCTACAGACACGTGTTTCAACTTATCATGTCTCTTCAGTGTGGCTAGACATTTTGTGAGCTACCTACGGCCGGGATAGAACTCCGATCAATTCAGCCGCAGTCGGACAGCTTAACCGCTCGGATATTGTCACCCATAGAATGCGAAGGGGAATTTAACTGTTTTAATACACACATCTGTGTGTATGTAAAGGCCGCCATAGAGTGCTCCATCCCTTTTATTTATAAATAAAAAGTGCTTAATAAAGGCGTACATATTGATTTGAATAGCGTAGAAACAGAGTCAAGCGAAGGAAATTTCTAGTTTTCTTTTCCTTGATATCTTAATTTTTGACATCTTAATTTTAGATAAATCCTTTGCTAATGACTTTTCGCCACACCCAAGGGAACTTTGACAGTAATAATAAAGAAAATAATCACTTCTGAGTGTCTCTAAGCTATTAAAGTTTCATTAAAATTGTTATGAATTATTATATATATATATATATATATATATATATATATAATTATATATATATATATATATTTAGGATATATGCTTAATTGAAGTCATACCTAATTTCAAAATTAATTAGTTAATAATTAATGAATTTAAGCGGGCATATATGTTCAAATGTAAGGCTAAACAAATCGAGAAAATGTCAATCCCTGAATGTACATTTCGACCTATCAGATGATGAGACCTAATAGGTCGAAATGTACATTCAGGAATTGACATTTTCTCGATTTGTTTAGCCTTACATTTGAACATATATGCCCGCCTAAATTCATTAATTATTAACTAATTAATTTTCAAAATTAGGTATGACTTCAATTAAGCACATATCCTCCAAAAATTGTCGACTTAAAGCCATATCACATAAACACATTGTTTGTTTATTTACTCTCATATATATATATATATATATATATATATATATATATATATATATGCTGTTTTTTTTCTCACCGCGAGGATTTACCAACACGCTTGGTATATTAAATTATATATATATATATATATATATATATATATATATATATATATATATATATAATCTTTGATATAAAAACTCTCAAAGTTGTCCTACTACTCGAGTTTCATGAATGTCAATCATTTTAGCTGGCAAAATGGAGTAAATAAGGAAGTAATTATTTTCCTGTTGAAATATTTTACTGCTTGTGACGTGATGTAAAAAGTTATGTGGCAAATTCATCTTAAATCGCGCTTAGTCTGTTAAATATCTCAAATAATCTAAAACCTCTAGTGGGATAACCACTGTGTTTAAGAATACGTGTATCATACAATTAATAAGGTGAAATATTGTTTAAAGAATTTGCAATTACTGGAATCACTGTTTACAGTTACAGTTACACTTTTTCGAGGAAATCAATGGTGACGGACCCTTTCATTTCCTAGAAGACTGTTAGCATGACCTTCTTTATTGACCATTGTACTCATAACTTTTTTCCTTACCGAAGAGTCAGTAGGTTTCCACTGGATAGGCTGTTTCATTGACACAGACTAGTAACCATGTTTAGCCCATTCATAAACATCTTTTGGATTAAAACAGGTCACAACATTTTACATGGTTTGCTCAGCCACTAAAAATTTTAAAGACATATCTATTCCAATCCAGAGTACACAGTTTGATTTGCATCCATTTTGAATAGCCTCAAAATAAATATTTTCGCGAGATTAAAATAATTCTTGCTTATTCCCAAAACAATGCAGAATTTATATTTATGGAAAAAATTCTGAAATTTTTATTTTGATTAAAAATCCCCTTATTTATAGAATGACCCTCATATAAATAGTTTCATTTTCAGTAAAATAAATCCCCTTATTTATTGAATTACCCTAATATATATAATTGGTTACCTCTCATAAAAAATCGTCTTGTTTATTGAATGACTCTCATATATAATAGATCACTTTTCAATAAAATAAATCCCTTATTTATTGAATTACCCTTATTTATGATAGATCACTTTTCATTAAATAAATCCCCTTATTTATTGAATTACCCTAATATTTATGATAGATCACTTTTCATTAAAATAAATCCCTTATTTATTGAATTACCCTAATATTTATGATAGATCACTTTTCATTAAAATAAATCCCTTATTTATTGAATTACCCTAATATTTATGATCACTTTTCATTAAAATAAATCCCCTTATTATTGAATTACCCTAATATTTATGATAGATCACTTTTCATTAAAATAAATCCCCTATTTATTGAATTACCCTAAATTTTCATTAAAATAAATCCCCTTATTTATTGAATTACCCTAATATTTATGATAGATCACTTTTCATTAAAATAAATCCCCTTATTTATTGAATTACCCTAATATTTATGATAGATCACTTTTCATTAAAATAAATCCCCTTATTTATTGAATTACCCTAATATTTATAATAGATCACTTTTCATTGTCTTGTTTATTGATTGATCCTCGTATTTTAACAGGGGACAAACGTTTTGAACTATATGTGCTGCATGACTGTTTACATCACTTGATGAACAATAAGATATTTAAACGAAAATATTTAAATGAAAATATTTAAATGAAAAAATAATCAAATTCTTATTTATTCCATTTGGCTGTTATTCTTTTATTGACATTCATGAACACGAATAATAAGAAAACTTTATCAGTTTTTATTTTTGATACATATCATTTTGACTTATGTATAAAGTATTGAGTAATTCTTATTTTTTACTCGTCATTTATGCGTTTTTTTTTACACACGCGTAAGTTTGTGGACTTTCGCTAATGTCTGCGTGGTAGAAAGTCTTCTCAGACCTCCACGACTCTTTGAGTTTCTAGGTGATATTAACAATGCTGTTGTCTGGATGGCCTCGATTCAATCTCTGATTTCCAATTCCTTCAGTCTCGTTTCCGAACCCTTGTGGACCGTTCCAAAGGCACGGGCTCCAATTGGTATCCCCTTCATTATGAGTTTTTCACATCAGCCTTAGCTGATGGTATTTCACCGGAGTTTGAGTGACAACAAGTCTCCTCGGGTCTCCAGGACTCTTCTGGGTATTCTAGCCGATTGCAGCAGTGCAGTAGTCTGGATGGTCTCAATTCTTCCTCTGATTTCTAGATCATCCAGTCTTTTTTCCAAGTTTATTGGGACCGTTCCAAGTGCACCAATTACAATTGGTATCACTTTCACTCTCATGTTCCACAGATTTTCAATTCTCTGACAAGGTCCAGGTATTTATCCATCTTTTCATTTTCCTTCAGCTTCATCCTGTGATCTGCTTGACGCGTTCTCTTTTTTTGTTTTGTTAATCAACACTAGGTCTGGTCTCCTATTATTATTATTATTATTATTATTATTATTATTATTATTATTATTGAGGTGTTCACACCTGCCGTAGCCGGTAGTTCACTTGACGCTACGTGACAGCAAGTCACCTCTGGTCTCTAGGACTCTTCTGAGTATTATAGCCGATCTTAACAGTGCTGCATTTTAAATTGTCTTGATTCTTCCTCTAATTTCTCCCAAGCCTCTGATGAGATGAAAATATGGAATAATCCAATATTGAGGAATAAATTATGGAATTCATTGATTATGGAATTCAGAATTCAAATGAAACTAATATATATATATATATATATATATATATATTATATATATATATGTTTCTTTTTAATCCCGAATGTGAGGCTTTAGAATACATCGACTGCATCTCTACAGAGAGTACCCCCCCCACCCCAATGAGGCCTCCTATTGGCGGTGGGTGACGACCCGTGATGCTTAAGGATGGAATACTGTTGGATAAGCAGTCCTTGGCATGCAACACTCCACTTAGACCATACTTAGGCTAGACGTATGGTCGGAGAGGCCCCCTTCGATCAATCGGCTGGTCACGTCAAACCCTAGCACTTATATGATTGCCCCAACCCTATTGCCCTTATGGTAAGCCCCAACCCTATTTGCAATATATGTGTTAGAAGGCGGTGGCTGAGGGTCTTCATGCCTGAGGAATAACGTTAAACCCTATCTGGTGGTCTGGCGGATGTGGAGCACTCATTCATCATTGCTCTCTGGTCCACTCTGACTCGGAGTGGTAGTACCTGTTAGGGGCCCATCTATGGGTTAAATAGAAAATATATATTTTTTTAAAAATTGAGTATCTATTAAGAATGAATTTATTATGATAATTATTTATTATTATTATTTATTTCAAACCTTTTCCGGCGTTAAATAATCCACCGAGGTTGATATGCCGTAAAACAAAACAAAACAAACCAAACCTACAGAATGTGCAAGTGTCAAATGTCCGCCCCCAAGCAAGCATGCAGACAAAAAAACCACACGCTGGGTTTGGCGAAAACATTAGAAACAATCTGATACACCAAATTATAAATAAAAACAAAACAAACAAAACAACAAACAAAAGAATAATAATAACAACAACAATAACAACAACAAAAACAACAAAAAACAATAAAAAGAAAACAAAACAAAAAGAAAACAAAAAAGAAAAAAAAACGTGTGCACTTGTCTCTCTATCAGAAACAATTTACATATAACACCGTGACAACGTCGCAATATTTAACTATCAATATCAGGTCTTGATATAGACCCCTGGGGATGAATAAGATTTTTGCAGGTTGGATAAAAGCGTAGAGCTCAACATCGTATAAATTTACTAATTTTATAACAGGACAACAAAAATCGCCGAATCATGTAAAATAATCGATATATATATATATATATATATATATATATATATATATATATATATATATATATATATATATATAGACCATAAATTAAAATCCTGTTGGTCAGTCAAAATAAACTTAGGAATTTACCAAAGAGACTAGCAGACAAATTAAAAAAACACCGCCAACCAAGGAAAAAAAAAAAAAAAAAAATTTCCACCAATAAAAAAGACACTTGAAAAGAAAGAATGCAATATGACCACCCCTGAATGAGGGAGGTGAAATGTATGAATATAAAATGAGTTTGGCCATGTGCCTGTCTAAATAAAATATATCAGTGGTCTGATGAAGCTCGTGAGCATACTCGCGAGTGGAAATGGTCCATAACCACGATACCCATGGTATTTAAGGCCTTTTTATTCCCAAATATATATATATATATATATATATATATATATATAATATATATATATATATATATATATATATAAAAGAACTGCAGCAAAATATCCCGAGCTTTGTGCAACTATTAAGCAAATTTTACTATCTTTTCCAAATTTGTATGGTAGTATCTAGGTTTAGTCAGGTGCATAAAGCAAACAGAAAAAACAATTTTAAAATAGAACGTAGTGATTTGCAATTCGAAGTCGCGAATTTGCAACCTAATAGTGTCCACCAAACTAATCTTCCTCTTTAAAAATAATTAAAGAATCACAGGCATGTTTTTATTTGTAATTTACTGATTCGCTAGATCATGTAGACTAGTTGCCAGATATCATACACTTAGTAGAATGTCTGATTGGTTGTGATAGCTATTAGTGATATATCGTTCATATACAATCGGTTTAAAAACATACGGGCCATTTTAAATGAACGAACGATAGGACTGAAAAGATCCGCCAGTAACGCATATACTTACTTTTTCTCGAAACAAAACATTTAAAAACAATTATATTTTAATATTACTTTATAAAATTACCGAATTCTAAAATACACCTTTTTTATGATAGATTATAAAATGTCTTTAGAAAAAAAGAAGAAGATTATTTAATAAGAAGAAAGAAATATAGATTTAAAAAAGAAAGAAAAATAATGAAAAAGTAAAATTAAAATAAAAAGCCTGAAATTTTGATTTTCATCAATGGTAACATATTTAAATTCAAATTTAATTCTTACAAACAAAAAATCCAACTCAGACAGAAGTCTTTACTTGTTAAGTTAGTTTCAGTATTGCCAAGTACTTTTGGTGTAGGTGTTATTATATGATTCAATATTCAATTTATAATTACTTTTCTCTATTTTGTAAAGATTTTAATCTTAAAATTGGAAACATGACAAGAATGTCAGCAATATTAAAATAATTTATTTGCTTAGGTTTGATTTCTTTGTTTAATAGCATATCAACCTTCGTGGGTTATTTAATGCCAAAGCCATCTTTGTAGAAGAATATTTGTAATACTTGTTAACCCATACCAGGGGGTATGAGGGAGTTTATACTTTTTTTACCCGAGGGTATTAGTCCGAAAGCGAACGTAATGGAGTTCAAAATCGCTTACTCGCAAGTCCAGCACGTTAGCCATTACACCACGGAGTCTCTCTCTTATTTCTTTGTTGTTGAATGGAAATTAAATATGGTTACAAGGGGTGGAAAATTTGTAAAGAAAGTCTAACATTTTTCTTTTATTTCAGCGGTGGTCGTGTCTCTTCGAACAATCATCATTGCCGATTTGTTGGGAATTGAGAACCTCACCCAGGCTTTTGGTGTCGTTGCGTTATTTCAAGGCACGGCGTTTACTGTGTGTCCTCCCATTGCAGGTACTTATTTTTTACTTTCTTTCCTCTAACACATTTCTAATATAAAACTTTCTTTTTTCATGATTATTAAAAATAAACTAATAAGTTTTTGATAATTTTAAATTGATAATTTCCCGGACCATATAACTTTTAGGCACCCCTTTTTGATCTCGATTAAGAAAGGACATGTTTTTCATTTACACCGTCAATATCCGATTGTTTTAACAGACGATTTTTAGATTTTTTTAAAGTTATAAAACTAACCCCTAACCCTAACCCTAGCCCCTAACCATACTCCTAACCCTAACCCCTAACAAACAACCGGACATTGACGGTGTAAATGAAAAACATGCCCTTTCTTAATCGAGATCACAAAGGGGTACCTAAAGGTAATATGGTCCAATTTCCCTACTGATTAGGAGTTTGACTTAGTACTCAAACTCACTAGTTTGTAAACTGTTTTCGTCGTGGGGGTGGGGAGCTGCACATGTCACCTATCTTAGCCAAGAAAAGCCTGACAGAGCCTATTCCTCTCCAGGTCTACAACTGGTTTGAATTCAGAGTTTCCTACTGTCATACCAAATTAAATAGCACAGTCTTCCCTACTATCTATCCATAGCTGCTATAGTTGGATTCATACATTTCCCAAGAATATTAACGCTATGGGAAATGCAAAAAGCCTCGTCCAGGATTTGACCTTGGTTTACCAAATCCACTTCTTACAATGATAACCGTTATGCAACGAGTACCTCCATTTACACCACGAGCGACCCCACGGGCGATCTCACGGGAGACTTAGTAATACACAACTCCAAATAAAGTGAAAATGTTCATCTGGATTCTTCTTATTGGAGATCGTACTAATATCCACGATTATTCATTCTCTTAGAATTCACTGTCTATATCTCCTGCATAAGGGGTAAGACCATCCCTCAAATGGTCTATAACACTAAATTGCATCTGATGGTGAGGCTCCAGTTATGGAGATCTGGGGAGTGTAGAGTATCTATTCATTGCCATTACCCCCAGGTCTGCTCTGACCCGGAGTGTTAGTACCTGTTAGGGTCCCAAACAAATGTGTTTGCACATTATTGGTATTTGATAGGAATACCCGATATCATATAACCGTATGTAAAAAAGGAAAATATCTCTTAAGAAACTACACAAAAATGTACATATGAGTGTACAATATACACAATTTCCGGTTATTTCCTATAACTCCTATATAAAAAAGGGGAACCAATCTGATTGACTGATAAATTATTTATTTATTTATTGATCTACTAGGAAAAAAGAAGACGGGGTTAGGGTTAGGGTTTAGGATTAGGGTTAGGGTTAGCGTTTAGGGTTAGTTTAATGGGAAAATAATGGGTAGATTAATTAACAGATAAAATTAATTCAGAGTGGTTCCCCTTTTTATGTTGGAGTTATAGGAAATAACCCAATTTCCTAACCTCTAAGCCTGAAATAATCAATCAACCAATAATTTTCTATTATGAATAATGATAATTCGTGAAAATAGATGATTCTTTATAAAAGTAACTGAATATCAGATTTAGATACTTTTACATATTTTCACCATAGGAGGCGCGTGTGCGTAACGATTATTGTCGTAGGAAATGGATTCAGCAGACCGGGTAAATAAAGACTGCTCTATTTTGGTGACAGAGATTATATTCCTTAGTTAGTTTAGCGTAGAAACTGAATGATCGGCGCTTGGTGACTATCATTTACTCGCCAATGAGATCATCAGACCAAGCATAACACACACACACACACACACACACACACACACACACACACACACACACACATATATATATATATATATATATATATATATATATATATATATATATATATCTTATAGGGTACAATACATTTAAGATGCTATTGTTATCATTTGTTTAAAAGCAGCATGTTAACCACTTATAGTCAAAACAACGCGCCGGTTATATATATATATATATATATATATATATATATATATATATATATATATATATATATATGATACAGATTAATTGCAAATCTATATATTAATACTGGTGTTCCTAAATCTTCCATCCGTTATCTTCCTGCAACACCAACTGGTTAAAAAGAGGCCGCCCAAATTGTTCAAGAAGCAATGGGAAAATATAAATCCAGATTATCAGGTGTCACTTAATCGCAGATTTCTTATTTTCCCCATTCTATTTCATTCAATTTAAAAAAAGAAACATTCTAAATGGTCTTGCTTCGCTTAAATGCCCAACGTAAAATTAAAATGAATTGAAAAAAAAAAGAAGAAGAGAAAAGAAAGAAGTTGCATGTTTGTTTTGTTTGTAATATTTAAATTGTGAATTACGGAAAATATTTTGGTAAATTTGATCTTATGACGTACCGGTCTCTTGCCCTAAATTATTCTATGCTTAGCAAGCCAGCGTCAAGCTAATTAGCGGCCCAACTTAGATATTTTCCGAGTCGTGTTTTGGTCACTTTTTTGTCAGCAAATTAATGTAGATATTTTAAACGCCTCCCCCCTACAGATTTTTATCTGCAAATCAATGTAAATATTTTACAATTCCTTTTTTAAGAAAGAGTGAGGGACTGTTAAATCAAGATTATTATATTTTTTACATGAATGGGGCCGGGTTAGCTCAGTCGGTAGAGCGTTCGACTAGAAACCACAAGGTTCCTAGTTCGATACCGGTCCTCGCCAACTCAGCGTATGAGTAGCACAGGGATCTGTGTGGTAGAGTAAGGAGCTGATGGTAGGCGTGGCGCTCCACCTCAGATGCTAAAACAATCTCCTTGGTCTAGCGCTATTGAAAAGGGGATAGACTCCCTCGCTGATTGGCTGATACCGACTTTAGGCCGCCCCGACGACTTTACTTACTTTTACTTATATACTGAACTATTCTAATAGCTCTTAAGTAAACATATTAAACGTTGTAATAATCAAATGATCATCTTACTGTGGTATATCCACAGGCCCTGCTAGTAAATAATTAAGTAGACATACTTTATGAGCTGCTTAATAGTTATCTTCTTTAAGTAATCATAATGATCGCCGTGAACGCGATTGCTAATCTCTCACAATTATCATCCATTTGTAAATTGTATTAGAAATAACTTTCTCTAAAAATCTAAATCGTAGCTGATATAAATAAATACAATACACAAGACAGTAGTCTTGTATTTAAGAAAGAATTTCTTATTATTTGAGATGAAATGAAACTAAAGATATATATTTCTCTTTAACCCCCTTACCTGTCGCGTGTGCCAGTATCAAATACACCTCGCCCCAAGCAGGCATGCCGGCTGAAAAACATACCCTGCATTTTTTGCAGGCTAGAACATTAGAAAAAAAATCCGATACTCATGAATAATACAAGGGTAGCTTCGTTCAAGTCAGAAGTCTTTGCAATACATTTTCTTTTCACCAATGCGTTAAATCTGTATTGATAATAAATATTACCTAATAATATCCGTTTTGATTGTATAATGTTCTATTAGAAATACTACTACCGTATATATTCGAGTATACTATGGAGGTGCGTGGTGTAATGTTTAGAGTCGTAGGAAATGGATTCGTCAACCCGAGTTCAAATCCTGGACGTGGCTGTTTGCCTTTCACTTAGCGCTAATACCCTTGGAAAAAGTATGAATTCATATGTTCTCCCTCCAGCTATGGGTAAATAGTAGGCAGACAGGAGTCTTTAACATTGGATAGGTAACTAGTCTAGGAGAAGAAAAACTCTGAATTCAAACCTTTTAAATTCCGCTTAAGAAATGTCGCATCCTGCTCGTGCGGAGGGGTTGGTAAATATATAAACTCGAGTAGTAAACGATTTCATGTAATGAACGGGCCCTAATCTTTAGCCGCATGTGTTTATCATATATATATTTTTTATTTTAGATATATATTTAAAGCTATCAGAACTAAGTTTCCATTTCCAATATTTCTATTTTTTACTCCTTTAATAATTAATTTTATTTTTTACTCCTTTAATAAATTTGATGATTTTACTTTACTTATGATACAAACTCTCTGATATTAAATTTTCAACTCAACCATCCCCTCAGGCAATATTTAATACGTCGCCCAGAGGGCGTTTTTATTTTGCTAGTATATTAATAATGGAGATTCGCTTACAGTTTTTGTCTGTAACAAAAACTGCGTCATTGCTTACGTCACATTACCCAACACATAATCCAACGTCATAACATAGAATAAATATACTCAAAATGCGAGCATGCAACGTTAGACATTGTTTCAATAAATAGATACCCGGCGTTATATATTTATATATAGATTGTTTTATTCTAATATAATATTTAAAGTTATTTGAACTGTTTCCATTTCAAATTGTCTTTCTTTCTTTTTTTGACTCCTTTAATAAATTTGACGATTTTACATACTTATGGTACACACTCTATGACATTGAATTTTCAGCTCCCATCCCTCAGGCAATATCTTTCAAAAAATTATTTTTACATCGCCCGGAGGGTGTCTTTTTATTTTGCTAGTTCAAATAATCTTACTTAATTTTGATACCAGTTTCATTATTTCATTTGGTCTAAATCTTATTTTATAGGAACAGAGAACTTGTATTATTTATATTTTTCGGTTTTTCTTATCTTTATTGTTATATACACGTTTCGGCTGATAAGCCCTCTAGCCTTCTTCAGGTGTTTCTTGTCAAACTCGGAAACCTTCTTATCGAACTCAGAAGCCTTCTTGCCGAACTGCAGAGCCTTCACAGAAATTCGAACCGTTATTTCAATCCATTGGGTTAGATGTTTTCATTCTGGTACAAGTGTTAAGCTATGTTAAGTATTCTATGTTATTTTCGCCCGTAGTCATGATTGAACCTGTAACCTACAGATGATTGTCTCTTAGAACTGTATTAACCCAACCCTTATATCCGTTGCATCATGTATCCAACTAAAGGTTCCCCAGTTTGACCAGAAATACATGAAACGTCCGGAGGGTTTATCGGTCAAAACGTTGTGTACATAACAATAAAGATAAGGACAACAGTCCAAAAAATATAAATAATATAAATTATCGAGCCTCATCTAAAAATACTGACAAACAGTGACCTTATTTATCGATTACAATTTTGATGTGAAATATATTTACATCATTTTGATATCTATTATCTATTAATAATGGAGATTCGCTTCCGGTTTTTGTCTGTAACAAAAATTACATCACTGCTTACGTCACATTACCCAAAATCCTCATAACATAGAATGAATACACTCAAAATTTGAACATGCAACATTAGACAGTCCTCATTGTTTTTAAAATAAGTTTTAATAAATACATGACTGGTATTATATATCTATATATAGTTTGTTTTATTTTAATACATATTTAAAGTTTACATTTCAAATTGTTTTATTTTTAATCCTTTAATGAATTTGATGATTTTACTTACTTAGGGTACAAACTCGCTGACATTGAATTTTTTACTTCCACCCCTCAGGCAATATGTTTCAAAAACTATTTTTACATTGCGTTGAGGGCGTTTTTTTAAAATTTTGTACTAGTCCGTTTAATTTTTTTATCAACTAAATTTTCATTGTTTAAAATACAAGGGCAGATAACTCTAACTTGTCTTTCATTCGATTTCTCCTTGCAGGTCTGATGTTCGAATTAGCCGATGACTACGTCTTGCCGTTTTCAGTGGTTTCTATCTGTTACTTTCTAGCCGCCTGCATTTCGGCTGGTCTCTGCTTGTATGTACGGCGGAAAAGGAATGAAAAAATTTTAAGAACGGACTTACCTGACATCGTCGAAACAGAAGAGCTCACCGCCGAAATCAAAGAAATCAATATCAAAGAAATAACCGTCCCAGAAACGAAAGAAGTCGAAGAAAAATCTTGAAATTTATCACGGCTGTGAATTCATTCACAAAGAGACGTGAATCAACAGGAGAGTTACCGCATATACTCGTGTACAGGTCGAATTGTCAAGACCTAATTTTTTTTAGGCTAAGTAATGATTTTTGTAAACATTTAAATTAAAAAACAAAAAAAAAAACATTAAAAAAACAAACAAAAAACAAACAAAAATAATTAAAAAAAAAACCCGGGATGGACTTGGAGCAACTCCTGCTTCAGAAATTCACTCCATAAATTAATGATCATAAATCAAGTAATGAGATCGACTTGTACACGAGTATGTATGGTAGGCCAATGCTGTTACAAAGAATGTGTTGCGGTCAGTATGGTCATAATGAAGGCCTTGTAGAAAACTAGACATTAACTTTACTTCAATCAAATGCGGCAGTGAAGTTCACTCAGTAAACTGTTTTTCTTCTTGCAGCAGTCAGGGAGAAGAAAGAAAAGGCTGAAATAGATTAAGCTGAAATGTTCAACACTAACCGTTACATGAAAATACGTAATAACGAAGAGACAGTATTTTATTACCCAACAAATCATATTTTCATTAATTATTTACAGACATTGTGTACACATAATAAACTTGCTTGTTAGAAGAATAACTGAAAAGTCTTCATAATACAGTTTTTGTATAAATGTCTTATGTGTTCTTTTTTGTGTCTGACAACTTGGTGTTGTATATATATATATATGTGTGAGAATGGAAAATGAATCTGACAATATGAGGAAAAAATGAGTAAAGAAAAGAAATGTAGATGGATAAAAATGAATTTTATCGATATCACTTTTAATCGATATCACTTACACATGTGTTTCGGCCTGTTTATCAAAATGTATACGGATTTACGTTATTATTATTATTAAAATAATCAGATGGAGTTGAAATGATGATAATAATAATAGGAAAAATGCATAAAATGTTCCGTACACAGATTTTTGACGACCTTCATCAGAGTGATTTTTTTATTTTTTGAGTTGGAGACAAGAGTAGAATTTTAAATCCGTATACATTTTGATAAACAGACCGAAACACATGTGTAAGTGATATCAATTAAAAGTGATATCGATAAAATTCATTTTTATCCATCTACATTTCTTTTCTTTACTCATTATATATATATATATATATATATATATATATATATATATATATATATATATAATGTGCTATATTAATGAGCAAATAGTGGTGAATATCGTGGATAGATCATTTATATCTAAGTTAGGGTAGCGGGGACATGAAGTCAACGGCGCTTGGTTACTGGCAGTTTCTCGCCTATGTGATTTTTCAAATTACTTGGTTTTAAAATTGCACTGGCGAGAAACTGTCTGTAACCAAGCGTCGTCGACTTCATTCGAACCAATATATTGGTTGGAATATTCACATAGGCGATAAACTGTCAATAACAAGCGTTATTGAGTCCATGTTCACGCTACTCTAACTTATATATATATATATATATATATATATATTATATTATATATATATGTGTGTGTGTGTGTGTGTGTGTGTAAAAATGGAATTGGAAATGAATCCGACAATATGAGGAAGAATGAATAAAGAAAAGAAAGAACAGAATAGATAATAAAAGATGAATTTAATCACTATCACTTACACATGTGTTTCGGTCAGTTCATCTGTGTGCGGAATATTTTCAAACAGATGAACTGACCGAAACACATGTGTAAGTGATATTGATTAAATTCATCTTTTATTATCCATTCTGTTCTTTCTTTTCTTTTTTATTTTATATATATATATATATATATATATATATATATATATATATATATATATATATGTGTGTGTGTGTGTGTGTGTGTGTGTGTGTGTGCGTGTGTGTGCGTGGAAGAGTCGTGTGAAATAATTTGTGTAACAATGAAGAGATGAGGACGAATTCATTTACGTGCTGGATAATAAAATATTGCTGATTGGAGTAACTTGGCTTCTTGCATTTGAGAGTCACTGATTTGAATTCAATTTTTTTCTCTCCTGTTTTATGTATGTCTATCGGCTCCAGAAAGTTGTTTTAATATTTTGGACGTAACAGATTTGATTGATTCAGAAAATAAAAATAAATATGTAAAAATAATACTTTTCTTTTTTTTTTTTAAAATCTTGTTTTTAGTTGGATCTATTGAAGTCGACTTGAAATTTTTTAATTCCATTTTTAGGCTCAGCCGTTGACACTTCCGACAGTCTTCTCAAACGTATTAAACCTGTTTATTCGTATTGAAAACACGTTACAAATGTGGAAGTACATTGACTGTAAGACATAATTATAGAAAAAAAGTGGTAAAAAAAGGACCAAGTTACCTTTAAGCACCCCAGGAGCGACCTGGATTCAGAAGGACATGTTTCGCTTTGCACCGTCAACATCCGGTTGTTTGTACCATACGATTTTTAGACGCATTTTAAAAAAATCATGAATTTATTGTTTTTGGACGAAAAATTGATTAATTATGTGAGATTTGAGGCCTGATACCCCCCGAGAATGGGTGAAAATGGCCAATTTCGTGCAAGATTAAAGTGCCAATTTATTATGATTTTCTGATAGAGTTCGATGAGGAGTATCACATAGTAAAAGATGGTTGAATTAGCCCTAACCCTAACCCTAACAACCGGATGTTGAGGGTACAAAGCAAAAATTGCTTCTGAATCCAGTTCACACCTGTGGTGCTTAAAGGTAACTTGGTCCGAAAAAAATACTTACGAGAGCAATATTTTTTAAAAGAAAGAAACGATTGTAAAATTACGAAAAAATATACCTGTAAATTTTTCGGTTTCTAAAACATATATTTCATTTTAAGAGTGACACTACTGTTTTAATTGCCTCCAAAGCAATAGTCTATCTATATACTAATACGCGTGTTTCTAAATCTTCCGTCCGTTATCATCCTGCAACACCAACTGGTTAAAAGTGAAACCGTCCAAATCGTCCAAGATGCAATGCAAGAATGTGAATACAGATTATCTGATGCCGCTTAATCGCAGATTTCTTATTTGTCCCATTCTATTTCCCCTAATTTTAAAAATGAAACATTCCAAATCGTCAAGCGTCGCTTAAATGCCCACCGTTAAATTAAAATGAATAAAAAAAAAGAAGTTATATGTTTGTTTTATTTGTAATATTGAAATTGTGAATTACGGAAGATATCTTGTTCATTTTGATCTTATGTCGTCCAGGCCTCTTGCCCTAGCGAGCCAGCGTCAGGTGAATTTCCAGCTCAACTTTATTTCCGAGTCGTGTTTTTGTCACTTTTATTTTTGTATTATTTATTGCAAAGACAACAGTAGGATTTATATGTAATGAGATTGAAAATACTTGTTTCAGGCTTAAATAGCTTCTTTTTGATTTTTATTTCCTTTCGTGGAAATTCTACGGGTACTGCTAGTATCAATAAATGTCAAGATTTTGTTTCCTTGTCTCCAACAACCAATCTGTTTGCTGCATGTATTCACTTGAACCTTCTCCCGCAAACTGGTTTCAACACAAGCCAATCGGACCATATCCCCTTTAGGCACCCCTTTTTGATCTCGATTAAAAACGGACATGTTTTTCATTTACACCGTCAATATCCGGTTGTTTGTTAGGGGTTAGGGTTAGGGGTTAGGTTAGGGTTAGGTTAGGGTTAGGGTTAGGTGGGGTTAGTTTTATAATTTAAAAAATCTAAAAATCGTCTGTTAAAACAACCGGATATTGACGGTGTAAATGAAAAACATGTCCTTTCTTAATCGAGATCAAAAAGGGGCGCCTAAAGATCATATGGTCCGGCCAATCTTTCAGCGAAGTACTGCCGAGTAGAATTCAGAGTTTTACTTTTACTCCTAGACTTGTTGCTTAACCGAGGTTAAAGAACCCACTCTGCCCTACTATTCAATAATAGCTGTATTAACCAATCAGATGCGCGATAGAGAATTTTACAATCGTCCAAAAACAATAAAAAGTCAAACGTCTGTTAGTGTCTCAAGTTGGTGGGTGGATAAGATTTTTGATAATCTCTGATAGGGTCAGCATGGCGAGCGAAGTCTGATGTTGGAAGACCCGATACTTCCCAGTGACCCATGCATACTACATCACTGACGACACCTACCAGCGCCCCAAATGTAGGAGCGTATATTTAAAGAATGTAGGGAAAATAAATAGATTCCACTGGACTCTCTGACAATCACCTGACATCTATCTTGATCGTGAGCTGCATTTATGACTCAGCGAAAAACACGTCTGTTCATTCCCGGATGCTATCTTCCCACCACTTCTGTCTGCCTCTTCGTCTTCTTCCTGTTTTTTTTTCCAGGCCGGATGATCTCGTCAAATGTCCTTACTACATCATTTTTTATTTTTTCATAATGTTAAGTGAGCTTTCATGTGACCCAAAGGCTGCAATTATTTCCTTTCTGACCTCTTGCTTTGTGATGTGGTTTCTGTATGAGATGTTGTAGATTGTATGATAGCATCCCATCTCAAGTGTAGCATAATATACTGAATACTGATACCAAAAATTAGATGCTTGTACCATTGTTTGAGGAAATAGCATCAAATATCGGTTGCTAAAATTCACAAAAAATCCTTATTTTTACAACATTTGGCCTAGAAATTGGTTAGAAAATTTACACATCTTCAATTTTAATTCTTTTAAAAATATTTAATTGATTTCATTTTAATAAAATAAAATAACATTTTCTGATTTAAAAATTGAAAACGGTAAATTTTTTGTGAATTTTAGCAGACGATCCTTGATGCTATTTGATAATGAAATGTATTGTGTACAGTGTGCAGGTGCACCAGAACGATATGTGTCGCATAGGCCAACTCAAGTTGTAGTAGTTGTCGTCGTTAGTAGAAGTAGTCGTCGCTAGTTCAGAAACAACACACGCAGGTTGTATAGTCACAAGAAGCTGTTTATTTATTCCTGTACCCAAAGGTTATTGTTCAGAGAGAGAGAGAGAGAGAGAGAGAGAGAGAGAGAGAGAGAGAGAGAGAGAGAGAGAGAGAGAGAGAGAGGAGCATGGTCAAATTACTCTGTCGTAAATCATGTTCGCTACTACTATGTCAGGCCCATCCGGCGAACCAGGAGCCACGTGTGACTCCCACTAGAGCCAAAGTGAAAAAGGCAGATTTTTCTCCTCTCTCATTTCTCGTCCCGGTGTCACACTCGTTTTCGGTCAAAACCCGGAACTTCCGTTTTTATTTTAAAATCTATTTCCGGGGTCATTCTTCTGTAATTGAGTTCAAACTTTAACCTCTTTTTGTTCTTATTTCTCCCCCCCTCTCTCTAGAAATCCGAATACCGTTTTATTTTTAATCCCGAATTCCAGGTAGACCCTAATAATTACGCTACAAAGGGTTTCAATGCTTCAATGTGTCTCTGGAAGTCAGCAGTGAAGGTTCAAGATTCACAAAAACGTCCAGAAAGATTGAGATAACAAGTGCACGCATTAATTTGATTTGATGTCAGGGCGATGTTTTTTGTTGTCTTGTCATATGGTTTTTAGTTTTGTCAGCATTGCTGTTGGTTGTGCAATTCTGGTCAGAACATCGTTTCTATTCTTCATCTGAGACATTTGTGCCAATGTACTTGTAACTGTTATCAGTTTCAAGTTTTTGCCTTTCATGTAGATCTAAAAAGTATCTATTGATAAAATTTTGTAAAACTCTACTAATTTCATAACTCAATATAAAAAATATAATTGATAGATTAATTCTATGTTCTGTAGTTTTATCTTTGATATTATCATTTGCCGTTTTTAATGTACAAAAGAGATTTTAAAGTAGATATTGCTTTGAAAAATGAAATAAGTTGAAGGGATTTTTGACCATTGTCTGTTATTCCCGTAAGCGATCCCCATCACAACCTATTACACGGCTTAGATAGGAACTTCGGCAAGTTAAGAGCCGTACAAGCGTCTAGCATTGGAAACCACGGGATGCAACATGGTTGATGTGAAGCAAGCAAGATGAATCCAGATGCGGGTCAGCGGCACGTTTCACCTGATGCTGTGTAGAGGAGCCGCAGAGGTCAATGGTCAGGATCAAATAGTTCATCAGAAAACTACTGCTACTCATCTGTAAAGGTGGCGTGGGAAAACATAACCCTGACTCCGATTCAAATCAGACGTTAAAACCGCATCGCCCTTGACGCGGACCAAGGGGAACTTTCTGATGAGGTCTGAACACCGTGTTCGAAAAATCAGCAACAGAACCCAAACCAAATTGACATACATGCAAATAGACAAATCAGTGTTAGCCAACAAGCAAATAATTTCATTTATCAGCTCTGTACGGACACTGAATGCTGTCTAGAGGATTTGTCAAGACTGATGCCCGATAGGGACAGACAGACAGAGAGAGAGAGAGAGAGAGAGAGAGAGAGAGGAGGAGAGAGAGGATAAGAGAGAGAGAGAGAGATAGAGGAGGAGGAGGAGGAGAAAGAAGAGAGAGAGAGAGAGAGAGAGAGAGAGAGAGAGTTATTGAATTAACTAATTAATGATCATCATGAGGTCGCGGTGATAGCATGGATTCCTATGACTCCCTCTCTCTCCACCCCCTCTCTCTCCCCACTACCCCCCACCCACCCCCATCGGTTAGCGCTCCTCTCAGGTCTTACACACTGTATTAATGAGTGCATTACAACATTCTAAAATCATTTTTATGTATTTTCTGAAGCAGCAACCCAACAAATTAATGTCACGAGCCACCACTGCCAACATGTACAGCATAATATATAAAAAGAAAAAAGAAATATCAATTAGCATTATTCTTGCCTAACTAATAAATTATTGTCTACACTCTAACAAGGTTATTTAGTGTGTATCGTTTTATAGTTCTGTCAATGATTCAGCCCTACAAGTCCGTATTGAGCACTTTTCAATATTTTTTTATCCCGACTCTTTCAGTTTCTATTTCTTTTTTCTGTCAATCAAAATTGTGACTTGTTTTCTTTTCTCGTTTTTTCCCTTTATATATACTAGCAAATATATGCACCCTCTGGGTGCAAGTATTTAAGCTTTAATGTAATAAAATATTGTATTAAATTAGAAAGGCTAATGAAACTGAATAAGAATGCAGATAAAAAGATTTGGAACAGAGGGGGTATGATTGAAAAATAGAACAACTTTGAAAGTAACTCTTCCATCATTTTCCCTTACTCCCGTCTTTCATTGGTAAATTTTCCTAATTTAACTATTTAGTTAAAATGGAAAGTAAAGAATAATATTACAGTTATTTGTTCTTGTTAATGGATTTCTTTTAAGATTTATCCCCGAGATTTTTGTTCATATTCATTAATATAAAACCAAACAATTAGAAATCAATAATACTAAGCATATATTTATTAAAATCAATTTTTTAAGATCAATATGCAAATTAGCTTTCCAATTCCCACTGTAAACCGCTATTTTGTTTTATATATAAATACAATTGCATGTTATTAGTATGTATATATGGTCAACAGTATTAATGATGTAAAACAATTTTATTAATAATTGAGGTTTAAATAAAAATAAAATCATGGAGAATGTGATGTAAATAACAAAGGGAATTGTGACTTGAATAGTAATATAGTTTCGGTTACAGACATACAAACCACAATCCCCATTATAATAAGATATATTATATTATATATATATATATATATATATATATATATATATATATATAAAATAATAAAAATTCGAAGGCGTAAAAAATAAAGACAAAAAGATGTTTATATGTCTAATCGATTCAAAGCGAAGCTTTATCGTCAGAGACTTATTTCAGAAATGACGTGCTTATGTTTTTTTTGTGTGTTTGGTTATTCTTTTTTTTTTTTTTTCCCTTTTCCCCTTTTTTCTCTAATTTAAATTATTTTTTATAGTAAATAAGTAAATAAAAGATTATCTTAAATTATGTATTAGTATTGATAGAAAAATAAATGATTCTTTTTATTATTTTTTTTTTAAGAAAATATCTTTTATGAGTACTTTTTTCTCTTTTTCTTTTAAACTTAAATAGATTAAATATTATATTAATTATATATTAAAATATCATATAAAAAGAAGAGAAATAACACAAAAAAAAGAAAGAGAGGGAGAAAGAATAAGAAATGAAAGGTGAAAGCGAAACAAAAGCTAAGTATGTAAAAAAAAAAATTTCTATTAACGGTTTTATATCATTTGTTCACTTTTGTTTTTGAAATTATGACATGCTCACACGGTTACTACGCAACACATTGCAACATTGCAACATCTTACCGGATGTCAACCTTGTTCTCAACAAACTTTTAAGAAAGAAAAAAAAGAAAGAGAGAAATAAGAAATTACAGTTATTCGCCCATTCATAAAGGAGGAGAAGAAGAAAGAGAGGAAAAAAAGGAGAGGAAAAGGAAATAAGAAGAGAAATTATAACCACACACACACACAAAAAAAAAACATAAGCACGTCATTTCTGAAATAAGTCTCTGACGATAAAGCTTCGCTTTGAAATCGATTAGACATATAAACATCTTTTTGTCTTTATTTTTTACGCATTGTATTGCCTTCGAATTTTATTATTTTATAACATACTTAACAATGCTTCAAGCAAATTACCAATTACTATTATATATATAAATATATATGTATGTGTGTGTGTGTGTGTGTGTTTAGGTCTGTGTGTATGTGTATGTGTGTACATACACACATGGTCACACACAAATATATATATATAGATACGTACATATACGTATACATGTATACATATACATATAATAATTATATATATATATATATATATATATTATCATTATTATATGTATCTACATGTATACGTATATATACGTATCTCTCTCTATATATATATGCGTGCGTCCATACACACATACACACACACACACATATATATATATATGAAAAGGGGAAAAACGAGAAAAGAAAACAAGTCACAATTTTAAAATTACTTAGGATTGGGTACAACCCAGATATAAATACGGGTCGATGGTTGGACAAAGCAACTCCCTGAAGATTCGCTACTGCGTGAAACTGCAGTCGGAGTATTTTAAACCATTCGTTTTTAAAACGTACACACACACACACACACACACACACACCACATATATATATATATATAATATATACACATGTATATATATATATACACATATATGTATATAGATAAATTTATGAATGTATATATTTAGATACATGTAAAAATATACATATGTGTAAGCATATATATATATATATATATATATAATATATATGTGTGTGTGTGTATGTGTGTATGTGTGTGTACATACACACATGGACACACATGACACACCACCATACGTATATATTCGTATACATGTTGATACATATAATAATGATAATATATATATATATATATATATATATATATATATGTACATAAACACATGTATATATATATATATATATATATATATATATATATATATATATATAATATATATATATATATATATGAATGTATATATTCAGATACATATCAGATACATATTCAGGTGTAAAATATATATATATATATATATATATATATATATATATATATATATATATATATAATATATATATGAGTTTTACCGATTTTCTTTTTTACTGTCGGTGAAGCTTCTGGTAAGAATTCTTTCATCTAATGTTGCATATACAAGTTATTTATAAATATCAAATTGTTACCATTCATACTCAGTGACACACGCAATGCAATCAGACAAAACAAGTTTGTTTTTTTCATATTTCAACTATTACGAAGTTCTTTTTAACGGCATAATAACCACACTGAAAGACCACAAAACAGATGAGCAAATAGATGTACGGATGTCACCGTGCAAAAGGTTTAAACTGTGAAAGCTCTCTAATTAGGAAAAGTATTTTCATGCTTTGCTCAATATTTTGGCCCGATTTATTTGGTTGATTTTTTTTAACGGTCTATCAATTTCTTCTGGTTTATTTAACGCCATAATTGGATTCATTTGTCAACTATTGTCTGTAAAATATATAATATTAATGCGATTCTTAAAAGTAAAGAGCCCTATGGATCCTATAACTCCAACCTAAAAAAGGGGAACTGATTGACTGATAAATCATTTATTTATTTATTGATGCACGGACCATATTACCTTTAGGCACCCCTTATTTATCTCGATTAAGAAAGGACATGTTTTTCATTTACATTGTCAATATCCGTTTGTTTGTTAGGGGTTAGGGTTAGTTTATAATTAAAAAAATCTAAAAATCGTCTGTTAAAAAAGCCGGATATTGACGGTGTAAATGAAAAACATGTCCCTTCTTAATCAAGATCAAAAAGGGGTGCTTAAAGGTCATATGGTCCTGATCTACTAGAAAAAAAGACGACAGGGCTAGGGTTAGGGTTAGGGTTTAGGGTTAGGGTTTAGGGTTAGTTTAATGGGAAAATAATGGGTAGATTAATTAACAGATAAAATTCATTCAGAGTGGTTCCCCTTTTTAGGTTGAAGTTATAGGAAATAACCCAAATGTCTTTGAATTTTTTCATGTCATTTTTCTATTTTTTCATTTATCCAAGATAACATCTAAATTTTCTGTCTTCATCATTGCTATTCCCCATCCACTGTTACAGTTAGCTAACTTCCTGGCTATTTTAAGCCGCTCACTGCGGTTCTCCTATCACTGACATCAAATTAAAAAAAAATTATAATTAGTTCACTATGATTGTGCAGAATGACTCAGATTACAATAATAATAGGACATAATTCATATATATTAAAGGGCCGGGCTAGCTCGGTCGGTAGAGCGTTCGGCTAGGAACCACAAGATTCCTAGTTCGATACCGACCCTCGACAACTCAGCGTATGAGAGGCACAGGGATCTGTGCGGTAAAGTAAGAAACCGATGGTAGCTCAAACACAAAAACAATCACCTTGGTCTAGCGCTAGTGAAATGGGGATAGACTCCCTCGCTGGTTGGCTGATACCGACTTTAGGCCATCCCGACGACTTTACATTTTAATTCATATAGAATGAATTCTGAGATGATGAAGAGTGTTGTAGGTGACTCACCTATGACCAGAATAATGGACTTACCCAAAGGGTATATTTAGCAGAGCAAAGCTGCTCAAGTGGGAAGTAGCAAGTGCATGTCTTCGTGTACGTTGTACCAATGTACCAACCCTCTTCATTTTGTACTTGATATGTGTTGAATACATCTGTTCTTTACTTCTATCTCCGTGTTGAGTATTTATTTATTGACCCTTAAACAGGTCATAACAAAGAGAAAATGAAATTAGGAATATCCCATCATACTGATAAAAAATACCAAAAACATTTGATACAGCCTAAGTGAGGGGGCGGGCGGTAGTTTGGTAGGTAAAGAGTTAAGTATTATATATTGGTTTTACGTACTGGGTTTATATCGCATCGTCTATTGGTCGACACAAACCAAATCAATTTAGAATTGGAAACTTTATTTATAACATTTTTTTGTAAAGAGAAAAATATCAACCGCCAATGTAATTGTTCCATACCCCCTCCTCCAAAAAACAAACAAAAACAAACAAGCAACAAAAACAACATAAAACGATTTAGTTTCATCAAATAGTTTTTTGGTCAAATATAGGCAAATGTCAAATGATGACTACATCATTAGAATTTAGACGTTAAATGGCCATGCAGAGTATAGACAAGTATTTATTTATTTAAATTAGACCAGAATAATTACACGCGTGTGTTTACTGTTATCTGTGCGTGGATGTTATTAAAGCGAAAATATTGTAATTATGTTGTTTGATGCAATTTAATTCAAACGCCAATCGTTTGGTGACCTTTTCA
Organism: Doryteuthis pealeii; assembly: GCA_023376005.1. Lineage (NCBI taxonomy): Eukaryota > Metazoa > Mollusca > Cephalopoda > Myopsida > Loliginidae > Doryteuthis > Doryteuthis pealeii. Next base: position 40,898,298 of record CM042147.1, on the reverse strand, counting down.
GATAAAAAAAGAAACGGGTTAATAGACGAAACAGTTCTCATTAGGATCAATTACTTTGCAAAAATGGGACTTGAAAATGTATACTATCTGCGCTCACGATTTTAATCGTTTTTTGCTTTTCTATAAATTAACATTCTTCTCTTAAGAATTACATGAATAAAAAGTAAATAAATAAAAAATAAATAAATAAAAAATAAATAAAAGATTTTTAATAAAATAAATAAAAGATATATGAAAATATATAAGTCAATGTTCTTCTCTTCAAAAACGTTATATATATATATATATATATATATATATAGCCAATGCTAAGAAACGCTTTTTAAATTGTATAGTGTCTCATAATAAATAAATATATCTCTTACACATTTAATTGAGCACTTTATTTTCCTTTATCTAATTCAAAATACATACACACACACAAAGACACGCACACACACACACACACACACACACACACACACACACACGCATATAATATATATATATATATATATATATATTATATATATATATATATAAACTTGTTCAAAAATTCATCATGTATGTAAAAAAAAAACCCCAAAAAAACAAGCCCAAATACCAAGTGAATTTAACAAGATGGTTTTCACTGAACAAATACACTTGATACCTTACCAATATACTTTTCCGTCCTTTCTTTTGTGGCTTCTTAGACACTTTGAAAACATTCTTTTAAAACCATCTAAACCATTTTCTTTCAAAAGAAAATTTCTCTTGGTGATGAACAAAAGTGATGAGACAAACAGGAATAGTTAGTTTCGATCTTAGGTCATTTTCAGGAGAAAAAGGTTTTGTGAACAAAAAAATGTTTAGAATATTCTTAAAACGTTTTCAAAGTATCTGGTAAGCCACAACACAAAGAACACAAAATGTGCTGGTAAAGTGGCATATCCATTTGTTGTGTGAAAACCATCTTATGGTTAAATTCTCTGCATTTTGCTATTTTTATATACACGTATGTCTCGGAGATGAAGGCACCTAGCTTATGGTTTTTTTATTAGGTATGTGAATGGTTCATTTTAAGTTAGATTAATTGACTAGTGGATAATGTATTTGTTTATTTACTTAAGGGACATAAATTCCACCATTATCTGTCACCCCGCCGAAATAAAAAAATACTAAAAATCAAGGAATTAACCGAATTTAACGAAATTTTTAGTGTTGATATATTAACGAATAAAAGATATAATGCACCAGTTATTTTATTTAAAAACTTTTAGAGGACGGATGGCGAAAGAGAGAGACTATTTAGGTCAATTAACTTTGAACCACGTATGTTTGTGAATCTGTGTTACGCCTCAAATATACATGGTTCAAAGTTAACGGATCTGAAAAAATGTAAGAGTTTTGAAATAAAATAACTGGTGCATTATATCGTTTATTCATTAATATATTTCATTAAAATTCGGTTAATTCCTTGATTTTTAGTATTTTTTAAATTTTATTTCGGCAGGGTGACCTATGATGGTGGAATTTATGTCCGTTAAGTAGGATTTAACCGATGTTTGTGACACCCACATCTTGTTACCAGATTGGGTAATTAATTTTTATGTTGTCCAAATGAATAATAACTTTTTATTTTGTTTATCCATTTGTCTTCCCACCTTTCTATTACTGATCTTATGTAGATATTTTTTTCAATTCTTTCAATGGTTGTAAATTTAGCATCTTTGTTAAAATCGAGACTGCATCATCAAATCGTGCTGATAGCACTAATTTTCTTGACTCTCTCTCTCTCTCTCTCTGTGTATATCCCTCTCGCCATCTGCCCTCTCTATCTCTCTCTCTCTCTCGCCATCCATTCCCTCTCCCCCTCTCTCACCATCTGTCTTTATCGGCAATCACTCTTGGTAAGTCCTCTTAACGATAATAGAGCTGATGAATGTAAGTTTTTTTCTTGTCGGCCAACACTGGTTTGATCATGTTTAGGATCCCCAAGTCTAAAAGAACGTTTGGAAAAAAAGCTTGATGGGAATTACACGAGGATGTTGCGTGATGTTTTGCATATTTCCTGGAAGCAACTTGTGATGGAGGGCAAAGAATCACGTTGTCATATATATATATATATATATATATATATATATATATATATATATATATATATATATATATAACCTATAATTTATTAAAGCAAATTTAAAACGTCAAACGTTATAGTTAAAGATAACACAAACTCTCCTAAAATCTTCCTGGACCAAACCAACGTATTTTATAAATTTACATACCCATTTAGAGAGTGCTTCCTGAAAAACAACTGATACCTACATTGGCCACACAACAACGACACTCTCTTGTCGTCTTACATGCCGTCTTACAGACATTAGCACTATAAAACACCATCTAATTACACAATATAAAAATAACAGAAACTCAAATACTTCGACATACGGAAGGTTCTCACTGACAACACTAAACTATTCTAGAAAATAACAATAAAAACGCCTACACATCCTCGATGCAATTTGTATAAAGAATAAAAATACCCAACATAAATAAAATAGCATTTAACACCGGGGACAATGTTCTAAATATCTTTAATAACTAACGCACTAGCCTTAGCAACCCACTTACAATAGATTCTCCTAACTGAATAAATCACAATCCCCACTAAAAAGAAAAAAGAAAAAAGAAAAAGAAAACAAAAAACAAACAAACTTCCAAACGAATAAAACTCTCACCAAACAATCACTACAAACAATAATCCCTCAGAGGACGATCAGCGAAATTGTTGAAAGCGCATTGGGTAATAAATATGAGACATTTATTTTCTCGACCATCTGGATCGCAATATATATATATATATATATATATATATATATATATATATATATATATATAAGTTAAACAAACAAATGTGTTTATTTTTTTTATATGGCTTTAAGCCGACAATTTTTGGAGGATATGTGCTTAATTGAAGTCATACCTAATTTTGAAAATTAATTAGTTGATAAAGTCGAAATGTACATTCAGGGATTGACATTGTCTCGATTCGTTTAGCCTTACATTTAAACATATATGTCCGCCTAGATTCATTAATTATTAACTAATTAATTTTCAAAATTAGGTATGACTTCAATTAAGCACATATCCTCCATATATATATATATATATATATATATATATATATATATATATATATATATATATGACCTTTAGGCACCCCTTTTGCTTTGCTGATTCATAAGTACATTTTTTCATTTACACCGTCAACATCCGGTTGTTTGTTAACAGACGATTTTTAGAGTTTTTTTTAAATTATAAAACTAACCCCTAACCCTAACCCCTAACAAGCAACCGGATGTTGACGTGTAAATGTACTTATAAATCAGCAAAGCAAAAGTGGTGCTTAAAGGTCATATATATATATATATATATATATATATATATATATATATATATATATATAACTTTTATCCAGATATTCAAACCAGTTACTCTCAATTCTCGATACTCTTTGATCAGTTGTATTGATCCTCTTTTATGTAAATATTTGGTGAAACACAGGATTGTGCGAGAGTAATACTTTGATTACTCACCAGATTTAGTACTTTGGGACTTTTTCTGATTTCCTAAATTGAAAATTCTTGTTAGTGGTCATATTTGAGACAGTGGAGGACGTTAAAATATAATATTGCACCTTAACACTATATGCATAGACGAGATTCAGAGTTGTTTCAACCAGTGGAAAACTCGTTGGAATCTGTGTGTTGAGTGCCAAGGGAAGTATCTTTAAGAAAAATAACGTTTCATTCATTTTTCAATTATGTCATTGTAAATATAGCTTTTAATCTTCATATATTTTTTGTATATTTCTATTTTATTTTCAAAGGTCTTATTTGAATTTATTTTATTTTCAAAGGTCTTATTTGAACCGTCTATCACATTCACTTTTTATTACACGTATTTAAATAACTCAAGGGAGACTACTTTGAATTATTTAATAGTTGTCTCCCTTGTTCTTTTTCTTTTTGCAACAAACATTTTGGGCGTCACGTCGTGGTGTAATGGTTAGCAAGCTAATCTCGCATATCCATTACTACTCAGTATCGAGTTCAACCCTTGCTTGATGCTCTATACTGATGTGCCATATCGTACCTGTGGCGAACTGGTTGAGTTGGGTAGTGTAATGGTTAGCCAAGATTGATAAACAATTTCAAAGAGTTCGAGTATTACTTGGTGATTCACATATCCGTCCATGTTCCACAACTAAGCAAAGCTTAGTAAATAACCATATTTTCAAATAACGCAAGAAAGACTACTTTAAAATTAGTATTTTATTCTATCCTCACTGGTAAATTCGTTTTTTCAAAAATATAATTTTCATCTTAGACTATATTTGTCACAAATATAATTTGTGGATAAATTTATAATCAATTTGAATAACATACTAGGATAAGCGTCCAATCGTAGTGTAATGGTTAACAATCTATTCTAACAGATGAATGACCACTAAATGGCGAGTTCGATCCCCGCGGAATGCCCCCATACTTGTAACCTCGTTTTACATCCTAGCGGTGGTGAACAGATTTGTTAAATACCTACTACAATGTTTGTCTGTCTGTCTGTTTGTCCGGCGATGCAATTGAAATCAATGCTCTGTATCAATATCAAACAAGACTTTTCATATTTTTTTTTACAAGGAATCCAGTGGAGGTAATTATTCATCACTGAATTCATTTTGGGTCATTTGGAACGAAGTTACCGGCTGTGATATAAGAGAATATAGAATAAATAAATAAATAAATAGACTAAGGGGAATAACTCTGATAAATTTGCAAATTTAATGAATTTGCTCATCAAAGTTGCATATCGGTTTAAATGTAAAGCGTAAACAAATCGAGAAAAAGTCGATCTCTGTATGTACATTTCAGCCAGAATCTCTCGTTTATTTGAAATAAACGAGAGATTCTGGGGAAGCCAGCTAGTGTAGTGGTTAGAACGTCAGCCTGACAGGTAGGGTTCGAATCACGCACAAAGCACTGCCCTGTCTATAGCTCTGCTGATGAGGCCTAATGGGCTGAAATGTACATACAGAGATAGACTTTTTCTCGATTTGTTTACGCTTTACATTTAAACCAATATGCACGCCTAATTCATTTAATTATAATTAATTAATTAACAAATTAGGTATGACTTTAATCAAGCACATAATCTCCCTAAAAATATATATATGAGTTGAACTTTGCCAAATTAGTCAATATCTTATCCTATTTATTTTCAAGGTTTTATATTTCATTTTTTAAAATGTTTTATACGCTGACTAATACGGAGAATATTTATCTAACACTTCTGCATTTGGCAGAATTATAAACAAGGTCAATTTCTTAAGCTTTAACTGATTTGAATTCAGAGTTTTCCTTTTCCTAGACTGGCCACTTAACCAAGGCTAAACAACCCAGTAGTTCCATTTTTACATCGCTATTATGATATTTTTCAGCCATGATCCCATGGTTGGGGCGGTGGGTGGTGATAGGAAATCACGGATGACGTTGGAGTGAGGTCCGGGTTATGGGGGTTAAGTTCTTTAACAATTTCATATAAAACTCCGAAAATGTTCGTCTTGCCAATAAAAAATACACAAAAATAATAAGTTGACAAAATCATTTATTCAATTTACATCAATTTGATTTCGCCAGTTTAATTTACAGTAACAATAACAATGAAACGGGTGTTTCATTTTTGTGTTGCTTAGAATAAATAAATAAATAAATAAATATGCTAAGGGGAATAACTCCGATAAATTTGCAAATTTAATGAATTTGCTCCTCAAGCATTCTATTCATTAGAACCACTTGCATTAATGATAACACTGTTGATACTACGTCTCACTCATTTTCAAAAAGTATTATTATTTCTTTACTGGTAAATGGGGGTTGACATCTACCACGGCCTGGATCCTAGTTATTAAAATATGCGGTAATACAAAACAAATACTAGTAAAAAAAAATCAATCAATTTTTTGTCATATAACCTGAAAACATTGAGAAATCGTGGGTAAGTTGAGTTTTTACGAGTATTTGTTTTGTATTAGTGGATAATTTTTTGATAACTTTTTTTGTTTGTTTGTTTATAATTCTTTATCATTATATTTCTGAAGAAGAAAAAAAACCAAACCAGTTTGTGTATTTTTGTAAAGTTTTAAAATAAAACAGACATAAATTGACTATAAAACAAATTAGGGTTATTTCGTATAACTCCAACATAAACAAAGGGAAACAACTCTTGACTGATAAATTATTTATTTATTTATTTATCTACTAGGGAAAAAGAAGACGGGGTTAGAGTTATAGTTTTGGGTTAGGGTTGGGGTTTAGGGTTTAGGGTTATGGTTAGGTTAGGGTTTAGGGTTAGTTTAATGGGAAAATAAATAAATAGTTTATCAGTCAAGAGTGGTTCCCCTTTGTTTATGTTGGACTTGTAGGAAATAACCCAAATTAGCCTGGTAGAAATCTACGCGTTTAAGTGACATGTGGGGACCGTATATAACAGGGGGACGTGCATCTACAAATCTCCGTTGCAACATTTTCAGAATAAACACATCGAACGATAGGTACTGATATCCAATGGTGAGTAATATGAGATTTTAAAAGTGTATACTTAGTCGGATACTATATAACAGGGGCAAGGCCGGGAAAATGCTTCTAGTATTATTTAAAACAGGACTAAGGACAAATGGGAAAATAATTATTCTTAATTTGTATTAAAATAAGTATTGCTCTTATTTAAAAACTATTGTGTTGCCAGTCATACGATAATTTTCGCTATTGTATGCAATATTCAGGTGATGTTATATACGTTCTAAACATACATTTAATATCAGAAGTAGGACCGATATATATATATATTTGTAACATCTTCACCTGACGATTGCTCGCATGAAACCAATATCGTCGTGAATGTTCCTTTCTCACCAAATAAATAGATATGTAAAACTTTTATACATTTATTTTATTATATTATATAACAGCTCTATTTTATATTAAGCTCTCTACCAATAATACTGCCTCTGGTACACCGTTCCAGCAAAAGCTGAAACAGTGACCATCCCACACACTATATATAATTATATATATATATATATATATATATTATATACACACACATATATATATATATATATATATATATATATATATTATATATATATATATACACTACACAAAGAAAAAAAACAAACAAAAACTTCAAATACTCGAAGCTTTGGATATCAAACAAAAAAAACCCCACCTTAAACAAAATAAACTTCGAAACAAGTCAACATGTTCTCAAATGCCTATAATTTCCCGCCTATTCTCCTTCCATTATTCCCCATTCATTCTCACAAACTTGTGACCCCCTCCTACATAAATCTCTACTGCTATCATTGTTTGAATCTACTACCAATTCCTACTACCTGCCACTACCAATTCTTACTACCTCCCACTACCAATTCCTACGTTACTGCTCGTTGTTTTAAAACGAGACAAATAAAACATCCCATCAGTTTCATACCTGAAGATGGCAGATGGACATGCCGAAAGCGCTCGTAATGAAACCTTTGGTTGATTGCTACACCAGTTCCACCCTAACATTAAAAAGATGGCCAGAAAATGAGAAAGGATCGAACAAAAACTCGTCCGACAAGAATCGTCAGTACTGTTTAACGAAACATGTTTAAAAGAAAAAAATTCTGCCAAAATACACTTATATATATATATATATATATATATATATATATATATATATATTATATACCATCATTTAACAAAATTAACTTCCAATGCAGTACACACATTTCAAAATGCCTATAGCACCTTTCCCATCAATTCTCCTCCTTCCAGCTCCACACACACACAACACACACACACACACACACACCACACATATATATATATATATATATATAACGTATAGAGGCGCACGGTGTAATGATTATCATCTATGTAAATGGATATGGCGAGATGAATTTCAAATCCTGCATTTCACATAGCGCACATCCCACCTTTAAGAGAGGTATGAATCCAATTATTCCCCCCACCCCAACTATGGATAAATAGTTGTGCAGACTGGCCTCTTAACCTTGGTCAAATAACTAGTTTAGAAAACTCCAAATTCAAACCTATTAAACTTCGCTTAAGAAATTCCCCTTGTATCCCAATCTACTCGTGTTGAGGGACACACACACACACACACACACACACACACACACACACACATATATATATATATATGTAGAAAAAGTTATATCCCGACCGCGATTTCTGTGCTACTATTACACCTTCATCTGAGGGTCTCAGTCCCCCAGATTAAGGTGTAATAGTAACACCGAAACCGCGGTCGGGATATAACTTTTTTCTACAACTATTAAGCTCTATATTTACAATATATTGAGCCCTATAGGATTAACTACTTACACTATGTTTACATAGTAGTAAACGATCAATGAATATATATATATATATATATATATATATATATATATTATATATATACCAACCCAAAATAATCGATTAATACTATAACACTTGCCCCCCCCCCCAAAAAAAAAAAGATTATATATATATGAAAAAAAATTAAAAAATGAAAAACCGCCAGGATATTCTAAAGCTAAAAAGTAACGAGTGCTCAATACCTAAGTAGAGCAAATAATAAAATTAAACCTAATGAGTTAGATATACCAGATTCTTGCCCTGATGAGCTACTAAGCGAAACTATTAGTAGGTATATCTGAGTCATTAGGTTTAACTTTATATATATATATATATATATATATATATATATATATATATATGAAAATCATTGAAAGTACTCGACTAGTACTCATACTACTTGAGTTGAACTTTGACCAAATTAGTCAATATCTTGTCCTATTTATTTTCAAGGTTTTATATTTCATTTTTTTAAAATGTTTTATACGCTGACTAATAAGGAGAATATTTATCTAACACTTCTGCATTTGGCAGAATTATAAACAAGGTCAATTTCTTAAGCTTTAACTGATTTGAATTCAGAGTTTTCCTTTTCCTAGACTGGCCACTTAACCAAGGCTAAATAACCCAGTAGTTCCATTTTTACATCGCTATTATGATATTTTGTATTTTTCAGCCATGATCCCATGGTTGGGGCGGTGGGTGGTGGTAGTAAATCACGGATGACGTTGGAGTGAGGTCCGGGTTATGGGGGTTAAGTTCTTCAACAATTTCATATAAAACCCCGAAAATGTTCGTCTTGCCAATAAAAAATACACAAAAATAATAAGTTGACAAAATCATTTATTCAATTTACATCAATTTGATTTCGCCAGTTTAATTTACAGTAACAATGACAATGAAACGGATGTTTCATTTTCGTGTTGTTTCTTCCTAGATAACATCAGATATTGAAATACAAGTCATCCATTAAAAAAAATGCACCATTATTGCTGAAATGTACTCAGCTTTTCTTAGTCTGGCATACAAGCATCAAGTTGTTTGTAGTACCTGCTGTTACAAAATAGTTACCAATCTAAGCACTATACAGTCACTGCTTGACTTCGGTGGTATTGCCCTGTCAGCCGGGTCGAGAATACGTCGTCTGCTTACCCTGCAGAGGAATAAGATATCGCAACCGTCTTTATCACCACAACAGTTAAAGAAAAAAAAAAGAAAAAAAAAAAAGGTGTCCCCTGTATGAAATTAAAGTGCCTCTGGTGACCGGGGAGTATAATGTCAGCTCTTCGTTGCTATTACTCTCATTGACACTGTGACACGGAGTGGTAGTACCTGTTAGTGTATCATCTACAGGTCAAATAGATCTGGTAAAGATGATGTTTAAAATGATTCTGAACTAAATTTGCTCTTAAAACACATTTATTGCTCATAAATACGAAGTGTTTACCTGTTTAAAATGATTGTGATGATACATTTTTGTACCTTATATAATTAGTGACCATAATTGTTGAGCTGACGTCGGAATAAAATGACCGAACGAAGGTTGACATGCCATAAAACCAAACATTCTTTTAAACTTTTGAGTCCCTCCTCCTACTAATTCCTACTGCTACTGTTTGTTTAAAAAGAAACAATGGAAACATTTCACCAGTTCCACAACTGACTTTTTTCAAGTAATTTAACTCAGTCGGTTCCAGGTTCGATACCGGCACTCGCCAACTCAGTGCATGAGTAGCACAGCTTCTGTATGATAAAGAGGGGAACTGACGGTAAGTGTAATGATCCACTTCAGAGGCAAAAACAATCTCTCTGGTCTAGCGCTAACGAAAAGGGGATAGACTCCCTCGCTGTCCGGCTGATACCGACAAGTCACTTCTACTTATACATATGCATAATATCCTTGTAAATCGCTCGTATTCATCGATTTTAGCCGCCTAAGATTAGTTTCGATTTCATTGATTTCATTCGAATTTAAATTTGCTCAGTCAGTAGAGCATCCATTTTGGAACCACAATGTTTCAGGTTCGATACCGGCCCTCACCAAATCAGCAAATGGGTAGTACAGCTTGGATCTGTGTAGAATCTCAACTTTTTAGTGTTAGGGAAAAGGGTATAGACCTCCTCGCTGTCCAGTTGATACCGACAATAGGCCACTCTACCGACTTCACTATTACATCAAAAGTTTTTCGCTTTACCAAAGTAAAACCCTATAGGGTGGAGTATATAGGAATAAGGTGAAAGATAGAGGCTAGAAAGCTCATTCTTTTTCATTAAACTTTTCCCCAATATCTATAGTTTATTTTTGGAGTAATAAAACTGACCTGCGTTAAAAGTTTTTTTTAAAGGTCAAAGTTTTATGAAGTGACATATGATCGCTGTTTTATGCTGACTTCAAAAATACCATTCATTGTGTTTAGTCGGGTCTATGTTTTAAGATACTTTACAACAAGTTGTACATAATAATAACATTTATTCAAAAGCCTGTGGATTCAATTTATCACAGCTATAATACTGTTCTATACATTTCAAGTAAAGCTTGTATCTTAAAAATTTGATCTGGTTAGAAAAAATGATTATGGTTTTTGGATTCAGCGTAAAACACTGCCTTAAAATTATTATATATTCGGCCTTGAAAACATCGCAGGCCAGTTTAATTAATAGAAATGGATTGATAAGTTTTTAAAAGGATTAATAATCTTTAGAAAAGGATTGACAATTAAAAGAAGAAACAATGTGATGTTGTTGATTTATGATTAATGGAATTGGATTAATTATTAATTGAAACAAATTCTTACAAAAAATGGATTAATAATTTCTGGAAATTGATTAATAATCCATGGAAATGATATATATAATTTCAAGTAAGTAATTTTAATCCTTTGTAAACAATTATAGCTTCAAGTAACTATTTTTGATACTGATAATTTATACTCAATTACATGGCTTCAAGTAACTATTCCAATTTAATAAAGATAATCATTTGTTATATGGTTTCGAGTATTTCTATCTGATAAAAACACTTTACACATATAGTTATATAGTTTCAGGTGTTCTTGGCTAATACTAATAGTTTACGCACAATTTATGGTTTCAAGTATTTCAAGCAATTATATGGTTTCAAATAACTAATAAGAATCCTTCAAGTAAAGACACAGATTTGCACATAGTTATATGGATTCAAGTATTCTTATTTTATACAAATAATTTTTAAACTGAATTATTTAACCCATAGATGGGAACCTAATAGGTACTACCACGCCAGGATAAACTGGATCTGGGAGTAATGGCAATGAAGGGTGACCCTAAACTTCCAGAGCTCCATCTGATGTAGTTTGGTATCATATCTAGAACACCCCTTATTTTGTTGGGTTCGTATCCATCTGCAGTGGATCGGCATATTTTAAGCCCTGTGGGCACCAATTAATAAAGGTTTAATAAATTAAATAAAAAAATGATAATGTTTAATTAATTTTGATTTAGAAAACTTCAGTTTTCTTATATTGCTTAATTAAGTAGCACCTTAATGTTAAACAAGGCACGAAGAAGAGTGAGGCGGTGAGGAGCGGAGCCTTGACAGCAAAGACAGCCAGAAAGAGGGAGAGATAACGGCAGCCTCAGAAAACATCGCAGTTTGTGAGCAGTAAGTGCACCAAAGACTGTCACTCAGGGATTGGCCTGCACAGTCACTTGCGCAGATAAAGATAATTTTTATTTATTTTTTGGACATTATGCCACCGTCCATAGTGTACGGAAAGGTGCCAACAACAGCATACAGTAACCCGTGTTGCTTAAATGGTTACCATCTAAGTATATATATATATATATATATATATATATATATATATATATATATTATATATATATATATAAGTGTATGTATATATAGGTGAATATATTAATATTGATAATGTAAATTGAAAATAGAAGTGAACCCAACGGTATGTTGAAAAGAGAAATAAAGGAAAGGAAGCATTGAATGGATAAAATAGGATTATTTTGATTAATTTAACTTACACGTGTTACGGTCAAGAGTTTATCCATGCGTACATTATTGATAATATATATTCATAAGTAAATAGTGTTCAATATCTTGGATCGACAAAGTATATCTAAGTTAGAGTAACGTGGACATGAAGCAAACGGCGCTTGATTAATGACCCTTTCTCGAAAAGAAGAAGGGCGAGAAGAAGGAGAAGCGAGAAGAAGAGAAGAAGAAGAAGAAGAAGAAGAAGAAGAAGAAGAAGAAGAAGAAGAAGAAGAAGAAGAAGAAGGAAACTGGGAATAAAATGAAAGTACTCAGATATTAGTAGAAAAAAACAGTACAAAAACTAATAAGGACCACTTACTTTCTTAATCCTGTTACTAAAAGTTTAATGTGCCGAACGACACATGATTCACGTGTCTGAGGATTGTGTCATTCGGCACATGAAACTTGTTTATATATAATCACGTACGTTTATTATCAGTAAAGATTTTGCCGGTGCTTTCTGTTTGTTCGGTAAATGATGATCAAGGATAAAACTGTGGCCAAAACGAGGCAGATTGCACTTGAGTAGAAAATGGCGGGAAATGATTGAGTGATGTCGAATAACCAGCCTAAAGAAATAGAAGAAGAAAAAGAAAAAAGAAGAAAACATTGCTGATACAAGTACAGGATATATATATATATATATATATATATATATATATATATATATATATATATATTATGTTGGTTAGGAATCCATGTATGCTTCTTTGTAAACATATATGATGGATTAGTTCCCGTGGATAATGGGAGACTATTCTCTTTTTCTCTCAGCTTAGTTTGGCACCCGTATGTATATATTGGTTATTTCCTATAAGTCTAACATAAACAAAGGGGAACCACTCTTGACTGATAAATTATTTATTTATTTATTGATCTACTAGGAAAAAAGAAGACGGGGTTAGGGTTAGGGTTTAAAGTTAGGGTTTAGGGTTAGGGTTTAGGGTTTAGGGTTAGCTTAATGGGAAAATAAATAAATAATTCATCAGTCAAGAGTGGTCCCCCTTTGTCTATGTTAGACTTATAGGAAATAACCTATATATTTATCTAACCCCTCTGCCACGGGCAGGATGTGACACAGAGTCAATTTTTAAGCGAAGATAAGCTATTTCAGTGTTTTTCTTCTCCTAGACTTGTTGCCGAATCAAGTCTAAATAATCTAATTTTCCCTACTATTTACCAATAGTTGAGGTGAGAACAGATAGAATTATGCGTTTCCTGGGGGCATTAGCGCAAAAGGAATCGCAAACAATCTCGTCCAAGCTTTGAACTCGGATCTCCGATTTCTTTTTCTTACGACGATAACCGTTTCGAAAAGTGCGCTTCCTTATCGCCTGTTTATATGTTTGTATGTACGTATATACTGGTGTATGTAAGAATAAATAAGGTTCGTCCGTCACCCTTTATGTAACAAAATGAGACTCTTTCTTTCTTGCTGGTACTTGGACTTGGACATTTAAAATTACCAATTACTCCTGGTGTGAAAAACTCATAAAGAGTAATTATGTTTTGTTATTGTATTTAATGATTTGTATTAAGTAAGTGTAGCGAGATCGAACGGCAAAACTCACGAACCTGTGATGAGCCAACAACGGTCCGTCGATCGAAGAGACAGCGGGTGGCATGTTGCACGTGTGGACAGAAGCAGAAATGTGACGAGTCCGACTAGTTGTGGAGGTAAAAATCGTGAGTGTCCTTGAGGCCGAGATTTATAGTGGCAATTCTCGTAGCTGGCGAGACGAGAGTTGTGACGTGTCTCGGCCAGACCGAGTATAAAAGGACAGTGGCGAGGGGGCAAAAGAGGACGAACTTATTTTATTTAAGATCTTCACAAGTGTTACGTTGTCTTTGGTAGAAGCAGAAGTACATTTCGTTTAGCTAATTAGAGTAAACCAAAGTTTAGTAAAGGAACAACACAGGTGAATTTTTTATAGTAGTAAACACTTGTCTAAAACAAGTGACACTTTCTAGATAAAGTAAAAAATCTCTTTATCATGTGTAGTTGTAGTATTAGTTGTAATAATAATAATAATAATAATAATAATAATAATGTTTACTTTAGATTACAGAGTTAAAGCAAAGTAAAAAGAAAATAGATAAATAACTAATAACAATCTGTAGATTTCAAGCTTTCCTATCATTAATAATTCTATTTAATAATAATCATTTATTTGCACAGTTATATGGTTTCATGTATTCTTATCTAATTCTAATAATTTTCAAACAGATCTATTTGACCATAAAGTTGACCTGGGAGTAATGGCTATGAAGGGGCTCCACACACTCCCAATATCTCCAGAACTGTAGCCACATAATGTCATACCCAGATTATATGTATTTACCCAACTCCTCTACCAAGAGCAGGATGTGATACAAGTTCAATTTTTAGATGGTGTGTAATAAATTACATAAAGGCAATTGTTTATGAGGAAATTATATATGACGAAATGAGACACTTTCTCTTTTGTTGTCATTTGGTCTCCTGTTAAAATCACCTGGTACTCCTGGTTTGAAAAACACATAAAGAATAATAATGTTCGTCTATTGTGCAGGACCAGCCATACTTTTTGGATAAACTGATAACTGATGAATAGCCATTACGTTAAGTGCGCTTCCTTGTCGCCTGTTTGGATGTACTGATGTATGTAAGAATAAATAAGGTTCATCCATCACCCATTATATAACAAAATGGACTTTTTCTCTTTTACTGTCATTTGGACTTGGACAGTTAAAATCACCTGGTCCTCCTGGTGTGAAAAAAACTCATAATGAGTAATTATGTTTGTCCATTGTGGTAATGGATTGTGTTAGGTATACCTAACAAAAAGAATTGCTCCCCCTTCATCAGTAAGGGACTGACGGGAACCCCGATATGGGAATTCCGCTATCTTACTTTGGACAGGTTTTTGGACTGTACAGACGTGCATCAGCACGGTTGAACTAGTGACTACGTGCGTTATCACGTTTGGGATAGTTAAGTCATTTTTAGGGTAGAAGCATGTTCTACCCTGTGTTAAATAAAGACTGACAAGCAGAGAGTCAGCAGACAAGGCCACTGGTCCCATGATACACACACTCTTGAATTCTATTTCAAACCATCCACTGTATTCCTTGTCAGTGAGAATAAATAAAACAAATATTGTTATATGTAAAACATATTTCACTGTTTTTATTATCATTTTGTTATTCCTACATCTCGGGAGATAACAGATAGTTTTTGGATGATAACAGAGGAATAACACCAGTATGACACAGATTCTTCGAACAACACTCCTCAGGTTTTGAATTCTGAGTATGTTCTTCTCCTAGACTGGTTACCTTACCAAAATTAGAGACACTATTTACCTATAGCTGGGTGTGGAGTAGAAGAGAAGATTTCATGTATTTTTCAATGGAATTAGTTCGAAGTGAAACGTAAACAACCTCATCCAGAATTTGAACTCGGCTCGTCGATTCCATTTATTACGAACGATAATCGTTACGTAACGATTCCGTATGTATGTCCTGGTGCCATGTAACCCACTATTACCTGTAGCATGTTTAAGTGATCGGTGAGTAAACCAGTTTAGACACCCAGTGCCTCAACAACAACAGCAACAACAACAACAACAACAGCAATCGTCATTTTTTTCTTGCCTGACAGTGGTGGGCCTATTGCATAGCCAATGCCGTTAAATAAAACAAGCATACTGTAACCACGTGAAAAATCATCGACTCCAGCCAGATCCATGGTCACAATAACTCGCAAGGTCATACCAAAACCTGAAAAACAAAAACAAAAAACCCAACAAAAAACAAAAAGGCAGTTTTATTTAAAGTAACTATATATATATATATATATATATTATATATATATATATATATATATATATAATCAATTATACTTAAAGGAATACATTCCAGAGCTAAAATACTGTTTTCTCAGGAATTTAAAACCCAATTCATGAACATTCATTTTCCTCATTCTTCAATCTTCGTGGGTTATTTAATGCCAAAGCCATACGTGTATGTATTTACCAGCCACTTCACACGAGTAGGATGTGACACAAGGTCAATTTTTAATCCGAGTTTAACAGGTTTGAATTCAGAGATTTCCTTCTCCTAGGACCGGTTGCCATTCCAAGGTTAAGGAGTCCAGTCTTCCTACTACTTAACCATAGCTGGAGGGAGAAGAATAGGATTCATACCTTTCCAAATGGTATTAGCGCTATGGGAAATGCAAATAGCCTAATTCAGGATTTGAACTCCATGTCCATTTCCTACGATGATAACTATTACAAAGTCATCCTTGTAGAAGAATAGTAGGGGTACTACGAATGCTACTGAGTTTATCGTTGAGATTTTAAAGATTATTATGAACTTTAGTTGTCCAAATTCCTAGCATACAATTGTGCATGCGCATTATCTTCCTTAACAAATTTGCTTGTATAGTTTTTCTTATGAGCTTTTCTTAAACAATTGAATGAATAAAAATACATTTCATTCTTATGGACACGTATGAACTTTAGTTGGCCAAATACCTAGCATAAAATTGTGCGTGCGCATTATCTGAAATGAACTTAATTGTTATTAAGAACACATTTTATGATATTTTTGTTGTGCACTGTCTTATCAACACATTTTTGTTTGCTTGAGAAATAAACAAAAATGTGTCGATATGAATGAAATGAGAATATTTTTAATCATTCAATTGTTTAAGAAAATCTCATAAGAAAACTATACAAGCAAATTTGTTAAGGGAGATAATGCACACGCACAATTTTATGCTAGGAATTTGGCCAACTAAAGTTCATAATTACCAAATGATCTTTTGAAATCACAATAAATTAAGGAAAGAAAAACCCAAACTTACCAACAGCTATCGACCATAAGACGAAGACGATGATGATGGACCAAAAGACGTTGCACATCGTCACGGCAAATGTAGTAGTGGTGAGAATGATCAAAGATAGGGTCAATAAATAATGGCTGGGGATGTGGACGAAATCGACAAGGGCACCGACCAGGAATTGACCAATGGTGCACGTGATTCCCGAGATGGACATCAGAAGGGCAGCCTCGTCTTTACTTTGGCCGTTGGACAACAGATAAGACGGCAAATAGACAACCGGGATCTGATTGGCTAACGGAATCGGTTCGAGAAGAGAGCAAGAATTTAAAAAAAAAAGAAAGAAAAGAAAGGGAAATTAAAGGATGAAACAATCAATGAGAATGAAAGAGTGGATTAAGAATTAAACAACAATACAAAAATGTACTATCTGCGTTATTCGGACTGTTGTCCTCGTCTTCATTATTATCTGTACAACGTTTCGGCCGATGTGCCCTCCGGCCTTCTTCAGGTATTTCTTGTCGGATCAAGAATTAAACAACAATACAAAAAAAAAAATATGGATCAAAAATTGAAATAGGAGTGATGTTCTCCAATGGACACCCACACACCAGAGTGGGTCGACCAACAAAAGCCTACACCAAACAGCTCTGCGTGGATTCTGGATACTGTGCGGAAGACCTACCGGGAGCGATGACCTATAGGGACGGTTAGAGAGAAAGAGTCATGGGAATCCCGTGCTAATAATGTGACATGATGATGATGATGATGATGATGATGAATGCATTTACCTGTTTTGTTATTTGTAGTTCTTGACATTTTGGTTTATATATAACATGGATGATTTTAAAAATTTAGATTTAAACAATCATGATAAGGATCATATTACCTCTGCATTATCAGTTCTTGATTGTAGGAACGGTGTTCGGTAAATTCTTATACCTTAAGAAAATAAGACCATTAAGCTATAGATGGGTTTGAAAAATGCTTTATTGTAAATCGACTATATCATTAAGAATTAAGAAAGTGTTATTTTCCTTATTATCTCACCACAAGAATTGATAAACATGTGAATCTAGCATATCTACTTGAATGAATTAACGGTAATCCTAATCCTAAAACATAACCCTTGTACAGTGGAGTGTTCTGAAATTTTCCAATTTAGGTTGGCAAAATAAGAAAAATCTTAATGATATAGTTGCCTCACTATAAAGTAGGGACTGGCAAACGGAGCCTAAAATTCGTTTTTGACAAAATGACTTTAGTCCCCCCCCTACAGAAAATAATTTACCAAAAATCAGGAAATTATCGGATTTTAATGAAATTTTCAGTGTTTATGTATCAATGAATGATCTTTGTAATGCATTATTTATTTTATTTCAAAACTTTCTAATTTTTTTCAGGTCACTAAAAAAATAATAAATAATTAATTTTTTGGAGATTTCTTTTTTACTGATTTCGATAATTATTTAATTGGCTATTATTTTATAAAAGAAAAAAATTATACATCGATGTTTTTCTGCTTAAAAAGAGGAGGGGGTACATTTTCAATCGAGTTTTTCTTCAAAACTTATTACTTTTGGAAGCTAAAATAAGGTTTGCATTAAGTAGATATTTATTTTTAGAATCTAAAAATCTAATATTTTAAACTTAACTTCAGGATTTTCATATTTTAAATGAATTTTATATATTAATTTTTCATAGCAAAAATACTAAATTAAAGTTTTGAAATAAAATAACTGATGCATTATAAAATTCATTAATTGTTAAATCAATACTGACAATTTCATTAAAATCGGATAATTACCTGATTTTTGTTAAATTTTTTTGCAATCGCGAATGTTACAGTAAAATTGTAAACAAGCACTTAAAACCATCAAAAAAGAGGCTGAATGGCGGATATCGTCGAAATTGACCAAAACAAATAATTTTAAATCTTTTTAAAATAAACTGCATATGTAATTATATTTTTCTTTTTTTAATGTTGGTTATTATGCTACTACTTATCGATTTAGACAAAGTTTAACCTTAAATAATATATTTAATTATTCTTAATTCGCTTTTAAAACTCGTAGCATCCGATTTTTTTTGCTACTCCCTACTATAAAGCATTATTTAAACCTATCAATCACTTAATGGTCTTATTTCTTTAAGGTATAAGAATTTACAGAACACTATTCCCGCGGTCGAGAAAGTTTACGAGTGCCAGATTTTAATTTTTTCTGGTATTAGGAAAAACAAAACTTACCTGACCAAAGTATGTAAGTGACTGATAATAAAAGAATATCGAGTTTCTTTAGGATGGAAAAGTCGAAAAAGGACAAACAGATGTCTTTTATTTTTGTCTTTGGTGCTGCTTCATTTCTGATCTTTGTCTCCATAATGGCCACATCCTAAAAGAGAGGAAGAAAGGAATTTTGATGAAAGAAAAAAAAAAGAACAAAAGAAAGAAAGAAAGAAAGAAAGGAAAAGAAAAAAGAGAGAAGGAAAGAAAGATATAAAGAAAGGAAAGGAAAGAAGAAAGAAAGAAAGAAAGAAAGAAAGGAAAAGAAAAAGAGAGAAGGAAATAAAGATATAAAGAAAGAAAAGGAAAGAAGAAAGAAAGAAAGAAATGAAAGAAAGAAAGAAAGAAGGAAGAGAAAGAATGAAGAAAGAAGAAAGATGGAAAGGAAAGGAAAAAGAAATACTTTTTAGATAATTATTCTTTTTAGACGCCCTCTAGTGAGAAGATTTAGACCATATGACCTTTAAGCACCCTTTTTTGATCTCGAGTAAGAAAGGACATGTTTTTCATTTGCAGCCTCAATATCCGGTTGTTTTAACAGACGATTTTTAGATTTAAAAAAATTATAAAACTAACCCCTAACCCTAACCCATAACAAACAACCGGATATTGACGGTGTAAATGAAAAACATGTCCTTTCTTAATCAAGACCAAAAAGGGGTGCCTAAAGGTAATATGGTCCGAAGATTTGGTATTTTATAAAAAGTGGGACGGGTAATGTCTTTTTTATAAAACGAAATCTTACTTACAATTGCTGCCATAGAACCCAAATGAGATGCTTGTGATATTCTTCGAATCCTTTTGTTAAGTTTGGATTCTTCAGATTGTCTTCTGGGGAAATGCAATTCATCCGATTGTTCTTTTATGGGAATAAATTCTTGCGAAGAATCTGAAGCAAACAAATTACACAGTCAGTAACACTAAACTATATTTTTATGAGTACTTACAAGTCAACAAACGTCTTTGAGAGGTTAAATTTTATTTTTCAGTTGTGGTTATCACTTGTGTTACAAATATAAAAGCCCGAGATTTTCAAATATTGACGTTTCGATGCGCGGAAAAAATGTCTCAAGTAAAAGTTATGAAAAAACGGTTGTAAGGTTTAGTTTCAAGCTAAGACATTTTCAGCTAGATGTCTTCTGTATATGATTGAATAAAAGGATAAAGATTCAGTTGAGCTATCTTGATCAACACAATGTAAGGGTTCAGTTTAGCATTATTTACACGATGATAAAATGCAAAATAGAACAGGAATAAATGAATGGAATAGGATTGATAAAAGAATAGGAATAAATGGAATGAATGGAATAGGATTGATAAACAGAATAGGAATAGAATGAATAGGAATAGAATAAATGAATGGAATAGGATGATAAACAGAATAGGAATAAATGAATGAATAGATGATAAAACAGAATAGGAATAAATGATAGAATACAGAATAGGAATAAATGAATGGAATAGGATTGATAAAACAGAATAGGAATAAATGAATGGAATAGGATTGATAAACAGAATAGGAATAAATGAATGGAATAGGATTGATAAAACAGAATAGGAATAAATGAATGAAGCACGTGTGATACAAAACATGCATAAATGGGGTTAAATGCAAAATAGAGAGGAATGAAAGAATGAAACAGAAACTAGGTTATTTCCTATAAGTCTAAGATAAACAAAGGGGAACCACTCTTGAGTGATAAATTATTTGTTTATTCATTGATCTATTAGGAAAAAAGAAGATGGGGTTAGGGTTAGAGTTAAGGTTTAGGGTTAGGTTTAGGTTTAGGGTTTAGGTTTAGTTTAATGGGAAAACAAATAAACAATTTATCAGTCAAGAGTTGTTCCCCTTTGTTTATGTTAGACTTATAGAAAATAACCAGACATTATAAAATAGAATAGGAATAAAAGAATGAGGAAATGTGTTTCAGTCTCAACTGGTCCGGCCACTGCAGCGTTTTTTTTTTTACGCGGAATTATCTATGACGAGAAAAATCGAATTGGTTTGTTGTAGAGGAATTTTAAAGTCTGGGATGACTTTACTGCCTGTAGACTAAGTTATGATTGATTAATTGATTGGCTTTTACGGCATATCAACCCATAAAGTGTTATTTTATGCCAAGAAGTTAGGAAATCGTGTTCATTGTAAGCTCATATTTATATTTCCTTTGTGTAGTTGATTCTTAAGATTTTCATTTTGAACACGATCATATCGAATACGAATGATATTTAAATAGATCACTTTGATCTATATATTGGACGCTTACAGGTACTACCACACAGAGCGAACCTGGAAGTACTAGCATTAAAGGGGTAATCTGTACCCCCCCCCCAGATCTCCAGAACTTGAGCCTCGTTATCAGATGCAGTTTAGTGTCATATCCAGGATATATAGTCAGCATATTCACAGACCCGCCGACAGGACGAGTATTGCAGGTGTAAGATTCAATGGTAATTAATGAACATACAATTCCGACACGTTGTGAGACAAAACATTTAATATATATAACAGCACATGGAAACCATAAGATACATAATGTACAGGAAAAATAGAACATGTAAATACATACACAATATGTAGGTATAAACAAGATACCCAAATGTACCTAACATATAAATGTGACAGACATGGAACTAAAGGATAGTCCATGCTGTATAAAGGACTTACAGTAATGTAAGGGGGGCAAAAGCCCCACCGAGAAGGGGGTAGATAGTCTCTAGCCCATAGCAGTTCTTGAGAAGATTCAGCTAAAAAGAGCAAGACAAGTTGCAATGAACGCGCTTCAATACCAGAGGTCCCCTAGTGGGAACGAACAGCAACGCAGCGAGAAGATAACTCTTCCGGCAAAGGGAAGATAATCCCCTACAGAGTTATAAAACGTTGATTTAAAACTGAAATGCACGTATACATTCAAATGACACAAACAAAATGTTGGCACATTTGATCTGAGCGTTTTGACATTTCTCTACGAGGTCAACATTTGATATTTTTAATTAACTGACCTAAAAGACGCATTCTTTTGGGAAGTTAGGTAGGGGTGGACATATTTTGGATCACTTTTCATAGCAATGTAACCTATCCTTTGTTCGACATGTACAAATCATTTTTTCATCAATTAAATAGTCATTACAGCGCAGTGACGTGCTATATATATATATATATATATATATATATATATATATATATATATATATATATGAAAAGACAAAAAATAGCAAACGTCTTATAAATCGACAAGTACAGTATTTTAAAAATATCTTTTTATATTTCTCTCTTTTAAATATATTTAATATTGTTATATATTTCATATATTTTTTATATATCTATTTTTGTAATTTTTAGCTTCTACATATTTTTATATATTTCATTTTTTAAACATATTCTTAATACTTATAAAAAAATATAAAAAAATATACAAATATTTTTTTTATATTTTTCTCTATAAATCAGAGTACAATATTTAAAAATATATCTTTATATTTTTATAAATTTGATATATTTTTTTTATACATTTATTTTTTATATATTTGTTTATATTTTGTATATATTTTTATTTAAAATTTTTATTTATTTAAAAATATTTTTAATATCTGATTTTATATCCTTTTTATATATTTTTTTCATAAATCGAGAAGTACAGTATTTCTAATGTGAATCAAGAAAAATATGATTAGATCATTGATTTTATTAATCAGGATGCATCAATTGTACTTTTATCAACCCTTAATCTCAAACTTACCTAATATATACATCTATGACACTGTTATATTATTCATATTATTACTACTACTTCTAACCTGGAGCCGCATCAGTGTTACTGTACAATTTCACCACCTGGACCCTAACAAAGCGCTTAGAGGAAAAACTAGATGGGAGCTACACAAATATATTGCATATTGTCTTACACCAACAAGATGAATGTAATTATTTGACTTACTTGGTTGATCATTTGGATCCTGGCTTATATCTAATATTGTTATATATTTCATATATTTTTTAATATATTTATTTTTGTATTTTTTTAGCTTCTTTATATTTTTATATATTTCATTTTTTAAACATATTCTTAATACTTATTTTAATATTTTTTTATATTTTTCTCTATAAATCGGAGTACAATATTTAAAAAATATTTTTATATTTTTATTAATTTGATATATTTTTTTATACATTTATTTTTTTATAAGAGAGTGTTATAATTTGCTTGAAGCATTGTGTATATATTCGTTAGGAGGTTGATTTAGAAGGTTACCACAATGCAGGTGTAAAGAAAAAAAAATAATACGGTAACAATGGTGTTGTGTGTTAACCTGTATTTAATTCTAGAATTTTCGAGATAATATCTCTGTTTCAAAAGATCACTGGAACATTTTTTTTATATTTGTTTATATTTTGTATATATTATTGGGTGCTGTCTTACACCAACAAGATGAATGTAATTATTTGACTTACTTGGTTGATCATTTGGATCCTGGCTTTCTTCAAATATTCCGTATTACAATCTACAGGTCTACAAAGGGCACCAAAAACGACAATATTCAGAATAAGTCCGGATAATATTATTAACGTTCCTCTCAGGGCGTATTCTTCCAAAAGTTGTTTGATTCCATAATTCAGGGTGAACATACCGGCACCGGCACCACCATTGGCCAGACTGAACGCCAAAGCGCGTCTCTTCACAAAATACAACCCAACGATCACGTTGGCGGTGAAGAATATCATCCCTAAAGCGATTCCTGAAAAATACAGAATCAAGTTAAATGATGACTGGTTTAAATACAGAAGCTTTTCAATAGATTGGTTTGGTTTGGTTTGTTTTACGGCATATCAATCTCAGTGGGTCATTTAATGCCGATAAAGTTTTGAAATAAAACAATTCTTAATGGATAATACAATTTTGTTTATCAACTCATGCTTTTCTATTTAACCCATAGATGGGACCCTAGCAGGTACTACCACTCCGAGTCAGAGTGGACCAGCGAGCAATGGTGATGAAGGGGTGCTCCACATTCTCTAAACCTCCAGAACTGGAACCTCACCATCAGGGAGTTTAACGTTATTCCCAGGACATCTTTTCAATAGAGTTGATACAAAAAGTCAACATGATGAATGCTGCTGATACACGTAGTCTCGATTACACATTTACTTTTTAGACGGTTTAAATTATCGGTCGTACCAGTGTACGTTTTTAGTTTCCAACAAAAAGAAAATAGTAAAAATAAAAGCAAAACAAACAAAAAATTAAAAAATAAATAGTAAAAAAACGGAAAACAAACAAAAAAAATTAGATAAATAAAAAGATAAAATCCTTCCCTCACAAAAACCTCGGATCGTACCAGTGAAGTCACCTGTGGCGTATTGATTATAGTCGTATGGAATGGACACGGCCAATCCAACGAGAAAACTCCGACGAAGTTGCGTCAATCCCAAATTCTAAAGATCTTTTGCAAAAACACAGTGTGGGTACAGAACCATTGACATAACAACTAACCGGAGACATATGTGTTAGTCACGGTACTCAGACTAAGACAACTCATCAAGTATTGTGACTAACATAAGACTATAACAAGAGTTCAATTCCTGGAAAAGGCTGGTTACATTTAGCATAGTGCTAATACCCTTGGGAAAGGTATGAGTCCATCTGTTCTTCCTCCAGCTATGGGTAAATGGTTGAGCAGACTGGGCTCTTTAACCTTGTTACGGCAACTGGTCTAGGAGAAGAAAAACTCTAAATTCAAACCTGTTAATCTCCGCTTAAAAACTGACCCCGTGTCAGATACTGCTTGGGTTGGGTAAGTATGTACCAACGGAAACCATCGACGTAGGAAATGGACTCGGCAAGTTGTGTTCAAATCCTAGATAAGGCTGATTGCCTGTGCTAATGCCACTGGGAAATGTATAAATTCACTTCTCCCCACTCTATGGGTAAATGATAGGGCAGACCTTTAGCCTTGGTACGGCAACAAGTCTAGGAGAAGGTAAACTCTGAATTTAAACCAGCTATACACCTCTTTAAAATAAGGATCTTGCGTCCCATCCTGCTCGTAGTGTAAATGTTGGGTAAATACATACCTGGTAATTCAAGTATCTGTATCATCGATATTTTATGAGACCGCTTGGAGAATGCTGACGTTTGGATGCCCAAACAAGGCAGCCAAAACAGGTTAGCCGTTGGTGCCATGGAAAATTTTACCTTGAAGATAATACTGGTTAACACTCTGCCTACTTTAAACCGCTTTTCCCACCACTACGATCCTATCGTAAGCCGCTGGTAGCGGTTATCGCACGAGTCACTTGTTTACACTGAAAATTCACTGCATGAATGCCCGTCATATTTTGTTTTGTCTGTGAACCAAACCTGGCACTTGGTCCTTTTGCAATAGGGGACCAGTTGGTACAGCCGTGGGGGAAATTTGGTAGGGAAAGAGTTAAACACAAGATTTTGAAGGGTTATAAACCGTAGTTAAGTGCGCAAGAAAACTAGCGTCGACACCATTTGAAGAAAGGAAAATACAACAAACGTTTTTAAGCATTTACAGCATGAAAGGAGTACAAATAAGATGCAATGAAATGTTTTACAGATAATATGCGTCAATGAACTTATCTTTTATACAAGTTGAACTGTACAGACAATTCTTGTCGGACAAGTTTTTGGTTGATCCTTTCTAATTTTCGGGCCATCTTTTTGGTGTCGGGGTGTAACTGGTGTCCACCAAAGATTTCAAAACGAGCGCTTTCGGCAGTACAGTTTGCCATCATCAGGTAGGAAACGATGGTATGGTTTCGTGTGTCGTTTTTAACGAGAACGAGTAGTAGTAAGGAATTAGAAGTGGGAGGAATTGAACTCTTGTTATAGTCTTATGTTAGTCACAATACTTGATGAGTGACTAACACATATGTCTCCGGCTAGTTGTTATGTAAATGATTCTGTACACACGCTGTGTTTTTCAAAAGATCTATAGAACTTGGAGGTAACTTATCTTTATAGATATATTTTATCCTTGTAACTGGGCCGCACGTGGTATGGTTTAATGGTGGGAGTAGATACATTTTAGGTCGTTGGTTCGTAGTCTTTGTAGAAGCAGCTTGGCCAAATGAAATGTACTGTTTGGCATGCCATTTGGGTCTGATTGTCACAAACCGATTTCCCAGTGGATTGTGTTGTACGTTAGACTGCCAAAGGAAAAATTAGGGAACCCATTTGTTATACAGAGCGTTTCATGTGACCTCTAGGAGGGCAGTGATTGGATAATTTGACCATTACACGTGCCTCAGATAAATGCTAATAAAGCAAATGGCGTAGTACTTATATGGTTTGTTGCATTTTGATATAAAGGAAAATTAATTAATCATATATATATATATATATATATATATATATATATATATATATATATATATATATATTTATTATTTGCTTAATTGAAGAATATCGGTTTAAATATAAGGCGTAAACAGATCGAGAAAAAGTCTAATTCATTTAATTATAACTAATTAATTTTCAAATTTCAAATTTATTAAGGTATGATTTCAATTAAGCACATAATCTCCCAAAAATTGTCGGCTATCGCCATCTCAAACAGATTGATTGTCCACTTCATTATATATTATATATATTATAGGAATATTGAAACCATACAACTGCGTGCAAATTATTAGTATTTGATACGAATACTTGATATCATGTAAGTGTGTACTATAAGAAACAACTATACAAAATATGTAAATTATAAACATAAAATATACTCGATTCTCTAATATTTAGGGATAAAATGACCCTGGACAGGTTGATATGTCGTTAAAATCAATCAAATGAATCGTAACTTAGTAAAATTAGTCCAAATCCTAATTCCCCCATCAATCTGTTTCGATAGTTCCGAATTCCTCCACCAACCTGTTTCGATAGTTCCGAATTCCTCCACCGACCTGTTTCGATAGTTCAGACGCAGAATAGCCATTTAAAATATTGGACTACAAAACTCGATGGTAAAAATAAAGAGTAGAAAAGGGTTAAGATTTTATACTTACCTCCAATGAGTCCATAAGTGACAATGATCATTTCTACTTGCGTCGAAAAGGCACTAATAAACATGGCGGCCGAGGCAACACAGGCACCGGTGATTATAACACAGCGATGGCTGCAGAAAGTGAGAAGACCGCTTACAAATGGACCTATATAATTATAAGGTAGAAATCCCATAAGGTTATCGATTGGTCAACGTTGGCATAAGGCAACTTTTAGTGAGCACTCAATCGGGATTAAGACCATTTTCATTCAGATTGCATATATATTGTGGTGCATAAAAATTATTTTTCTTTTTTAAATTCTTTTTCGCAAAATGCATATGTAAATATTAACTACTACTACTACAACTACTACTACTACTACTACTACTACTATTACTACTACTATTCTTCTTCTTCTTCTTCTTCTTCTTGCAATGATATATATATATATATATGTATATATATAAATATACATATATATATGTATATATATATATAGAGAGAGAGAGAGAGAGAGAGAGTTAAATCAAGATTATTATGCTTTTTTACATATTGAACTATTTTGCAATAGCTTTTAAGTAAACATTTATAATTAGTTGGTTGGCTTAGAGGCCTCCCAACGTGGTACACATATGAACAAACAACCCCGACTAAGGGTGTTAAATACAACAATGGACTTTATATATATGAGCACGTGGAGAAGCATTTATAACAGAAATACACAGAAGACATAATAAAGAACACATTCATGAATAGAGGTACAATAAGAAAGTATGAAGGATATACATAAATGTACATATAGAAGATATGAAGAGTTCATAAGGCAAAGTCACTTACTGACGTAGTGTTGGGGGGAATGAAACCCCCACACAAGAAGGGTGTAAACATAAGTGTATAACCCATGTGTGTTCGTTGAGTCCCGGAGAAGAAAGGGGATTCAAAACTGGCGCTTCACTGATTAAATAATCAGGGACGCCTAGCGGTGAAAAACTTAAACACAAGGGAAGATAACTCTTCCAGCCAAACAAAGGCAGACAATCCCACAATGCCAATGATCATCAAAATGTCCGGCGCTAAACTGTGGCTTCCAAAAATGTTTGTAGCTAAATACGAACAATAAACAATAGGGGGTCAAACAATGGGCCCTAAACCATGGATCCTAAAAGTTTCGGTGCCAACCATGGGTTCTAAAATTTCTGACGCTAAACATTCAGCCCTAACATTAAGTAAGGATCATAAACAAAAAATTCACTTACCAACCAGCATGCTGAATCCACTTAAAAGAGCGCCAGACAAAGAAGTCTTTGAGGCACTGTCATTAAATGTATCCATCATACCAACATACACAAGACCAAAAGATGTTTGTAATCCGACAACAATAAAGTTGCAGTAAAAAGCTGCGAGACAGATTAACCATCCCCAGCCTCCATCAGGTGGACTCGGTGACAATTGGACGACATTAATTTTAATTGAGTCACCGGTATCGCTTGAACTTGTCGTCAATGTTTTCGTCATCTCACCAATGAATCAAACCTTAAAGATAAAGAATTGAAAAATAATTACAATTTTAATTTATTAACTGCAGATATGTATTTACTAAATATTATCTCATTAAAATATCATATATATATATATATATATATATTATATATATATATATATATATATATATATATATATATTGTGGTGGCCTTGTTTATTCGGTGTTTGTGTAGTTGAAGAATATCTGAGTTTTGTATCCCACAATTTAAATGTATTTGACTACGGAAATGTAGTTTCCGTAGAAAACAAAAAAGAAGACAAAATTTATAAAAGAAACAACTTTATATACATAAATAAACAATTGGTATAGTTCATTGTTATTTCAGTGGTGTCGCGGACCGTATATATCTGTAGGTAATTGTGTTTGCAGAGTGCGTATGTATTGTTTATATTTGTTCGTTTGGATGTGTATACATTGTAGCAGTTTTGTTAAAACAATGTCTGTGATTGAAACTTGTGTCGTATTGAGAAGGAGAGAGAGAAAAATATGAAACGAAATAAGAGACAGACCTGATGTATCATTTTGTGTCTCTGGACAGCGACCTCTCCTCATTGTGTCGAGTTGGGGAGAGCCTCCGCTCCAACTGAAACTTTTCAGCTAAAAGGCCTTTTTATAATTTTCTTTTGTAATTGTCTACGTGATCATTAAGTTAAATTTGATATCGGAATTTTCAAATATCAGCTGTTTTCTAATGAAGTAAATATCGGATGATTTTGTTAGCCGTGGCATTCCAATGACGTATATACTGTCATTGGAATTTAAACCATTGTTTCTATTGTTGCTAAAATATTTCCAAACTAATTTTCATTCGATTCTCTTTTGTTTACATAATTCTTAACTCATGACATACAATTGTAAAACTAGTTGTTTCAGAAAACTTAATTATTTTAATTTAGTCAATTCCATCTGCACGTAAAAATATAGGGTTGACCCCCTATATTTTTACGTGCATGTGGAATATATATGTATAATATATAATACATATGCGAATTGTCTTGAAAAAATACGAGCAGCAGCATCCCACAGAAAAGCTGGGGTACGTCCACCTACCTTCTATCACAGAAGCTATCCAAGTAAGACGAACAAGACACACAGGACACTGCTGGGGAATTAAGTATGAACTCATAAGTGACGCTATTCTATGGACACCCACACATGGACACACCAGCGTTGCTTGACCAGCAAAAACTTACATTGATCAGTTCTGTGGGACAGTAGATGCCGTGCAGAGTACTCTGTGCTGTCGGTACGACTTGAATATATATATATATATATATATATATATATATATATATGTGTGTGTGTGTGTGTGTGTGTGTGTGTGTGTGTATGATTTCTACTATGTATTTGCTTTATTCTATTTAAGTTTATTATGAAAAAATTGAAAAACACGAGTTCATAAACGTATAATGTTTATTTTGCCTACGCTGCAGTGTTTCGATCTGTTTCAATAGATCTTCATCAGAGCTTTCGTTAGTTTGAGGGAAAACTGTGATATCTTTATATTTTTCCCCTCAAACTAACAAAAGCTCTGATGAAAATCTATTGAAACAGAACGAAACATTGCAGCGTAGGCAAAATAAACATTACACGTTTATGAACTTGTGTTTTTCAATTTTTTCATAATATTACACACACACACACACACACACACACACACACACATATATATATATATATATATATATATATATATATATATATATATATATATAACATAAAGGAAACGAAAACCCCTGTATGTTGTGTTTAAATGAGAAACTAAAAATTGCAGAATGCAGAGACCCAGGGAAGATATTGAACTCGCGATCTGAGTTAACAAACAAATGTAGACATTTAAATAAACATAGACTGAGCCAGGTAGGTTTTGGAATTACGTAGGGTGGTAAACCCACGTACTTGAGAATGGATACAGCCGTGATATTGATAAGAGTAGATGACTAGAATAAGTGATTATTCCCTGAAGAATTGCTCCGGCAAGAAACTGCAGTTGGAATTTTATAGCATTCGCTTAAAAAAACGTATATATATATATATATATATATATATATATATCATACTATACACAGGTTTAAGCTACGAAGTGTCCGGGTTTGTTTCATTTCAACTAAAAATGTTAGCGAGCTTATATTGGTATATGTTTGTCTTGTCTGAGGTCATTTTGCTTTTATTTCTTTTTGTTACTCAATATGAAACAAAACACCAAAGGCAGAAAACTCGAATCCGGTTCCCAATTTGAACTATATAATGAAATAAAAATGATATTGTGCGTAGGGAACTTGTGTACTACTCGCATATCGTGTCATGAGGTTTTTCTTTCTTTTTTATTTGTTTTTTTATAATGGCCTAATTTTTATGCATTGCAAAG
Source organism: Doryteuthis pealeii (assembly GCA_023376005.1). NCBI lineage: Eukaryota > Metazoa > Mollusca > Cephalopoda > Myopsida > Loliginidae > Doryteuthis > Doryteuthis pealeii. The sequence continues at coordinate 40,866,811 of CM042147.1, read as the reverse complement.
TTGCACAACCCACAGCTAATCAGAAAACAAAGACCTTGGATAAAATATGTGTAGGTTTGTTTAAACTATTATTTTAAAGCAAGAGCCACTGTTATCGTAGTCCTACTTTAATTCAACAGGTGTTACAGGTCAGAACATGCACGCTTGCACACACACACACACACACACACACACACACACACACACACACACACACGCGCGCGCGCGCGCTCGCGCGTGCTCGTGTGTTTATATATTCATATGTTCATATCTATTTATTCATTGATATGGATTTATGGCAAAAGTGATTTATTTGCAAGCAACACCAAATCAATGTATTGAATATAGGTTTGATTTATTTAACGGCATATCAACTTATAATGGGTCATTTAATGACCGAAATTTAATTGATTTTTAAATGTTTGATTATAATAATAACTACTTATATTTCCAGTCGTTGACTTTCCCCCTGTTGAGGGAATGACACAAAAGTTTTTTTTCTTCTGGTGGTGGGACTCCAGTTCTGGTGATCTGGGGATTGTGAGGTACCATATCCTTACTCTTGCTCTCAGGTTCACTTTGATCCAGAGTGGTAGTACCTATTAGGGTCCCATCTATGGGTCAAATAGATCTGTTTAAAAGCAATTTCCTAACCTGAAAGCATAAAGTAACCCTAGACAAGTAGACATGTCATTAAAATCAATCATTTATTCATATTTATAATAAAAACGATATAAACTTTTCAGGAAAGGAATCTTACACTTCCAATGATAGCATATTCATTAAAAACATATTTATTTTAATTCAACTCCAAATCTTGTTTATGTGCCTAGATCAATTCATACTAGCGGAATCTCTCGATATACCACTGTATGATAAATAAATTATTACAACGTTTGATATTTTTACTTAAGAGCTATTGCAAAATAGTTCAATAAGCAAAAAGGATAATAATCTTGATTTAGCTCTCCCTCACTATTTTTTCTTTCCTTCTTTTCCTCTTGTCATTATGTTTGATTGAAACAGATTAGCGTTATCGCTTTTACGTGCTCATCCACAGCTATATTTCCCCTACTCTCTTTCTTTCTTTCTTTTCTTCTTATCATATTCTGCTGGGTATCATGTCCGTTTCTTCCCTTTCTTTATAATAAAAGCGGACTGGACACTCATAATAAACAAACATTCAACGGATAAGCAACATCAGATAATCAGGATTTACATTTTTGCATATCATCTTGGACGATTTGGATGGTCTCATTTTTTACCAGAGGGTGTTACAAGATGATAACGATTCAACAATTAAGGAACACAAGTATTAATATAATTCACATAAATATCACAAATAGATAAATTTCTTTGTTTGTTCTTTGTTTATAATTTTAAAAATTCTTATTATGAAAAGAAATTGAACTTTCCGAGAATTTGATGATTTTACTTACTTAGGGTACAAACTCGCTGACATTGAATTTTTAACACCCACCCCTCAGACAATATGTTTCAAAAATCTATTTTTACATCACCCGGGGGGCGTTTTTTATTTTGCTAGTACTAATAATTTTTAAACAGATCTATTTAACCCATAGATGAGATTCTATCTAATCCGGGCCAGAGTGGAACTGTGGATAATGGCAATTAAAGGATACTCCACACTCTCTTGAGTTTCAAAACTGGCGACTCAGTTCAAATCCAGAATACCCCTATGGTGGGTACTTCAGTATATTCTATGCCCCAACGACATAGCTCATATGCATGTGAGAGTATAGGTCTGCGTTAACACACACAGATAATATGTAGTGTATTCATTTTTCAGTTTTGGGGAGTGTAAAGTAACTCCTTCATTGATATTACTCTCTTAACTACTCTTACTCGGAGTCATAGTACCTATGGATGGGTCAAATCTAAGATCTGTTTTAAAATTATTTGTATTCATAGGACCATGCACACTCCCCCCTAAAAAACATCTTCAGAAACAACAACACAAAAAATGTAAGTATGAACGTAAAATGAAAGCAATTCCCTAACCTCTAGGCATAAAAAAACCCTTGACAGATTCACATGCCGTTAAAATCAATCATTTATTCATATTTATAATAGAAACAAAATAAACTTTTCAGGAAAGGAATCTTACATTTTTCAATGATGACGTATTCGTTAAAACGTATCTATTTTAATTCAACAACAAATCTTGTTTATGTAGGTAGATTAATTCATATAAATATCACAAATAGATAAATAATTATTTATTTATAAGTTGTTTATGAAAGGAAATTGAACTTTTCGAGAAAAGTGATAGATTCTTTAAATGTCAATGAGTATTAAGAAATACAATAGTTCAGTATGTTTTTCAAATGAAATAACTTTAATGACTGCATATTATTTTTCAACTGATATCTTAATATAATGGAGATTGTGTGTTTTTCTGTCTGTAACCGAAAATATATTACTACTCAAGTCACAATTCCATTAGTTATTCACGTCACATTCTCCATGACTTAATTTTTTAAATTTAAATTTCAATAATTAATAAAATTGTTTTACATTATTAATACTGTTGACCATATCTAGATATTTACAACGTACCCTACGTGTACGGGTTAGGCACAAGACCCTATTACTGTGGGACCACCCCTAGACTGAAGCTCATGGGTGGCGAGTGTAAAAAATGCGTTGATCCTGTCGGCATTCCCTCTCAAGGGGTGCGTCTCAGGCACTGGGCAATAAACCCAGCCCTGCCCCTTAAATCAATGGGGGGTGTTGCCTGGGGGTATGCCCCCCTGGGATCAACGATGTTAATTTGTAAGGTCCAGCGGCCGAAGCTCACTGGACCCCCGGTCAAAACCGGAGTTGGATAGGTATTTGCCTCTCATCCCACTTATGAAGGCGTGACACAAGGACATTTTGATGTGGACCCACCCACAAGCCGAGACTCATGGGTGGTAGGCACAAAAAATGCGTCGATCCCACAGGCGCTGAGCAATAAACCCAGCCCTGCCCCTTTAAATCAAGGGGTAGGTATTGCCTGGGGGTGATAGCCCCTTGGGATCGACGCTATTAACTTGTAAGGTCCAGCGGCCGAAGCTCTCTGAACACCCGTTCGAAACCGGAAGTTCGAGATATTTGCCTCTTACCCCACTTGTATGGGCTGGGCACAAGGCCTCGTTTTAATGTGGGCCCACCCATAGGCCGAAGCTCATGGGTGGGAAAGAACAAAAATTGCGTCGATCCCTTCGGCATTCCCCCCTGAGCAATCAACCCAGCTCCCAAGGGGGCAGGTATTGCCTGGGGGGATAGCCCCCTGGGATCGACGCTATTAACTTGTAAGGTCCAGCAACCGAAGCTCACTGGACCCCCGGTCGAAACCGGAAGTCCGATATGTTGGACGTATTTACATACTAATAATATGCAGCTGTATTTATATATACAACAAAATAGCGTGAAAGGGATGCTAATTTGCATATTGGTATTAAACATTTGATGTTAATAAATATGTGCTTAGTATTTCTATTTGTTTGGTTTTATCTTAATAAATATGAGCAAAAATCTCGGGAATAAATCCTAAAAGAAATCCATTAACAAGAAGAAATAACTGTAATTTTGTTCTTTTCTTCCTATTTTAACTAAATATTCAAATTAGAAAAAAATAGCAATAAAAGACAAGAGTGATGGAATAGTAGATTTCAGTTGTTTTATTTTTCGATTATACCCTCCCACTGTTTCAAATCTTTTTATCTGTATTCTTATTTAGCTTCATTAGCCTTTTTAATTTAATATGATATTTTATTACATTAATTCTTTAAATACTTGCACTCGGAGGGTGCATATATTTGCTAGTACAGCTAATGTTAAAAGTCTTTAAGGCATATTTATCTTTGAAAAAATTACTTGCTTTATTTTTATTCTGTCCAATAATAAAAGCATTATTGACTGATTGCACAAGAAAGAGCATTTATGTTCCATACAATTACATACTTTATAATAAAGATGAAAATGATTTTATTTAAAATATTTCAATCGCCCTTAGGTGTGTTTCGCATAATTGGAACATCTATCTGATAGGACTAAATTATTTCAAATTAACATGAAACCATCTATCCTATCAATTCATCTATCTAAGACTGCTTCTATATATATATATATATATATATATATATATATATATATATATATATATATATATATATATATATATATATACGCGTGTCTGTCTGTATATGTGTCTGTCTATTTATATGTCTATATAACTCATATATCGGTTGTATATATAGCGTTGAGCGATTCTCCCTGTATTCGTCTGCACACCTCCCCCTGTGCGTGCATGAGTAAAAAAATAACTCTTGAAAAAAATTTGTTCCTTTAAGGTGGTAAATCTTGTGTCGTGCTTTCTCCAGTCCAATAGTTTAATAAGTGTTTTTCTTTTGTTTTTTGATTTTTGTTTTTTGTATGAACAAGGACTGAATATTTCCGATTTTATATTTTAAAATACAAGTACAGCTCTTTCACCTTTCAAATCTATTTTTACATCGCCCGGGGGGCGTTTTTTTATTTTGCTAGTACTAATAATTTTTAAACAGATCTATTTAACCCATAGATGAGATTCTATCTAATCCGGGCCAGAGTGGACCTGTGGATAATGGCAATTAAAGGATACTCCACACTCTCTAGAGTTTCAAAACTGGCGACTCAGTTCAAATCCAGAATACCCCTGTGGGGGTACCTCAGTATATTCTAAGCTCCGCCGACATAGCTCATATGCATGTGAGAGTATAGGTCTGCGTTAACACACACAGATAATATGTAGTGTATTAATTTTTCTGTTTTGGGGAGTGTAGAGTCACTCCTTCATTAATATTACTATCTCAACTACTCTTACTAGGAGTCGTAGTACCTGGATGGGTCAAATAGATCAGTTTTAAAAATATTTGTATTCATAGGACCATGCACACTCCCTCCTAAGAAACAACAACACAAAAAATGTAAGTATGAACGTAAAATGAAAGCAATTCCCTAACCTCTAGGCATAAAAAAAACCCTAGACAGATTCACATGCCGTTAAAATCAATCATTTATTCATATTTATAATAAAAACTTTTCAGGAAAGGAATTTTACATTTTTCAATGGTGACGTATTCATTAAAACGTATCTATTTTAATTCAACAATAAATCTTGTTTATGTAGGTAGATTAATACCATATAAATATCACAAATAGATAAATAATTGTTATTTGTTTATAAGTTGTTTATGAAAGGAAATTGAACTTTTCGAGAAAGGGTACGCATGATAGATTCTTTAAATGTCAAGAGTATTAAGAAATACAATAGTTCAGTATATTTTTCAAATGATATAATACAATATATGTAAGGGCACATCTGATAAGCTTTATAGTTGCCAGGCAATTGCAATCTAGTAATATGGAATGTGGATCTCTCAAAAAGGAATTAAGGCTGTTTGGGTATATGTACTGTTTGCGTCTTTGTATATGTGGGTGTGTTTCATCATCATTATCATCATGTCATGCCGACAGCACTGATATCCATGACTCACCACCCGTCCCTATTGGCCATCGCCCCTGGAAGGTCTTCTGCTCAACATCCAGTATCCGTGCAGGGCTGATCAATGTAGGTTTTTGTTAGCCGATCCATATGACGTCACTTATTAGCCCGTCCTTGCTTCTCCACCAGTATATATATATATATATATATATATATATATATATATATATATATATATATACTTGAGAAGTCGAAACACGTGTCTGTGGATGACTATATATGCTCCGCATTCTTCTGGGTTTGAGCACTTTGGAGGGGATTTCGCTGACGACCGCCAACTAAAGCATAAACGCAACGCTCTCCTATAAAAGAGGTGGAGCACTCTATGGTGGATTTTACATACATACAGATGTGTGTATTAAAACAGTTAAAATCCCCTTTGCATTTTGTGCAACTGCGTGAGTAGCTGAACAGACCAATTTTTGAATGGCAATCTCTGGTGCAGAGATTGCAAACAAACGGCGATGCTTTCTGGGGATGCTGTTGTCTCTCCTTCTTTATAGCTTTCTTTTCTGCGGTGGCTTATTTTCTCTCTTTTTCACTCCTTTTCGTTCCTTGTTTGACGAGGAGGTGCCAGGTCGAATATATATATATATATATCAGAGCTACTGTACGGCTGCACCACTTGGACCCCTAAAGAAGGTTTTAGAGAAAAAGAAATACACAATGATGTTGCATTCTACCTTGAACAAATCTTGGAAGCAGCATCTCACAAGAAAACAACTGTACGGCCACCTGCTTCCTATTACAGAAACCATCCATGTGAAACGTATTAGACATGTAGGACACTGCTGGTCAAATAAGGACGAACAATTAAGGAAGAACTTATGAGAGAGAGAGAGAGAGAGAGAGAGAGAGAGAGAGAGAAGAGAGAGAGAGAGAGTAGAGGGAATCGTTGAATGAGATAAAATCAACATATTCTAAGCCCCGCTAACATTTCTATATAGGGTGTCGATTAAAATGTTTTGGACATACCGTGTATATCTAGTTTGCTACCATTCACGGATGATGGAATCAGCGAATAAGAATCAGTAAAACTTGCAAATTATACTCAAAATCCCCTGACCCAGAAAAAACAGAACCCACAAATTTTGTAATAAAACTGTTAATTTTAACTAGGGGTGTTTAGGGTTAGGGTTAGGGTTGGGTTTAGGGTTAGTTTAATGGGAAAATAAATAAATAATTTGGGTCTGTTTTTTTCTGGGACACCCTGTAATATCATGGGATTTTAGTTATGATTTGAAAGTTTTACCTAAGAATCTTAGTATCTCTCTACCGCGAATAACACGGTCACAATGTATAGGAAATGGGACGTGTGCTCTTTTTTAAAAAATGATTACATTCCTGTCCTTTTCTCTGGATTACAAGAAACATGTGTTATGGACTTAGATGGTAATTAATACCGATGTTTGATATTTAAAGCTGGAAAATCTTTTTAAACCATTTACAGTCCAACGGGTAAATGAGTGTCTCTCTCCTCCCTTTCTGTGTGTGGACGTTTGTGTGTGTATATTTCCGACATTCTCTGAAAGTCTTTCTCTCTCTCTCTCTCTCTCTCTCTCTCTCTCCCTCTCTCTCTCTCTCTGTATATCTATCTCTCTTTCTCAATGTGTGTTTTCGTCTCTTTCTTCCCCCTCTCTTTCCATGTATCTATGTCTATCTGTCTAAATGTCTGTCTGTCTGTCTCTCTCTGTACATGTGCCTCTTCCTCTCTTTCTGTATGTGTGCGTTTATCTCTCTCTCTCTCTCTCTCTCTCTCTCTCTCTCTCAATCTCCCTGTCTCTCTCTGTGCATGTATCTTTCCTCTCCCCTCTCTTTCTCTATGCGAGCGTTCGCCCCCCTTCTCTCTCACTGCATATATCTCTCCTTCCCTCTCAGTTTAGACCAAGCGTCTGCTCATCAATTATTGCGGGGTGGTGGGAGTCCTGTGGCGCAATGGTTAATGCTGGACTGCGACATCGTAGTCAGCGAGTTCGAACTCCAGTCATGCTAGTACGTTCACTTTCAGACTAATACCATTGGGAAATGAAAGAAACCCCTTATTCACCCAGCTATGTTCTTCTACAATGATGGATTTAATATTAAATAACCCACGAAGGTTAATATGCCATTAAACAAATAAACCAAACAAAACCATCAATTATTGCTGTCCAGAATGGTTCTTTAACCGGTTATATTTAACATACTAATTGAAAAGAAAAAAAAGAAAAAAAAAAAGAAGACATTTACAATTATTTAATTTTTAACAGTGCACTCTATTAATCCATATTTGTATTAAGTAGGTATGCCCAAGATTTCACGTGTTTTTCTTTTCAAAATCTCCCATGAAATAAAATTCAACAAAACTCGGAAAAAATGAATGAAGTTTAACGTAATTTTGCTGTATCCTGAAGATTAAGGGTTAAATAATCATATTTAAAAATGATCTGTTTTACAGTTTTTAAAGTGTCAAAATAGCGCATTTTTTCTTTTTTTTTTTCTTGAAGATATGTTCTTTTAACGCGATTTAAGAAAATCATCGAAAAAAAATCATATGTAAGTTTATAGTAATAATAATAATAATAATAATAATAATAATTGGAACGGTCCCAAAAAGCTTGGAAAAAAACTGGAAAATCTGGAAATCAGAGGAAGAATTGAGACCATTCAGAATACTACATTGCTGCAATCTGCCAGAATACTCAGAAGAGTCCTGGAGACTTGAGGAGACTTGTCACTCAGACTCCATGGAAATACCATCAGCTAATGCTGGTGTAAAAAAAAAAATAATGATAATAAGCTTATTTTGATTTTTTTGATAAAAGTTTAAAAACGAAGAGGTACTGTGGTACGGAAATTTTGTCATGCCTAATAAACCAATAAAAATTGTTTGAAGTTATAATAGTTTACTAAGGATTATCATTTGATACTTGAAATAGACAGTTCCAAATATCTAATAGAAAAACAAACTAGTAAATATTTTGTTATTTACTATGTCAGTCACATACAGGCCTCGGGTTGCTTACAGTACCTGCTGTTGTATGTAGTCACCCATCTAAGCACTCGACAGGATTGTGGCTGCTTAACTTCGGTGATATGACGAAAACCGGTTCTTTCAGCGCGACGACTGTAAGTCTGAATTAAGAAATGTCGCTTGATATATGTGGCCGAGACACTCGACATATATCAATATGATTGTAAATCAGCAGTAAATTTTTTTTCCAAACATGCATTAATATATCGTTATGTACAGTAGCAACAGCTGCTGTGATACGTTATTTCACACAATCTAAGTTAACAGGAAAAGAAGAGGAAATACTGAAAGCTTTGATAATAAACTACAAATGTTTCTCTGGAGGCGCTCGTATCGTAATGGTTAAGGATCATATGACCTTAAGGCACCCTTTCTGTGATCTCGACTCGTGGGACATTTTCCTATTTACACCGTAAAATCCGGTTGTTTTTAGGGGTTAGGGTTAGGGGTTAGGGTTAGGATTAGGGTTAGGGTTAGGGGTTAGGGGTTAGGGTTAGTTTTATATAATTGTCATATATGACACATTTAGCTTACCTACTCCACAAGCAGCCCCTCAACAACGCCATTATTCAAGAAAACGAAGAGCGACGGAGTTTATCAACATAAATCCCAAGAGAAAAATATTAAGACTCCTGTGGAGTGAAATCTTAGGAGGGGGGTATTATAGGTGATATACCCTATAGACTATAGTGGAATGCGCCGACGGTTACTATAAGTAACAGGAACAATTATGGTTTGAGAAGCCAATGCGAGTCAGCTCGTAACTCTATTTGGTCGGACGTAATTCCCACTTCTCTGTACTGTAATTGTCTACTCTTTTGTTAATACATTTTCCTACATTTGTTACCCGTCGTTTTGTCTTATTTTGACCCCTTGAAACCTCACAACAATAATTAAAAAAAAAAAACTCTAAAAATCGTCTGTAAACAATTAACCGGATTTTGACGATGTAAATGGAAAAAATGTCCCCACGAATCGAAATCGCAAAAGGGGTGCCTTAAGGTCATATTGTCCATAGTTAACGTCATAGGAAATTGACACGGTGACTCGAATTCAAATTCTGGACAAGTCTAACATCTTTGGGAATGGTAAGTATTTATCCAACCCGTTCGTAATGGGTAGGATATGACACACGACTGGAATATGGGAAAGGTGTTTACCCAACCAGTTTGTTACGGGATGCATACCTTTCCCAAAGGTAGGGCATCCCATCGTAGTTTAATGGTTAACAAGCTAGTCTTGCAGGTTCATTAATACTGAATAGCAAGTTCGATCCTAGTTGGATGCCCCCTACTCGCGACCTTGTGTCACATCCTACCCGTGGTGAAGGAGTTTTATATAAGGGCATCACATCATGGTTTAATGGTTAGCAAGCTAGTCTCGTAGATCCATTACTACTAAATAGTGAGTTCTATCCTCGTGGATGCCCCATATTGCGACCTTGTATCACATCCAACCCATAGCGAACGAGTTGGGTATAAGGGCGCCCCATCATGGTGCAATGGTTAGCAAGCCAGTCTTGCAAGTCCATTACTACTGAATATAGCGAGTTCGATCCTCGCTGTGATGCCCTATACTTGTGACCTCGTGGCCAACGGGTTGCGTAAATACCTACATATTTTAGGTTGTTCACATTACCCAATATCACTAACTGGTCACCAATGTAATTACTGAACATGCTAAGCGTTGCTTAACTTTGGGGATAATACAAAAACAGGTGCTTTCAGTGTCACTTGGCCGTAAAGTATAGTCTGGGAAGTGGCATATTGTCGTTATCAACCGACAGCAAGGGAGTATATCCCCTTTTCGTTAGCGTTAGACCAGAGAGATTGTTTTTTTAAGATGAAGTGCCAAACCTACCGTAAGCTCCCCGCTTTAACGCACAGATCAGATTACGCAAGCAATACTACTCATTTGCTGAGTTGATGACGCCCAGTATCAAACCCAGAACCATTGCGATTCCTAAGTGAGTGCTCTACCAACTGAGCTAAACGTTATCTAAAATGAAGGATCTTAAAATTCCAATGGAGTTAGGCAATACTAGTGTTTCTGAGATAAGAATTCATAATAGGTAATAGACAGAGACATATATATATAAATAACAACATAGATAGATAGATAGATAGATAGATAGATAGATTAGACGGATACATTAAGACAAAGATAGATATAGATATAGATAGACATAGAGACATTAATAGATAATAGAGATATAGTTAGAAATATAGATAGATACAGACAGAGAAATATAGATAGATATATAGAAAATAGACATAGATAGATAGATAGATACATAGACAGACATAGGTTGATAGATAGAGACATAGATTGAGGCGTAGAGACATAGGTCTATAGAGACATAGATAGTAATCTGTTCGGTCTAATATCCCCATCTTGTTTGTTGAACATCTTCTATACATATATAACGGGCAGTTGTGTGTATATGTATGTCCGGAGGAAACTTCAAAAGTAAAACAATTAACGACAAAGTAAATATATATACACATTAAATATCACCAGGGCTTGGTTTTTGAGCAAAGATAATAGAGATTTTAAAATTTATTTTAAAACAATCCCCCCTACCCAGTCGACGCCTGGTAGCCGATGCTAGCATGTCATAAATTCGACAAGAATCCCCTATTCAGAGTTCCACTAAAATACTTTATGTATGGACATGAATGTATAGAAGCCCTCAAAATAGGTAATCCCGTTTAAATGAGTTTAATGTATACAGTGATACCTTGAATTACGAGTGTTTCGACTAACGAGTTTTCTGTGTTACGAGCTGTCATTCGATCGAAGTTTTGTATTGTGCTGAAAGCTAAAGTTTGAGGTACCAGCGAGCTTCAAATACGCTTATGTTAATAAATTCATTAAAAACAAAATTTATTACTCCAAAGAAAAATATTATTTATAAAAAATTAGACATTAACACTCATAACAGCACATAATTATTTACATTCTATTTTATTATGTTTTTATACAATACTCTTATATTTTTCTAATAAAAAAACGTAACAAAAAAAGGGTGATTTTTTTTGGGGGGGATGGGCGGATTAATGACATTTCAGTTTATATCAATAAAGAAAATTGATTTGATATACGAATTAAACTCGTAAGTCGAGGTACCACCGTATTTTTTTTTTTGTTAGGAGGAAACTTTCACTTCCTCACTTTCTCAATATCCGGTTGTTTTAACAAACGATTTTTAGATTTTTTTAATTATAAAAAATAACCCCTAACCCTAACCCCTAACCCCTAACGCTAACCCCTAACAAACAACCGGATATTGACGGTATAAATGAAAAACATATCCTTTCTTAATCGAGATCAAAAAAGGGTGCCTAAAGGTAATATGGTCCGATTAATCTTTAAGTTTCAAAATATAAATAACGTTTAGCGTTTATAACGAAAAACAGTAAACAAAATTCCAATCGCATATCGAATTTTCAAATAAAGAAAGCTTATTACAATCAACAAGTTAGAAGCCGTATTATCAAAAAAGTCATCAACAACGCAAATCAAACACATAAAACTACCACCACCTATTTCTATTTCTATATATATGGAAGTGAATGATGTTATAGTTCACATCGTAGGAAATGGATACGACGAAACGAGTTCAAATCCTGGACGAGGCTGTTTGCATTTTACATACCGCTAATACCCTTGGAATAGGTATGAATCCAAATATTCTCCTTCCAGCTATGGAAAAATTGTAGGGCAGACTGGGCACTTTAAGCTTGGTTAGGCAACCAGTCTAGGAGAAGGAAAACTCTGAATTTAAACATGTTAAACTTCGCTTGAGAAATTGACCTTGTGTCGCATCCTGCTCGTGCGGAGGAGTTGTTATATATATATATATATATATATATATATATATATATATATATATTCAATGATCGAAACGTTTTAAACGTCGACTGAATTTTCAAACAATGATAAATAATCTTCATGTCTTATTTGTCACATATATTTGCTATTTTTTCCAGATATGTTTTTTTACAAATGCATGAAACTAGTCGTGGGATTGATATGAGGAGGTGAACAAATATGAATTTATTTTAGATTTTAAACTTTGAATATATATATATATATATATATATATATATTATATATATATATATCGTTATTTCCTATAAGTCTAACATAAAGTCTATAAGTCAAACATAAACAAAGGGGAACCACTCTTGACTGATAGATTATTTATTTATTTATTGATCTACTAGGAAAAAAGAAGACGAGGTTAGGGTTAGGGTTAGGGTTAGGGTTTAGGGTTAGAGTTAGGGTTTAGAATTAGTTTAATGGGAAAATAAATAAATAATCTATCAGTCAAGAGTGGTTCCCCTTTGTTTATGTTATATCTATAGGAAATAACCATATATATATATAGTCAGATACACACACACACACACACACACACACACAATATATATATATATATATATATATATATATATATATATATATATATATATATGTGTGTTGTGTGTGTGTGTGTGTGTGTGTGTGTTCAGATATAAGAAGAAATGATTTTATACCATTTGCCCATTTGTCCATAGCCGCAACAAAAAAAGAAGACGGGATTAGGGTTAGGGTTAGGGTTTAGGGTTAGTTTAATGGGAAAATAATAAATAGTTTATCAATCAAGAGTGGTTCCCCTTTGTTTATGTTATACTTATAGGAAATAACCATATATATATATATATATATATATATATATATATATGTGTGTGTGTGTGTGTGTGTGTGTGTGTGTCAGATATAAGAAGAAACGATTTTATAACCATTCGCCCATTTGTCCATAACCGCAAGTAAATTTTGTGTATCCTTCTTAAACACAACTATAAAGTAAACGAAGTGACTAAAAGATCGAATATTCAAACTTACCTTGTTATGCTTTTTGAGGTATATCATCTAAATAAAAATTATATAAAGAAAATATCTCAAGGTGAAAATAATCGATGACAGGTTTTTTTTGTCCTTTTCTTTAGCTTGTTTTTTTTTAAAATCCATCCCAATGTGTAAAATTTCCCAACCGATAAGATTGTCATAAATGTCGCATACATTTGCTGTTAACTTTAATAACAATGTTTACATGAGATACTTTCAGTCGCAGTGACATTTACATAACAACAAACTTCGCCGCTTTTTGTCTAGACGAGGAATAAGGAGCAAGAAAATGTCATGGCGATCACTTTTGACCAGATTATACTAAATATATAGGATGTCGTCAAAAATATAGGGTTAGGTAAAAATATAGGACGTCGTCAAAAATATAGGGTAAAATAAAAATATAGTGTATCGTAAAAATATAGGGTTAAGTAAAAATATAGTGTATCGTCAAAAATATAGGGTTAGGTAAGAATATAGTTTATCGTAAAAAATATAGGGTTAAGTAAAAATATAGTGTATCGTAAAAATATAGGGTTAGGTAAGAATATAGTTTATCGTAAAAAATATAGGGTTAGGTAAAAATATAGTGTATCGTAAAAAATATAGGGTTAGGTAAAAATATAGTAAAGTAAAGTAAAAAAAAATATATATGGTGTCGTCAAAAATATAGGATAAGGTAAAAAACATAGGGTGTCATAAAAATATAGGGTATGGTAAAAATATATAGAGAAAGGTAAAAAGTATAAGTTGTCATAAAAAATATGGGGTATGGTAAAAAATACAGGTTGTCGTAAAAATATAGGGCAAGGTAAAAAAAACTATATAGTGTGTCATCAAAAATAAAGGCTGAGGTAAAAAAATATAAAGTGTCAAAAATATAGGGTAAGGTAAAATATAGGGGGTTGTCAAAAATATTGGGTGAGCTAAAAAAATTTGAGGTGTCGTCAAAAAATTTTGGAGATTTTTACCTCTCCAAAATTTTTTGACGACACCTCAAATTTTTTTAACTCACCCAATATTTTTGACAACCCCCTATATTTTTGCCTTACCCTATATTCTTGACATTTTGTATTTTTTTAAGGTTGTTGTCAAAAAAGTTTCATAAATTTAATTAAAACAATATTTCAGATATTGACATTCAAGATACACAAATTTAAGAAACAAAGTTTATTGCTGTTATTTACATTTACTTCATTGCTGATAATTTAACACTTCTTAAACCTTTCCTTCATTTTTACACTGTTTAACATTTCTGTCACCCTGATGGGTTGGTGGGGCTTAGAATACGCTGACTACGGCTATATATGTATATGCATCCCCTGCAGACAGGTAAGACCTCCTAAAGGTATCTTCTCGATGTGATACTAAACTACATCAGTTCTGGAATATGGGGTGTTTGGGGTGCCTCTTCATTGACATTACTCGCATGTCCATTCTGACCCGGAGTAGTAGTACCTTTTAGGGTACCATCTATGAGTAAAAAGATCTGTTTAAAAGATATACGTAAAAAAAAACTGATGAAAAATATAAATTTAAATGTATAATGAACACGCCCTAACAGTTATTTCCGGTTGGTCTGGTCTACTGATTACCCATAGATAGGATGGGATGTATATAGTGTGTCGTGCCTTTCTCAATGACATTAATCTCGGTTCGTCGAACCCATTCTCTACGTTACACCATGCCCATTACTACTACTACTACTACTACTACTAATAATAATAATAATAATAAGGATAATGATAATTGATTGCATCAGCCAGAAAAAGCAATTGCAACATATTGTAATATAATTAGGCAGGTGTCTTAAAGCCTGAAGGAAAAATGATATTCGAGGATAGCCGAGGGTGAAAACAGGTGTCCCCGGTAATCCAAGAGAGATAATTAAATTTCCATTATTAGCTAGAAATAAACAAATATAAGATCCTAAATTTTCTTGTATACATAATATCGCCAAAATCAGACTTAATGGCGACTGAAAAGGGGTTAGTCTCCTTTGATCTGGGTGACCAGGTGGTTTAGGAGTGACCAAGATATTTGACACGTGTTTCGGAATGTTCAAGCATCTTCTCGAAGCTTTCTGAACGAAAAGGCATAAAAGATACCTGTCTTGTGAGGCAAAGTTAGTTGGGGTCAGATGCTCGGACGGAACGGACCCGAGTAAGATTTTTTGTACTTGACGATTGGTACTTGGAGTTGGAATTAAGTTGGACTTAACAAAGAATACAAAGCAAACTTAAACAAGATACAGGGAACGAAACTGAATGAGATTTTCCTCTCTCTCTTGGAAAACTGTCTGAGGCATTAAATTGGTTAAAGAGAAGAAACTCCTGTCTAAAAACTTCGTCACTACGAAAAGATTTGTGAATAGAATGTTGCGAGCGAAAGAACAAAACAAAACAAATAGCAGTTTCACTCTAAGCCAAGACGAGAAACAGAAAAATAATCTGTTGACTTGAGTCAATTGACCATGACGACGACACGTGTCCACTAACATCTCCTCCGTCCATGGTAACTAGATATCCCCCTGACCACAGAAAAAAGGGGGGAATTTCTTTGGGCGAACAGCCGAGAGCCTACCACTACTAGAAAGAATTTATTTTGGTAAGCTAACAGTCGCGTCTCTCGCCGAACGAGAGACGTTTGTATACGTTTGCATTACGTATCGTCTACACTACGCGGTGGTCAGTGCACTTGCAGTAGAGGCAACGTTACAATATGGACAAGTAGAATTACGACAAAAACTAGATAACAAAATGGGAAGAAAAGCAAGTAAATGGATATTTCAAACGACAAACTGGAGAAATCACACATAAGAAGAAGACATAGACATGGCTAAGAAGAAGAAATGGTAATCTTCAACTTGTTCCTCGTAAATTCCTACTATAAAATAAACTGAACCCTCATTTTATGTCCGTGTATTTGCAATAAATGTTTTAAACATGTTTGCAATAAATATTTTTAAATAAAGAAAATATATATGTTTGCAATAAATGTTTTTAAATAAAGAAAATATATTCAGTATTGTAAAATAACGGGTGCAAGAAAAATGAAATATTTATTGCAAAAACACGGACATAAAATGAAGGTTCAGTTTATTTTATGGTTGGAATTTACGAGGAACAATTTAAGGGTAACTGAAGAAATCTCAAGAGAGAAATTCAATATCTTATAACCACAGCAGTAGACAATGTCATAAGAACAAATTATATCAAAGCAAAAATAGATAAGACGCAACAGAATAACAAGTGTTGGATGAGTAGAAACATAGACGAAATGGTTAAGAATAGGCCGTACTAATTGTAATTGGCACCTTTGGAACTGTCCTCAAAAGTTTGGAAAAGAGTTTGGAGGAATTGGAAACCAGAGGAAGAATCGAAACCATCTCAACAACAACATTGTTTAGATCAATTAGAATACTCAGAGGAGTCCTAGAGACCCGAGGAGTCTTGTAATCACTCAGCATCCAGAGAACCACCAGCTTAGGCGGGTGTGAAAAACCCTCACGGAGTTAAATAATTATAAATCCCTACGCATAGGCAGGATGTGGAACAAAGTCAATTTTTAAGCAGTGTTTAACAGGTTTGAATTCAGAGTTTTCATTCTCTTAGACCGGTTGCCATACTAAGGTGAAAGTGTACAGTCTTCCCTACTATTTACCCATAGTTGGAGGAAGACTAGCTGGATTTCTTTCCAAAGACTAATTATGTAATGTAAAATGCAAACAGCCTCGTCCAGGATTTGAACTCAATTAGCCATGTCCATTTCTTATAAGAATAATCATTACACGACAAACGCGTTCAAAATTCTTTTGATGTATACATGAAATAATATCTAGAGTAATACTCTGTAAAAACGAAACCATTTTGATGCCCTTTATATATATATATATATATATATATATATATATATATATATATATATATATATATATATATATATATATATATCAATAAAGGAAGAACTCAATACAGTAATCCCATAATAAATTTATTTCGACGGAAATTGGGGCCCATATAAATCTAAGTTGATTTAAACCGGCTACCCAAATTTTCGCCTCATCAGATGGGTCTCAATTCACTTATGGACAAGCATATCACAAAAACCCAAAGAGCTGAATATATATAAATTCAAACAAAAACAAAAAAATAATAAAAAAATTATATATATTTTTTAACAGTGTGGGAGTGTAACCATAGAAACAGGAAGTGAATGAAAAAAAGAGAGATACATCTCAAAGTTGATTTCTAGGGTGTCCAGACAGACAAAAAGGTGACATGACAGAAAAAACAGAATAGTATATTAAAATATAAATAGACAAGTAAAATAAAAAGATTTTAAATTTAAACAATAGAGTATAATGATGTATAAAAGAAAATACTAGTTAAGATATAAATAATAAAATAAATTAATAGAAGATAATAAAATTAAAAAAAAAAATAATAGAAAATAAAAATCAATTAAAAATAATAATACTAATAAAAAATAATACTCAGAAGAGTCCTGGAGACCTGAGGAGACTTGCTGTCACTCGGACTCCAGTGAAAGACCATCAGCTAACACTGATGTGAAAACTCAAAAGGAGTAATAATAATAAAAAATGAAATAATTTGAAAAAATATATAAATAAATAAATAAAATAATCATAATAATGGTAAAATAAATTAAAAATAATAATAATAATAATAATAATAATAATAATAATAATAATAATAATAATAATAATATTGAGATAAAGTAAAGAGTATAATAATAAAAATAATAATAATAGTAATAATAATAGGATAAATTAATTAAAATAATAAAATATTTTGAAAAAATATATAAATTACAAATAATCATAATAATATAAATTAAAATTAATAATAACAATAATAAAATAATAATATTAAGATAAAGTAAAGATAATAATAATAATAAAAATAATAATAATAGTAATAATAATAGGATAAATTAATTAAAATAATAATAATAATATTAAAAATATTATTAATAATAATAATATTGAGATGAAGTAAAGATAATAATAATAAAAATAATAATAATAGTAATAATAATAGGATAAATTAATTAAAATAATAATATAATAATTTGAAAAAATATTAAAAATAAGAAAAAGTAAATAATGATAATAATAATATTAAGGTAATGTAAATAATTTTTGTTGGTACGATTATCTTGGTCTTTTCTTTTTTCCCAAAAAGTTTTTCTTCCCGGTTGATGTTGGTACTATATTTTTTACAATCAAACTATTTGCTGGTTTTTTCTCACCGCGAGGATTTACCAATAAGTTTGATATATATATATATATATATATATATATATATATATATATAATATATATATATATAACTCTTAAGAAACAAGATAGCAAGAGAAACAAATTATCCAATGCGAATGAAAATACAATTCAGCGCATTAATTCAAAATTCCATTTCCTCAACTGAACAGAAATGAATTAGAATAAATGACTCACCAATTTCTTTCTTTTTCTCTGTTTTCTTATTTTTTAAAAAGCAAACTCATGACAGACCTGTGTTCGTTCTTCTGTTTCTTTTCGGTGCGGCAATCTCCAAAAATAAGACAGACAGCTTGTTCCAACGTCCGTCAATTCTTAGACCGAGATTAAAAAAAAAAAAATTTCGAGAATTTAATGAAGAATCTTGGACAAGAAAGATAATTGAAAGAAATATAATAAAAAAAAATTCCTCGGCTGGTAAAATAAATCGGGTAAGAATTACATTAGTTATGTTGCAAGATGGGTATATTCCTGACTTTTGTGAGCTAGGACTACTAATGGAAGGAGGAGGAAGAAATGATGAAGGTTTAAAAAAGGATAGACGATGGTTTGACCGTAGCGTGACCCCGAACGAAGAATTGAGTGGCAAGCGGAAGTCGGGGGTTGACCGGAAGTCACGTGGTGACGTGGGGAAAAAAAGAGAGGGTTCGTGCTCTTTTTGCCTGGGGCGGTCGTAGGGCACGGACCTCATGAGAGCCAGCGCCTTCTAAGATATACACAGGCCTATTCACTGAAGTCCGACTCACGTGTGACGTCAGTATAAGTAGTCCCAAGGAAGAAGGCGCCGGTCGATTCATTACCATCTAAATGTCCGCGAGTTCACCGAAGTGTTTTTAAATATTCAACGACTTTTTCTTTTAAATATTCAATTAATTAATTTTATTTTATAAACAAAAATGCCTTTTTAAGTATTTGGTCCCTTTTTTAATGGAATTTATATAGATGCCACACAGTTTAGTGTTTGTTTTTTCGTTCACAAAAGAGAAAGAATTATATGAAAAATGGATCTATACTATGAAGACAAAACTTTAAAAAAATAGTAGGTAAGTTATTTTTTTGTATTAAAACTAAGGAAATTTGATTGAAACTTTAATAATTAAAATATTTTCAAGTCTTTGTAATTCACAAAATCGTGTTTAAGATAATGAACGCGCTGTCTTATAAAGATAAAATGTTTTTACATTTATAAGACAGCGTGTTTAAAACTCATATTTAAAAAATAAACTATAAAGAAATTTTCGATATTAATTCATTAAATTCCTAAAGAAATATTTTTTATAAACATAAAAAAATAATTCGGATATTCATAACAATATTTTTGAATAGTTTTATTCATAAATAAATGAGTCTTTAAAATAAAATTGACCCCAATTGTTTTGATTACTCTTAAAAGCGAGAAAATTAATATTTGTCTGATGTCTAATAAGCACAGGTTATTTTTTTTATTATTTGAATGAATTTATATCGATAAATTCATTCAAATAAGAAAGGGATATTATTGTTATTGTGCTAAACTTGCAAATTGTCGTCAAAATTAAAACAGAAAATTTTGACGACGATTTACAACACATCAAACTAAATTTTGAAATTAAAATTAGTTTTAAAAATCTGATTCAAAATACTTGACTTTTTTTTTGGTAATTGTTTTCATTTATTTAACGAATCTTGAAATATTTTCTGAACTAAAATATTTATGTGCAGTTTAGAAAATAAAATAACTACTAACCCCAGAACCTGACTCACTAAAAATAAAGTCAAGTAGGAAAAAAAAATAATAACGATGAAAAAAAGTAAATAAATAAATTGAAAAAATAGAAAAGATTTTTTTTTATTTATGAATAAAACAATTATTATTATTATTATTATTATTATTATTATTATTATTATTATTATTATTATTATTATTATTATTATTATTATCATCATCATCATCATCGTTTTGTTGTTGTTATTATTGTTATTGTTAACATTATTATTATTGTTATCTTTATTATCATCATTATTATTATTATAGAATAATTCTGATAATAGTAATAGTAGCAATAATAGTAATAAGATAATTATAATAAAAGTAATATTAAGATTATTATAATAATAGTAGTAATAATAATAATGATTCTAATAATAATAATAATTCTAATAATAATAATAATAATGATTCTAATAATAATAATAATAATGATTATAATAATAAGGAAATCATTCTAATAGTAATAATAATGATTCTAATAATAATGAAAATGAAAAAAATCTAATTACAATAATAATAATAATGATTCTAATAATAATGAAATAATTCTAATAATAGTAATAATAATTATTCTAATAATAATAATAGTAATAATAATGATTCTAATAATAATAATAATGATTCTAATAGCAATAATAATGCTTCTAATAATAATGAAATTATTCTAATAATAATAGTAATAATAATGATTCTAATAACAATAAAAATGAAATAAATTCTTATAAAAAAAAGCTTTTCATTGTATATCCACACACATTTGTTATGTCTCAGCCTCTTTTCTTCCTATTCGACTACATATATTAAAATGCATTAAAAACAATTGGCTTAGTCAAAAAGATGCAACTAAATGCATGCTGTTTCCAAAATGTTGTCAAAATGGAAATCATGAATTAAATAGTATCCAAAGTGCCCAATTTTGTTACATTACAGAAACTTCATGCCCTGGAATCTCTGTCAATTTTGAAATATTGTTATAAATTGATCTCAGAAGCTCTTTCTCCTACTAGTCTTGAAAGGCTTGTTAATTTAGTTCTGCAAATTTTCAATGAGTACACTATTCAGGGATGATTGACATTAGGAAAACAGGAATGTTTGCCTAATTTTGCAGAAGTTGCAGAATATATAAACATATTTTATATTTGGTAGACAATAATGAATGTAAAAACACCATATAAAGGTTGTCGGCTTAGACATAAATACTGTAATTCACTTAGAGTAAATGAAGAAAGTTTTAGATTTCTCTCTGTATTCTGTGACTGGTTAGAATCTTGGAATAGCATTTCTAGAAAAAATGGCAAATTAACAAGGAAATTTTCACTGCTTTGCATCATACAACCTATGCATTTCTAGAACTGACTAAGTATTGCATGGAAGAATTGGAAATGCTATCCATATTACCTGGCAAATTTCAAACTGATTACATTGAGGCAAGGTTTGGTCAATATTGGCGACTTAGTGGTGATCAGTATAATATCTCAATATGGCAAGTGCTTGAGTATGAACAAAAAATTAGAATGCTATCAGTTTTAAAATTGAGCTTACCATTTAATCAACAATATTTATTCACCATTTACTTGTAATTTGTTTATCAGTTTATATAATAATTGATTGTTCTTTTATTCATAATTTAGTTGTTCCTGTAATCACTTGATAATTACAACATTGTAAATTTACAGAATAATCATTAAAATTGAAAAAAAGCAAATCAAAACAATGCTGATTATAATTTATCTAAACTTTATCAAATTTATATTTAATATATTTATTTACATTTATTGTAATCTGTTTATCTAATAATTGATTGTTCATTTATTCATATTTCAGTTTACAGTTTTTTTTAAATTAAAATAAAAAAAACATGTAAATCAAAACAATGCTGATTATCATTTATAAAAGATTGTTTTCAATTTAAAAAAAATAATAATATCAACGAATTTCAGTTATTAAAGTTTAATGTAACGGTATGTGTTTTTTGTGTACCTCAACGTTGCCTTTACAGGTTTTTAAAAATTAAAATAAAAAGCATGCAAATCAAAACAATGTTTGTTATAATTTATAAAAATTGTTTTCAAATTTGAAATAAAATTATGAACGAATTTCAGTTATTAAAGTTTAATGAAACGTAACATATTGTTTTGTTTATTTACTGTCTTTAAGAGTTTCAGAACGATATCTATTTCGAAGGCTCGAAGAAGGCCTACTTTTGTGACGTCACACCTCCTATGAACAGATTATTTGAAGTGAGCACATACGTGCACTCACTCCAAACAAACTTTTTCTTTATTTGGAAATGAGATACAACGTATGTGCACACAACTCGGCATGTAGCCGGAAATTTGGTTTTGGGGGAGGGGTGATAAAACTGGTCATATCACTACACGGATCTATCTAGCTAGGCTCACTCGCCGACCGATTCATTCAAAAATAAAAATAAAATTCTTGCATTCTCTCCTTGCGCAGCTCCCTTTCACCAAAATACCTCATTCGCTCTATGCATGTATCCTACTTAAAAATTTCCCAATAATGACGATTGGCGATGGAGGGGGTGGGAAAAATTGAAAATAAAAACCCCAAGAAACTGAAAAACACATGTAAACAAAACAAAAATTGTGGGTCATTTTGGTTTCCCCCTTTCCCTCAGCTATTGTGTAGGCCCGCCGACTGTCTTCCGCACTTTGTTGTTTGAAAGCAAGCCGGTCAGTGCCTCTAATATGGGAGTGGGTGTCCTTAGTGGGTGGTCGGTAAAAAAAAAAAATTGGGATTCTGTAGGCCAAGCGGGTTGGGTTACTAGAAAAATTGACTTTCCAGGGAAAATATTAAGGTGACTCGGGTGGTTTTATAAAAAAACTTGGGATTGGGGTCCTGGATATGTCCTATAAGAAAAAACTGGGGTTGATGATCATTCAGCCTCCTAAAAGGATCTATGGTGTATGCAGTTTTGGCTTTTTCTTGTTTTTTCTTTTGTTTATTTTACAGACTTTGTTTGTCTATCTAAGGGATGGGGTCCCGAGACAGGATCCCCGTCAGTGCTGGCCATGATGGGCAGGCAACAATGTCTCTACTCCTGCCCTCGTTCTCACACACAAGCTTGCGGCATTTATCCACCTTTCGTTGAATGTCATGGGTTCGAGCATCCTCCTATCGCACCTAATCCTTACCTTAAGCTGATACTTAAAATAACAGATCAGATTCTGACAGGAAAATTCCTCGTCCTCATGCAATCCCTTGTTTCGCGTCGACCATATCACCATTCTAGCTACGGCTAGTATAGCGAAAAACACCTTTCGTTTTTCTCCGGCGAACGGCGGACTGACATTGTCCACGACGTAACCAACGTCGAGCGGCACCCACTGATTGGGTGCGATACGGGCCGTAACCTCCTTCACGTACTCCCAAAACGAACGTACCCGTTACAGTGGTAGAAGGCGTGCTCAGCCGTTTCTTCTAAGCCACTGTTGCAACGGGTGCAAGATGGAAAATCAGCAGCGTGCGCTTTGTATTGTACGCTTGCGAGCGGCAACGCATTCCGAGCTAGTCGCCAGGTGAGGGAGAACTCGGAGTTGTTCATGAACCCAGCACCTGGCGCCCAATTCCACTGTGAGCGGACCTCCTCTAACGACGAGCCGTGCCGCTCCACGAGCGGATCCGAGACGGACCCTCTACTAATGCCCGATACAGTACCCTCCGAGGCCATGAGACGTCACTAGACTCAGGTAGTCTTCGAAGGGCTTCACGACACTCGAACAGAAACCGCTCTTTCCGTCGAATTTTTTGAGCCGTAGCTGCCAGTCCGGGAAGATGTCCCGGATTCGCCACGACCAAGCGGTTTCGGTTTGCAACGATCGATTCAGAAATGCCAGCCTCTCAGCGTCTCGATGAGCCGCCAAGTTCGGCATCCCCAAACCTCCATTACAAGGCCGCTGGAAACAAACCTGCCTGCGTACCATTGGCCGGCGCCCTCTCCACAAAAAGCGGAAATTGATCTTTGCCCAGTGATTCGTTCGTACCTTGCAAGCGCCTTCTTCACCGCTTCTATGTCCGAAACGCATGACACGAACACGGTGATATCATCGGCGTACGCGGATACCTTGGCTTTCACGGGCCAGGGACAACAATTCCGCGCAGGACCGGACATGCTCCCCGTCTCTAAGCCTACGGAGCAAGGGCTCCAAGGCGAGGACATAGAGAAGAGGAGACAGGGGGCAACCCTGTCGCACAGATCGCTCAATCGGAAAGACAGCCGAGCGCTTCCCATTTACTTGTACCACTGCCGTAGGAGATTGGTACAGCATCTTGATCCATTTGCGGAACTCCGGTTTGAATCCGGTGGTCTCCAAAACAGTCTCCAGGAATCGGTGGTCCACCCTGTCGAATGCCTTGGACTGATCTAAATTGATCAGCGCGGCACATTTGTCGTCTTTTATCCCCTCTAGGATCATGCGAACCAAATGCAAATTGTTTTGGATCGATCTTCCTTTCACAGCGTAGTTCTGTTCTAGTCCGATCAGATCACCGACAACATTCCGCAAACGGTTCGCTAAGACCCGGGCCAAAATCTTTAACTCTGTGTTTAGCAGAGTTATGGGCCTGTAATCATCTAAGCCCTCCCAAACATTCCTGCCACCTTTCTTCAGCAATGTGATCACGCCCTTGGTAATGCGTTTTGGGATTGCTCCCAAGGCAAACCAATTGTTGAACACATCCGTCAGAATAGGGACAAAAATGTGCGACAACCTCAAGTACAATTCGTAGGGTAAACCGTCCAGTCCTGGAGCTTTGTTGAGGCCGACCTGCTTCAACGCATTACGGACTTCAGAGTCTGTAATCCTCCCCTCACAACTAGCCGCTTTCCTCCCTAAGGTGGGGAAAGTCGGCTAAATAGTTGTGGAACTCCTGCACCGGGAGGTTCGGCAACCGGGTAAATCGTTCCTGGAAATGCGCACGGAAGGCTTCCCGCATCTTACGACCTGCACGAAGGCTGTGCCCGTCCGGGGTTACAACCATGTCGATGTATCGTTCCGGGAACCTTCTGAACTCTTCCTGACGCAATCCTGCGTCCAATTTCACGGCTTCGTTGGACACTCTGTCTAGCCTAGATCTAACTATACAACCTTGATAGCGTTCGCTAGCCTCACGCTCAAGGTCCCTCTGGCTAGACCTAAGGCTAGGGGATCCCCCCCATCCACCGCCCGGGAAATTTTGTCTTCTATGGCCTTCACTTTCGCTGCCTTATCTAGGGCAAGCCGTTGGCAATATTTGATAGTGAAGTCCTAATTCTAAACTTAAGGTCAGCCCACCATCTATTCCCAATAACCGCCCCCACTAACGCCCGCTTAATGAGTAAAACCAGCCTCTCACGGTAGTCACATACCCCCAGCACTGAGGTATTTAACTTCCAGTAAGAGACCAGCCTAGGCCTATCGCTTAAGCGAAGAGTGACAGTAAGCAATTTATGGTCACTCTTCGCATATAGGTGGAACACAGGACAATCTAAAAAGTCAACATCGGCTCTTCTAACTAACACTCTGTCCAAATATGATTTAATTGGAGCAGAGGCGAGCTATTCGTCCATGTCCACATCTCCTGCCCTGGATGTGATTCCCGAAACCGGTCGACCAGATCGAACTCGGCCATTAGATCGCACAGGGCGCTGTCACACCTCGCCAACCCCGCTAGCTCCCCGTCCCGTCCGGTCTAATTTGGGATCAAGGATCGCATTCCAATCTCCCATTAAAATTAATCGTCCAGGATACGCCATGTACTGCCCAAACTGCCGAAAAAAGGATTTCCTCTCCACAGCGCTATTAGGCGCATAAACCGCGATTACCCGGAATTTTATTGCTTGATACGGCAATATCGGCCACAATCAGCCTGCCACTTGCGCCAGCATAAACAACGTCAGTCACCGCCCCAGACTGCTTTTAACTAGCAGGGACACACCCCGACTGCCTGAATCACCGAATGCTGAATAGACCTCATATAAATGATTACCACCCAGCACCCGGCCATCCACGCTTGAAACGAAATGTGTCTCCTAGACCGCGGCAACATCCACGCGAAGAGACTTGAGTTCTTCCCTCAAACGACTAGCGCTTGAAGGGTCCCTCAAACCCCTCCCATTTATACTAGCAAGAAGAAGAGTCATTGGTGCTTACCTTATTCAGTGTCCACACTGGCAGGAAGTCTTCTCGGTGAGGACGCCGACGGTTTGTCCAAGATTCCCCTTACCTAATTCCTTGGTAACGGTATCTGTTCTGGCAATACCGCCGACATCCTGGGGATACTTGATTTTTAAAACCCTGTAAAATGAAGGGTGCATAAAAATGGGGACCCTCCCCTTACATTTTGGCTTAATGTTTTTGAAGCTGGGATGCACCCTGTTAACTAGTTTCATGCCCGGAAAGGCCTTTTCGGCCGCCTCAATTGTGCGCCACACACCAAGTGCATGGCCACTGGCTTCACACCTCCTATGAACAGGCCTTCTGATATCTTAGAGGGCCTTGATGAGAGCCCAGTAATTTAGTAGTGTTCTCTCTCTCTCTTTCTCTCTTTCCTCCCTCTGGTAGAAGCCCACTATACGAGCACGAGAATAAAGGCTGGCAGTCGTGACGACATGTTTCTCGTGTTATGATTTTTTATCGGAGTTTTAGTACCAAGAAAGAAAAAAGGACTACGGTACATGTATCGTTTTAGTGCCGTGAATATTACAACGTAACATATATCGTTTTGGTGCCCGTTGACCACGGAGTTCAAACACGGACTCATAAGGAACCAGTTTACCTCGACGCAACGAGGGGATACGAAAAAAGAAAAAAGACATCGGCCGTAATTGTAACAGAAACTAACGTAAAATGAAAGAAAGAGCGAGTCAAACAAACAAAGAAAAAGGACCCACGTGTGACGAAAAAAAAAGGGAGTGACCTATTGAGAAACGAGAGAGAAAGAAAAGAAAAAAAAAAACAGGAGAAGTAAAAGAAAAAAGAAAGAAAAACAACAGCGAGCATTTGAAGAGAAAAAAGGGCTTAAAAAGAAAAACAAAGAAAAAGACCCACCTTGAAAAAAGAAAAGGGAGCAACCTTTTAAAATCCTATTAAAGGAGATGAACGACAACAACAACTCAACAGACAATTGAGAACTTAAAAACAAAGGACCCACGTGTGAAGAAAACAAAAAGAATTTAAAAAAAAGGACCCACGTGTGAAGAAACAAAAATAATTAAAAGAAAAAAAAAAAAAAAAGAACGAGAAAAAAACAACAGCAGCAGCGAACAATTAAAGAAGAAGAAAATGACTTATAAAAGAAGAAGGAGAAACCCACGTGAGAAAAAATATACGTCCACGTGTGAATTTAAAAAAAAAAAAAGAAGAAACGACGGAATTAATGAACATTACAAAAGAAAATTAAGAAGAACTTTTTTTTAAAAAAAGGAAAAATATACGTAGAAGTGACAAGGTAGGTGATAATTTTTTTTTCTCTTGTTCTACAGTTGTGTATTTTTTTCTCTTCACTGGTTATTGATATCATTAGTATTAGTATAAGTCTTCTATTATCTGGTGACTGAAATTGTTTATGCGAAATGGAGTCTCAGACTATTAAAGAGTTTTTGCAGAATCTCACCGCAGGCTTGGTTGATGCATTAAATTATGTAACGAGTGCTTTAAAAAGCGTTGAAAAGGGTTGGATAGGGCTATCAAAGAACTCTTTTAGAGGATAGATTAAGAACAAGTAATTATAGAAAAAAAAATTAACAGCAGAGTAGAAACGTACCTACAGTTAGTAATTGCAATGTGCATCCTCAGATAGGTAATAGAGACCAGACTAGACGTTGTTGGGGTGTAATAGCAAGTATCACCTCATAAGAAATTGTCCTGTAAAAAATATAAAAAGTGGAGACACCTACCCCTAAAAAGCACATCGAACAGATTAAAAATAGAGACAAGCATGGGATAGCCCTAAAAAATCAGCACCACGCTTTGTCTAATATGAATGGCAAAACTAAGGAGGGCACACAAGTCCATTCTACGCGACTCTGAACATATCACAGAAAATAAGGATAAATACACAGCTATTAAGAGAGAAAACTCCGATAAGGATACTAATACTTCACATAGTGATGTGGATACCGAGGGTAAAAATCACACGGGTGAAGGTGATAGGAACAATGAACAACTATGTCCCAATAGAAAAAAGAAAAAGAAAGAGAAATTGAACAGACAGGTGGACGTTAATAATAATAAAATATTTTGGGGAAATGGCTAAAATGGAAAGCCACAAAATAACTCCAACAGTGAATAGCATCACGAAAGATTCCCCTAAAACAGTAAGGCCTAAAGTAAAAGCCACATCGTCAGATAGTGACTACGACGAAATAAAAGAATATGTTCCCCTAATGGAAAGGAAAATAGCTATGCTTAGAATTGCAATGAAAGAAAGTATTGAAAACGCTGGGAGTACAAATGATTATGGTAGTAGCAGCGAGCTCACCTGGGGTCAACCAGTACTGCCCACAAGGAAACATGATACCCCACCAGACAGCGACTATGAAGATAGCTTTAAAGGCCTGTGGTTCAAATGTTTGTTTACACAGCAAATACCTTCCCGAAAAACCTAGTTTTTGGCGCTCGGAAATAAATTAGAGATAGATGAATGAAAAAAGAAAAAAAGAAAAAAAAAAAGGATAAGAAAAATGAGTAAACGAAAATATGAATCACACGGAATATGAGATGGAATAATGACGGAAAAAGAAAATAAATAAAATGAAAAACTGAAGGGATTAAAATGAACAGATACAAAAAGAAGAAGGAATAATAGAGAAAAGAATTATTGACCAGCTGAAGAAGGCGACGATAACGCCGTTGCTTGAAAAAAGCTATAAAATCAGTATAGGTCTGCAATTGATAAGAATGAAAATAAATGAGTAATTTTTTTAAAATTCAAATTGGAGAGAGTATTTCCTAAAAAAAGAAAAATTGTAAAAACTTCGTATCCAACAACAAACAACAACAACAACAACAATAAAATAATAATAATAATAATAATAATAATAATAATAATAATGGAGATTTGTTTCCGGTTTTGTCTGTAAAAAAAAATTTCGTCACTGCTTACGTCACATTATCCAAAAATCGTCATAACGTAGAATAAATACACCCCAAATTTTGAGCATGCAACATTAGACAGTCCTCATTGTTTTTTAAAACAAGTTTTAATTAAATACATGACTGGTTTTATTATAATCTAGTATAGTTTCTTTATTTTAATTATATTTAAAGTTTACATTTTCAAATTGTTTACTTTTAATCCTTAATGAATTTGATGATTTTACTTACTTAGGGTACAAACTCGCTGACATTGAATTTTTTACTCCCACCCCACAGGCAATATGTTTCCAAAATCTATTTTTACATCGCCCGAAGTTTTTTTTTATTTGTACATACTACTACTACTACAATAATAATAATTAATAATAATAATGAAATGCATAAAATTCTCTGTTCACTTGAAGATTAAGACAGATCACCTTATTCCAGCTAGAAGACCAGACCTAGTATTCATTAACAAAACGAGAACTTTCATCTTGTGTAGATTTGCAGTTCTAGCAGATAGCAAGGTGAAGATGAAGGAAAAACGTAAAGATAGACAAAAACCTGGACCTTGCCAGAAAATGAAAAAGCTGTGGAATGTGAGAGCGAAAGTTGAACCAATTGTAGTTGGTGCACTAGAACGGTCCCAAAAAGCTTGGAAAAAAGACCGGGGAACTGGAAATCAGAGCAAGAAAAGAGACCATCAGCAAACAGCATTGCCTGAAATCAGCTAGAATACTCAGAAGAGTCCTGGAGATTTAGTGACAATTTTGTTTTCTCATTTCAATAATAATAATAATAATAATAATAATAGCGAAAATTGATAAGACTTAACAAAATAGTAAATGTAGACTTTGTGGTAATAAGATGAGACTGTAAACCATATACTCTGCGAATGTTAGCAAACTAGCACAACGAGAATACAAAACTAGACACGACTGGGTTGGGAAGGTGATTCCACTGCGAATTATTGCAAAACAATTAATTTTGACCATACAACAAATGGTATATGCATAAACCAGAAATCTGTTCTTGAGAACGAAATGCATTAAAATTCTCTGGGACTTTTAAATAAAAACGGATCACCTTATCCAGCAATAAGACCAGACCTAGTGTTGATAAACAAAAAGAAAGAACTTATCAAACTGGTGGATTTTGCAGTGCCAAGCAGATCACAGGGTGAAGCTAAAGGAAAATGAAAAAATGGACAAATATCTGGACCTTGCCAGAGAACTGAAAAAGTTATGGAATATGAAGTGAAAGTGATACCAATTGTACTTGGTGCACTTGGAATGGTCCCAAAAGAATTGGAAAAGGGTCTTGAATGTTTGGAAATCAGAGGAAGATTGAAACCATTCAGAACACTGCACTGCTGCAATCTGCCAGGAATACTCAGAGAGTTCTGGAGACCTGAGGAGACTTGCTGTCACTCAGACTCCAGTGAAAGACCATCAGCTAACACTGATGTGAAAACTCAAAAGGAGTAAATAATAATAACTATTAATAATGGAGATCGCTTCCGTTTTGTCTGCTAATAAAAATTACGTCACTGCTTACGTCACATTACCCAAAATCGTTCATAACATAGAATAAATACACTCAAAATTTGAACATGCAACATTAGACAGTTCTCATTGTTTTTTAAAACAAGTTTTAATAAATACATGACTGGTATTATATATCTATATATGATTTGTTTTATTTTAATACATATTCAAAGTTTACATTTGAAAATGTTTTATTTTTTAATCCTTTAATGAATTGATGATTTTTACTTACTTAGGTACAAACTCGCTGACATTGAATTTTTTACTTCCATCCCACAGGCAATATGTTTCAAAAATCTATTTTTACATCGCCCGGAAAGCGTTTTTTTATTTTGTTTCTACTACTTACTACTACTACTACTACTAATAATAATAATAATAATAATAATAATAATAATAATAAAATGCATATAATTCTCTGCTCACTTTAAGATTAAGACAGATCACCTTATCCCATCTAGAAGACTATTAACAAAAAAGAGAACTTGTCATCTGGTAGATTTTGCAATCCAGTAGATCACAGGGTGAAGATGAAGGAAAACGAAAGATAGACAAAACCTGGATCTTACCAGAGAATTGAAAAGGCTGTGGAATGTGAAGTGAAAGTGATACCAATTGTAGTCGGTTCACTAGGAAACGGTCCCAAAAAGCTTGGAAAAAAAGACTGGAGGAACAGGAAATCAGAGGAAGATTGAACCATCCAGAAAACAGCATTGCTCAAATCAGCTAGAATACTCAGAATAGTCCTGGAGATTTGGTGATAATTTTGTTTCTCATTTTCAATAATAATAATAATAATAATAATAATAATAATTATAATAAGTGATGATTTAGACATGTTAAATAATTTTCAAAATGTTCAAATCATGTAAAATGAGAAGGTCAGCGATTTATTCAAGTAGTTCACCTTGCGCTTGCTTTTTTTACCATAAACTTTACCTTAACTGTCCTAACTAAGAGCATATTTCTGTGCTAGTCTACGTATTACTATGCATTATAAGATGCTTTTAATTTTATGTAAATTTCTATACAAATGATAATGTCACATGGGCGGTGAGGCTATTCTTGACGAACACTAGATATAAATATTGAAAAAAAATGATGAAAATAAGAAAATGAAAATATTTTAGATAAATTTGAATGTTTATTTTTAAAAAAGCAATTATCATGATCATTAGTAGTATGGTTTAAAAGTATTTCATATTTGGTCAATTCCATAGATAAACTTATGTTTCATATTATTGTATATTCTCATTTAAACGTTCACTTTTCCATGAGTTGACCTGGTTTAGACGAAGTATTACAGGAGATAAACTCTAGATTAAGAATATTTCCCCTGTATAATTCAAATTAAAAAGTATCTAATTTTAAATACAAATAATGTTTAATGTTTTATCAACTGTTAATTCGTGGCTAATTAAAGGTATCTTTAGAATAATCGGGAGCTGATAAATTGTTGAATAAAAATCAGATTTCTAACAAAATGCCGTTACTTAAAAACATTGCTATTTTTTTTCATTTACCCCCTGACTAATATTGAATAATTTGTTGCAATATGTTTTCATTTAAAATCGTGTTTAAATAAAAGTATGAGAAAAAAGACAAAAAAGAGAAAAATTAAGGTATTGGTAGGGCATCTATCTATCTATCACTCTTCCCCCACCATCTATAAAAAGTTAATGTAGATGGCGAACAACTTCAGAAAATAGTAGTTATATCAATATCTATACTACCTGTATAACTGTTACATTGTAATATTCACGCGCACTAAAACGATAACATGTACCGTAGTCCTTTTTTCTTTCTGGTACTAAAACTCCGATAAAAAAAATCATTAACACGAGAAATATGTCGTCACGACTGCAGCCTTTATTCTCGCTGCTCGTATAGTGGGCTTTACCAGAGAGGAGGAAAGCAGAGAGAAAGAGAGAGAGAGAGAACACTACTAAATTACTGGCTCTCATGAGGTCCGGCCCTACGACCGCCCCAGGCAAAAAGAGCACGAACCTCTCTTTTTTCCCCACGTCACCACGTGACTTCCGGTCAACCCCCGACTTCCGCTTGCCACTCAATTCTTTCGTTCGGGTCACGCTACGGTCAAACCATCGTCTATCCTTTTTAAACCTTCATCATTTCTTCTCCTCCTTCCATTAGTAGTCCTAGCTTACAAAAGTCAGGAATATACCCATCTTGCAAACAATTTCCTCCCTTACCATCATTTCTAAAATTTTTACCCGTAAAAAATTTTCAAAGTATCTCTTTTTTTTAAGAATATGCGTAATTATTCATTAGATTTTTTTTTTTTTTTTTTTCCCTTCTATCCGATATAGACCTTCCTCTCTCCGATAGAGCCACACGAGCATTTCAATTTTACAATAATACAAAAAAAAAACACATACATATATAAAGTAAAAAGAACATTTACAAAATTCATTAAAGCAGGTGATATTCTCCTCTTTGTTCACAATTGTGCTCTGACCTTCTACTTATTTGCTCATTTTTTTCTTNACATTTATAAGACAGCTGTGTTTAAAACTCGATATTGTAAGAAATGAAACTTATACAAGAGATTTTCGATATTATCCATTCAAATTCTAAAGAATATCTTTTATAAACATAGAAAATAATAAAGTTCGGATTATTCATTTACAATATGTGTCGTGTGTTGAATAGTCTTTATTCATAAATAAGATGAGGTCTGTTTGTAAGAAGTGAGTCTAGAATTAATTGAGCTGCTCCGCCATTGGTTTGATTACGTCTTGAAAGAAGCGAGAAAAATTAATGATTTGTATCTGATGTCTATAAGCAAGTGCATTTTTTTTTATTATTTTGAATAAATATATCGATAAATTCATTCAAATAAGAAAGGGATATTATTGTTATTGTGCTAAACTTGATTGTCGTCAAATTAAAAACAGATTTTTGACGACGATTTTACAACACATCAAACTAAATTTTGAAATTAAAATTAGTTTTAAAATTGATTCAAAATACTTGACTTTTTTTTTGGTAATTGTTTTTCATTTATTTAACGAATCTTGAAATATTTTTCTGAACTAAAATATTTATGTGCAGTTTAGGAAATAAAATAACTACTAACCCCAGAACCTGACTTACCAAAAGTAAAGTCAAGTAGGAAAAAAACAAAATAATAACGATGAAATAAAAAAAGTAAATAAATAAATTGAAAAATAGAAAAGATTTTTATTTATTTATGAATAAACAATTATTATTATTATTATTATTATTATATTATTATTATTATTATTATTATTATTATTATTATTATTATCATCATCATCATCATCATCGTTTTGTTGTTGTTATTATTGTTATTGTTAACATTATTATTATTGTTATCTTTATTATCATCATTATTATAAATTATAGAATAATTCTGATAATAGTAATAGTAGCAATAATAGTAATAAGATAATTATAATAAAAGTAATATTAAGATTATTATAATAATAGTAGTAATAAATAATAATGATTCTAATAATAATTAATAATTCTAATAATAATATAATAATGATTCTAATAATATAATAATAATGATTATAATAATAAGGAAATCATTCTAATATAGTAATAATAATGATTCTAATAAATGAAAATGAAAAAATCTAATTACAATAATAATAATAATGATTCTAATAATAATGAAATAATTCTAATAATAATAATAGTAATAATAATTATTCTAATAATAATAATAGTAATAATAATGATTCTAATAATAATAATAATGATTCTAATAGCAATAATAATGCTTCTAATAATAATGAAATTATTCTAATAATAATAGTAATAATAATGATTCTAATAACAATAAAAATGAAATAAATTCTTATAAAAAAAAGCTTTTCATTGTATATCCACACACATTTGTTATGTCTCAGCCTCTTTTCTTCCTATTCGACTACATATTATTAAAATGCATTAAAAACAATTGGCTTAGTCAAAAGATGCAACTAAATGCATGCTGTTTCCAAAATGTTGTCAAAATGGAATCATGAATTAAATAGTATCCAAAGTGCCCAATTTTGTTACATTACAGAAACTTCATGCCCTGGAATCTCTGTCAATTTTGAAATATTGTTATATAATTGATCTCAGAAGCTCTTCTCCTACTAGTCTTGAAAGGCTTGTTAATTTAGTTCTGCAAATTTTCAAATGAGTACACTATTCAGGATGATTGACATTAGGAAAACAGGAATGTTTGCCTAATTTTGCAGAAGTTGCAGAATATATTAAACATATTTTATATTTGGTAGACAATAATGAATGTAAAAACACCAATATAAGGTTGTCGGCTAGACATAAATACTGTAATTCACTTAGAGTAAATGAAGAAAGTTTTAGATTTCTCTCTGTATTCTGTGACTGGTTAGAATCTTGGAATAGCATTTCTAGAAAAAATGGCAAATTAAAAAGGAAATTTTCACTGCTTTGCATCATACAACCTATGCATTTCTAGAACTGACTAAGTATTGCATGGAAGAATTGGAAATGCTATCCATATACCTGGCAAATTTCAAACTGATTACATTGAGGCAAGGTTTGGTCAATATTGGCGACTTAGTGGGTGATCAGTATAATATCTCAATATGGCAAGTGCTTGAGTATGAACAAAAAATTAGAATGCTATCAGTTTTAAAATTGAGCTTACCATTTAATCAACAATATTTATTCACCATTTACTTGTAATTTGTTTATCAGTTTATATAATAATTGATTGTTCTTTTATTCATAATTTAGTTGTTCCTGTAATCACTTGATAATTACAACATTGTAAATTTACAGAATAATCATTAAAATTGAAAAAAAAGCAAATCAAAACAATGCTGATTATAATTTATCTAAACTTTATCAAATTTATATTTAATATATTTATTTACATTTATTGTAATCTGTTTATCTAATAATTGATTGTTCATTTATTCATATTTCAGTTTACAGTTTTTTTAAAATTAAAATAAAAAAAACATGTAAATCAAAACAATGCTGATTATCATTTATAAAAGATTGTTTTCAATTTTAAAAAATAAATAATATCAACGAATTTCAGTTATTAAAGTTTAATGTAACGGTATGTGTTTTTTGTTGTACCTCAACGTTGCCTTTACAGGTTTTTAAAAATTAAAATAAAAAGCATGCAAATCAAAACAATGTTTGTTATAATTTATAAAAATTGTTTTTCAAATTTGAAATAAAATTATGAACGAATTTCAGTTATTAAAGTTTAATGAAACGTAACATATTGTTTTGTTTATTTACTGTCTTTAAGAGTTTCAGAACGATATCTATTTCGAGGCTCGAAGAAGGCCTACTTTTGTGACGTCACACCTCCTATGAACAGATTATTTAAAGTGAGCACATACGTGCACTCACTCCAAATAAACTTTTTCTTTATTTGGAAATGAGATACAACGTATGTGCACACAACTCGGCATGTAGCCGGAAATTTGGTTTTGGGGGGAGGGTGATAAAACTGGTCATATCACTACACGGATCTATCTAGCTAGGCTCACTCGCCGACCGATTCATTCAAAAATAAAAATAAAATTCTTGCATTCTCTCCTTGCGCAGCTCCCTTTCACCAAATACCTCATTCGCTCTATGCATGTATCCTACTTTAAAAAATTTCCCAATAATGACGATTGGCGATGGAGGGGTGGGAAAAAATTGAAAATAAAAACCCCAAGAAACTGAAAAACACACATGTAAACAAACAAAAATTGTGGGTCATTTTGGTTTCCCCCTTTCCCTCAGCTATTGTGTAGGCCCGCCGACTGTCTTCCGCACTTTGTTGTTTGAAAGCAAGCCGGTCAGTGCCTCTAATATGGGAGTGGGTGTCCTTAGTGGGTGGTCGGTAAAAAAAAAAATTGGGATTCTGTAGGCCAAGCGGTTGGGTTACTAGAAAAATTGACTTTCCAGGGAAAATATTAAGGTGACTCGGGTGGTTTTATAAAAAACTTGGATTGGGGTCCTGGATATGTCCTATAAGAAAAAACTGGGGTTGATGATCATTC
The DNA here is from genome assembly GCA_023376005.1 of Doryteuthis pealeii. Lineage (NCBI taxonomy): Eukaryota > Metazoa > Mollusca > Cephalopoda > Myopsida > Loliginidae > Doryteuthis > Doryteuthis pealeii. Next base: position 40,829,658 of record CM042147.1, on the reverse strand, counting down.
AGCCTCCTAAAAGGATCTATGGTGTATGCAGTTTTGGCTTTTTCTTGTTTTTTCTTTTGTTTATTTTACAGACTTTGTTTGTCTATCTAAGGGATGGGGTCCCGAGACAGGATCCCCGTCAGTGCTGGCCATGATGGGCAGGCAACAATGTCTCTACTCCTGCCCTCGTTCTCACACACAAGCTTGCGGCATTTATCCACCTTTCGTTGAATGTCATGGGTTCGAGCATCCTCCTATCGCACCTAATCCTTACCTTAAGCTGATACTTAAAATAACAGATCAGATTCTGACAGGAAAATTCCTCGTCCTCATGCAATCCCTTGTTTCGCGTCGACCATATCACCATTCTAGCTACGGCTAGTATAGCGAAAAACACCTTTCGTTTTTCTCCGGCGAACGGCGGACTGACATTGTCCACGACGTAACCAACGTCGAGCGGCACCCACTGATTGGGTGCGATACGGGCCGTAACCTCCTTCACGTACTCCCAAAACGAACGTACCCGTTACAGTGGTGAAGGCGTGCTCAGCCGTTTCTTCTAAGCCACTGTTGCAACGGGTGCAAGATGGAAAATCAGCAGCGTGCGCTTTGTATTGTACGCTTGCGAGCGGCAACGCATTCCGAGCTAGTCGCCAGGTGAGGGAGAACTCGAGTTGTTCATGAACCCAGCACCTGGCGCCAATTCCACTGTGAGCGGACCTCCTCTAACGACGAGCCGTGCCGCTCCACGAGCGGATCCGAGACGGACCCCTCCACTAATGCCCGATACAGTACCCTCGAGGCCATGAGACGTCACTAGACTCAGGTAGTCTTCGAAGGGCTTCACGACACTCGAACAGAAACCGCTCTTTCCGTCGAATTTTATTGAGCCGTAGCTGCCAGTCCGGGAAGATGTCCCGGATTCGCCACGACCAAGCGGTTTCGGTTTGCAACGATCGATTCAGAAATGCCAGCCTCTCAGCGTCTCGATGAGCCGCCAAGTTCGGCATCCCCAAACCTCCATTACAAGGCCGCTGGAAACAAACCTGCCTGCGTACCATTAGCCGGCGCCCTCTCCACAAAAAGCGGAAATTGATCTTTGCCCCAGTGATTCGTTCGTACCTTGCAAGCGCCTTCTTCACCGCTTCTATGTCCGAAACGCATGACACGAACACGGTGATATCATCGGCGTACGCGGATACCTTGGCTTTCACGGGGCCAGGGACAACAATTCCGCGCAGGACCGGACATGCCTCCCCGTCTCTAAGCCTACGGAGCAAGGGCTCCAAGGCGAGGACATAGAGAAGAGGAGACAGGGGGCAACCCTGTCGCACAGATCGCTCAATCGGAAAGACAGCCGAGCGCTTCCCATTTACTTGTACCACTGCCGTAGGAGATTGGTACAGCATCTTGATCCATTTGCGGAACTCCGGTTTGAATCCGGTGGTCTCCAAAAGTCTCCAGGAATCGGTGGTCCACCCTGTCGAATGCCTTGGACTGATCTAAATTGATCAGCGCGGCACATTTGTCGTCTTTTATCCCCTCTAGGATCATGCGAACCAAATGCAAATTGTTTTGGATCGATCTTCCTTTCACAGCGTAGTTCTGTTCTAGTCCGATCAGATCACCGACAACATTCCGCAAACGGTTCGCTAAGACCCGGGCCAAAATCTTTAACTCTGTGTTTAGCAGAGTTATGGGCCTGTAATCATCTAAGCCCTCCCAAACATTCCTGCCACCTTTCTTCAGCAATGTGATCACGCCCTTGGTAATGCGTTTTGGGATTGCTCCAAGGCAAACCAATTGTTGAACACATCCGTCAGAATAGGGACAAAAATGTGCGACAACCTCAAGTACAATTCGTAGTGTAAACCGTCCAGTCCTGGAGCTTTGTTGAGGCCGACCTGCTTCAACGCATTACGGACTTCAGAGTCTGTAATCCTCCCATCACAATTAGCCGCTTTCGCCTCCCTAAGGTGGGGAAAGTCGGCTAAATAGTTGTGGAACTCCTGCACCGGGAGGTTCGGCAACCGGGTAAATCGTTCCTGGAAATGCGCACGGAAGGCTTCCCGCATCTTACGACCTGCACGAAGGCTGTGCCCGTCCGGGGTTACAACCATGTCGATGTATCGTTCCGGGAACCTTCTGAACTCTTCCTGACGCAATCGCTAGCCTCACGCTCAAGGTCCCCTCTGGCTAGACCTAAGGCTAGGGGATCCCCCCCATCCACCGCCCGGGAAATTTTGTCTTCTATGGCCTTCACTTTCGCTGCCTTATCTAGGGCAAGCCGTTGGCAATATTTGATAGTGAAGTCCCTAATTCTAAACTTAAGGTCAGCCCACCATCTATTCCCAATAACCGCCCCCACTAACGCCCGCTTAATGAGTAAAACCAGCCTCTCACGGTAGTCACATACCCCTAGCACTGAGGTATTTAACTTCCAGTAAGAGACCAGCCTAGGCCTATCGCTTAAGCGAAGAGTGACAGTAAGCAATTTATGGTCACTCTTCGCATATAGGTGGAACACAGGACAATCTAAAAAGTCAACATCGGCTCTTCTAACTAACACTCTGTCCAAATATGATTTAATTGGAGCAGAGGGCGAGCTATTCGTCCATGTCCACATCTCCTGCCCTGGATGTGATTCCCGAAACCGGTCGACCAGATCGAACTCGGCCATTAGATCGCACAGGGCACTGTCACACCTCGCCAACCGCTAGCTCCCCGTCCCGTCCGGTCTAATTTGGGATCAAGGATCGCATTCCAATCTCCCATTAAAATTAATCGTCCAGGATACGCCATGTACTGCCCAAACTGCCGAAAAAAGGATTTCCTCTCCACAGCGCTATTAGGCGCATAAACCGCGATTACCCGGAATTTATTGCTTGATACGGCAATATCGGCCACAATCAGCCTGCCACTTGCGCCAGCATAAACAACGTCAGTCACCGCCCCCAGACTGCTTTTAACTAGCAGGGACACACCCCGACTGCCTGAATCACCGAATGCTGAATAGACCTCATATAAATGATTACCACCCAGCACCCGGCCATCCACGCTTGAAACGAAATGTGTCTCCTAGACCGCGGCAACATCCACGCGAAGAGACTTGAGTTCTTCCCTCAAACGACTAGCGCTTGAAGGGTCCCTCAAACCCCTCCCATTTATACTAGCAAGAAGAAGAGTCATTGGTGCTTACCTTATTCAGTGTCCACACTGGCAGGAAGTCTTCTCGGGTGAGGACGCCGACGGTTTGTCCAAGATTCCCCTTACCTAATTCCTTGGTAACGGTATCTGTTCTGGCAATACCGCCGACATCCTGGGGATACTTGATTTTTAAAAGCCCTGTAAAATGAAGGGTGCATAAAAATGGGGACCCTCCCCTTACATTTTGGCTTAATGTTTTTGAAGCTGGGATGCACCCTGTTAACTAGTTTCATGCCCGGAAAGGCCTTTTCGGCCGCCTCAATTGTGCGCCACACACCAAGTGCATGGCCACTGGCTTCACACCTCCTATGAACAGGCCTTCTGATATCTTAGAGGGCCTTGATGAGAGCCCAGTAATCTAGTAGTGTTCTCTCTCTCTCTTTCTCTCTGCCTTTCCTCCCCTCTGGTAGAAGCCCACTATACGAGCACGAGAATAAAGGCTGGCAGTCGTGACGACATGTTTCTCGTGTTATGATTTTTTATCGGAGTTTTAGTACCAAGAAAGAAAAAAGGACTACGGTACATGTATCGTTTTAGTGCCGTGAATATTACAACGTAACAGTTATACAGGTAAGTATAGATATTGATATAAACTACTATTTTGAAGTTGTTCGCCCATTACATTAACTTTTTATAGGATGGTGGGGGAAGAGTGATAGATAGATAGATGCCCTACCAATACCTTAATTTTTCTCTTTTTGTCCTTCTTTTTCTCATACTTTTTATTTAAACACGATTTTAAATGAAAAACATTGCAATAAATTATTCATATTAGTCAGGGGGTAAATGACAAAAAATAGCAATGTTTTTAAGTAACGGCATTTTGTTAGATATTCTGATTTTTATTCAACAATTTATCAGCATCCGATTATTCTAAGATACCTTTAATTAGCCACGAATTAACAGTTGATAAAACATTAAACATTATTTGTATTTTAAAATTAGATACTTTTAATTTAAATTATACAGGGGAAATAATTCTTAAATCTAGAGTTATCTCCCTGTAATACTTCGTCTAAACCAGGTCAACTCATGGAAAGTGAACGTTTAAATGAGAATATACAAATATTATGAAACATAAGTTTATCTTATGGAATTGAACCAAATATGAAATACTTTTAAACCATACTACTAATGATCATGATAATTGCTTTTTTAAAAATAAACATTTCAAAATTATCTAAAATATTTTCATTTCTTATTTTCATCATTTTTTTTCAATATTTATATCTAGTGTTCGTCAAAAATAGCCTCACCGCCCATTGACATTATCATTTGTATAAAATTTACATAAAAATTAAAAGCATCTTATATGCATAGTAATACGTAGACTAGCACAGAAGGTGCAATATTCTCTTAGTTAGGGCAGTTAAGGTAAAGTTAAGGTAAAAAAGCAAGCGCAGTTGAACTACTTGAATAAATCGCTGACCTTCTCATTTTACATGATTTGAACTTTTGAAAATTATTTAACAATGTCTAATCATCACATTATTATTATATTATTATTATTATTATTATTATTATTATTGAAAATGAGAAACAAAATTATCACCAAATCTCCAGGACTATTCTGAGTATTCTAGCTGATTTGAGCAATGCTGTTTTCTGGATGGTCTCAATTCTTCCTCTGATTTCCTGTTCCTCCAGTCTTTTTTCCAAGCTTTTTGGGACCGTTCCTAGTGAACCAACTACAATTGGTACCACTTTCACTCTCACATTCCACAGCCTTTTCAATTCTCTGGTAAGATCCAGGTATTTGTCTATCTTTTCGTTTTCCTTCATCTTCACCCTGTGATCTGCTGGAATTGCAAAATCTACGAGATGACAAGTTCTCTTTTTTGTTAATAGTCTTCTAGATGGGATAAGGTGATCTGTCTTAATCTTAAAGTGACAGAGAATTATATGCATTTTATTATTATTATTATTATTATTATTATTATTATTATTATTATTATTATTATTAGTAGTAGTAGTAGTAGTAGAACAAAATAAAAAACGCTTTCCGGGCGATGTAAAAATAGATTTTTGAAACATATTGCCTGTGGGATGGGAGTAAAAAATTCAATGTCAGCGAGTTTGTACCCTAAGTAAGTAAAATCATCAAATTCATTAAAGGATTAAAAAATAAAACAATTTCAAATGTAAACTTTGAATATGTATTAAAATAAAACAAATCATATATAGATATATAATACCAGTCATGTATTTACTAAAACTTGTTTTAAAAAACAATGAGAACTGTATAATGTTGCATGTTCAAATTTTGAGTGTATTTATTCTATGTTATGATGATTTTGGGTAATGTGACGTAAGCAGTGACGTAATTTTTATTACGGACAAAAACCGGAAGCGAATCTCCATTATTAATAGATTATTATTATTTACTCCTTTTGAGTTTTCACATCAGTGTTAGCTGATGGTCTTTCACTGGAGTCTGAGTGACAGCAAGTCTCCTCAGGTCTCCAGGACTCTTCTGAGTATTCTGGCAGATTGCAGCAGTGCAGTGTTCTGAATGGTTTCAATCCTTCCTCTGATTTCCAAACATTCCAGACCCTTTTCCAATTCTTTTGAGACCATTCCAAGTGCACCAAGTACAATTGGTATCACTTTCACTTTCATATTCCATAACTTTTTCAGTTCTCTGGCAAGGTCCAGATATTTGTCCATTTTTTCATTTTCCTTTAGCTTCACCCTGTGATCTGCTGGCACTGCAAAATCCACCAGTTGATAAGTTCTTTCTTTTTTGTTTATCAACACTAGGTCTGGTCTTATTGCTGGGATAAGGTGATCCGTTTTTATTTAAAAGTCCCAGAGAATTTTATGCATTTCGTTCTCAAGAACAGATTCTGGTTTATGCATATACCATTTTGTTGTATGGTCAAAATTAATTGTTTTGCATAATTCCCAGTGGATCACCTTCCCAACCCAGTCGTGTCTAGTTTTGTATTCTCGTTGTGCTAGTTTGCTACATTCGCAGAGTATATGGTTTACAGTCTCATCTCTATTACCACAAAGTCTACATTTACTATTTTGTTAAGTCTTATCAATTTTCGCTTATTATTATTATTATTATTATTATTATTATTAGTAGTAGTAGTAGTAGTACAAAATAAAAAAACCTTCCGGGCGATGTAAAAATAGATTTTTGAAATATATTGCCTGTGGGGTGGGAATAAAAATTCAATGTCAGCGAGTTTGTACCCTAAGTAAGTAAAATCATCAAATTCATTAAAGGATTAAAAAAGTAAACAATTTGAAATGTAAACTTTAAATATATATTAAAATAAAAGAAACTATACATAGATATATAATACCAGTCATGTATTTATTAAAACTTGTTTTAAAAAACAATGAGGACTGTCTAATGTTGCATGCTCAAATTTTGGGTGTATTTATTCTATGTTATGACGATTTTGGGTAATGTGAAATTTTTTTACAGACAAAAACCGGAAACAAATCTCCATTATTATTATTATTATTATTATTATTATTATTATTATTATTATTATTGTTGTTGTTGTTGTTGTTGTTGTTGGATACGAGTTTTTCACATCCGTTTTAACTGCTGATCTTTCACTGGAGTCTGAGTGACAGTAAATCTCCTCAGGTCTCCGGGACTCTTCTAATATTCTAGATAATCTTAACAGTGCTGTAGTCTGGGTGGTCCCGATTCTTCCTTTGGCATCCAGTTCCCCCAGTCTCTTTTCCAAGCCTTTAGGACCGTTCCAATGGCACCAACTACAATTGGTATTACTGTCACCTTCATGTTTCACGGCCTTTTAAGCTCTCTGGCAAGATCTAAGTATTTCTTTACCATTTCACTTTCTTTTATTTTCACTCAGTCGTCAACTAGAACGACAAAATCCACTAGATGGCAAGTTATTTTTTTAAATAATTAATTAACACTAGGTATGGTCTTCCGGCCGGGATTAGGTGATCCGTTTGTATCTAAAAGTTACAGAAACGAGTTTCATTTTCTTGGACATATTCAATTTTTTTCAACATATATGGCTATTGTGATATTAGTGTAGAGTAGAGAAATTTTTTATCACCTTTGAAAGATCTCTTTGTTTCCATATTTATCATCATCATCATCATCATCATCATCATCATCATCATGACATGCTAGTAGCACCGATATTCTTGACAATCTCTCGCCAATCGTCCCTATAATTCATTGCCTCTGAGAGGTCCTCTGCCCAACTTCCAGTATCCGCGCAGACATGGTTGGTGTAAGTCTTTGTTCCCATGTGCTGGATTCCACAGAAGAACGTCACTTATGAGTTCATCCTTGCTTCTCCAGCAGTGTCCGGCATGTCTTGTACGTCTCACTCTGATGGATTGTGTGATAGGGGACAAGTGGCCATACAGCTGCTTTCTTGTGAGGTGTTGTTTCCACGATTTGTTTAAGATCGCACACAGCATTCTTGTGCAGCTCCCATCAAGCTTATTCTCTAGGCGTTTCGTTAGAGCTCAGGTGGTGCAGCCATACAGTAGCACATATAGCAACGGCTTGAAAGGTCGGATTTCCATATGACTGATAATTTGTTTATAGCAGACCATGTCTTCTCTATGCGTGCATTAACATAGCTGTGGATGAGATATTACTACCTAGGTTCTTAAGTCTAGCGAAAGTTAAAAATGCTGGGACTATCCTTCTTCTTACATCAAATGAGCTTCCTAGTACCACGGGTCCCTAAAATGGGAATTTTTTCTTTTTCTTTTTCTACTATAGCATAATTCATAATGACGTTATCGTTACCATCAGAATTATCTTGCAATTTCGAGCATTTATTTTCATGCGCCTGTAGGGAGACAATAAATAATTGTCTCTTTAGGATATTAGAGGCATATCTATTAGGCACATCATGGTCATAGGAAAATCCCAGGACCCATCTCGGTCTCTTTTATTCCTGTTCTTCGAACAGTAACGACATACTTTTTTGCCTCCATTCTTTGAACAATAGATACTTTGTTTCTTCCCCCAGCCATAGCCGTTGAACTCATTTTCATCAAGTAAACATTTTTTCTGTATTG
>CM042147.1:40806435-40816435 GCA_023376005.1 Doryteuthis pealeii | reverse complement strand
TTCTGATTCAAAAGGTTTTTTGTTTTGTTTTAGTTGTTATTTTTTTTTTTGAGGATTTTTTTAAAAGATTTTCAATTTGTTATTTTTCTGATACAAAAAGTATTTTTTTGTTCTTGTTTATCTTTCTTTTTTGTATTTTTATTTTTGTTATTTCCTTAATTTTAATACTATTTTCTCTTTTTTAGGTTTCATTCTTTTTATTTTTCTTCGTTTTTTTTTTTTTTTTAAAAATTTTTCATTCTGCTCACATAATCTTTTTTCTTCTATTCATTTTTTTAAAAGATTTTTAAAAATTTTTGTATTTTAATTAAGATGAGTCTTTGGTCACAACTTACAATATCATTATTCTCAATTGTTAAGAAAAGAATCCAGAGGATTACCAACAGCTGAAAATGATATTTGGGGTAAATCATGATAATCATTTCTACATAATTTATTTAGTGGACCATTGAATGATGTAGGGCTTCTTGTGGTACGGTCAACATGCCTAAAAAGAGCTCTAAATGGATGTTTTTTTTGCAAGGAGCAACCAATAGTGTGAAGATTTTTGTTCAACCTTTTTTTAGGAGTGTAACAAGTCGACCTTTACAACCTGTATTGATGATTAGTATTATCTAGAAAAATAGCCTTCACTGTGCTCACACTGGCAAATTCATCCAAAACATCAGCAACTTGCTTTGCAATACAGCACCAGTTGCACCAGTATTAGGGAGAGCACTATGAGTAAGATATTCCCTTCCATATGTCATCTCCTTTGTGAAAGTCAAGTAGCGTTCTGATCCCTTGGATTTCTTCAGACTTCTCTCAATTTTCTTCCATAAGTTTCTTGTACATTGAAGTGTCTTTGTCAGTTTTTCAACACCAATACAAACAAGTTTTTTTTTGGGGATTAGTTTTCACTTTCGCCTTTGATTTATCTACTTCGTAATTTTCACCTTTAGTTGTCAAAATTCCTAGCAAATAAGGCAATTAGAGTAACCTCCCTTGACTATCACTTTGAACTTAGCCGGTAGCTATTTTGAAAGTCTCCATACGAAATAAACAATTTTTTTTCGAAAACAATACAACTGCACGCTTTAACACAAAAATATCATAAAATGTGTTCTTAATAACAATTAAGTTCATTTCAGATAATGCGCACGCACAATTTTATGCTAGGAATTTTAACAACTAAAGATGAAAATTACCGATACTTTTTTATATCAACATTAGGGATAAGAAGGCCTATACTCCTCAAATCCAATAGGAAGGCGTTAGCAAGGCTGGCTCCAAGATTAGAAGATACACCCCCCGATCAACTCAATAGCATACCGAGGAATTTTGATAAGGCTGTAAGGTCCTTTGCGATGAGTATCTGGCTTTCAATAATCTTATGTTTCTTCACTTGAAGAAAATGAGTGGGAAGAAACATCATCCTGGACATTTAATGTTGAAGCAATAATTTATGAATATAAATTCTTTTGTTGGTCCAAAATTTCTCGTTCCTTTTACATTTCTTATAGTACATTGAAAAAGGAAAAAATTGTCTTTTTATATTTATTTAAATATATAAAAAATGTAGAAATTCATTTAATCTAAAATTTGCATAATTTTATAAGGTTGTCTCCACCACAAATACATTGAAAAAAAATCTATTAATAATGGAGATTCGCTTCCAGTTTTTGTCTGTAACAAAAATTACGTTACTGCTTACGTCATATTACCCAAAATCGTTATAACATAGAATAAATACACTAAAATTTGAACATGCAACATTAAACAATCCTCATTTTTTTTTAAAACAAGTTTTAATAAATACATGACTGGTATTATATATCTATATATAGTTTGTTTTATTTTAATACATATTTAAAGTTTACATTTCAAATTGTTTTATTTTTTTAATCCTTTAATGATTTTGATGATTTTACTTACTTAGGGTACAAACTCGCTGACATTGAATTTTTATGTTTCAAAAATCTATTTTTACATCGCCCGGAGGGTGTTTTTTATTTATAAGAATAAATACACGTACACATTTCTTTTCCCAAACTTAAGGGAAAGAAATTAAAACAAACACACGAACACAATCCTTTTCCCAAACTTAAGGAAAAGTGATTAAAACAAATGTTTACATAAAATCAGAATCGATTGGCTAGGTTAGCATTGCTCACTACTACGTACGTGCGTTTGCACCAAAAAAATAATTACTTTTTGATCCCACTGAGTATCATAAAACACAGAAGAAATCAACAATTACGCAGAATTCATCTCGCCATCAGAGAGGACACACGACAGGACAACAACAAACAAACAGATATCTGCGGGGACGATTCACTAACATCAAGACAAACACGGCACCCTTCTGAGTCACAAGCTGACTACTAGAATTTACCATTCACTCGTACCACCTCGTTAAACATCAGAAATCAATTTCATCAGATCGTATATTACAAACTTAATTTCATTTCTGTCCATATCTAATCGAACTTTGACGACTACATAAACATTTCACATTACACATTTCTTGACGAACTTTTACATTTTACATTTCATAGCAAACCTTTCTACATCATATCTACGCTATTTCTTTTGAACATTCAATTTTTTAGATTATTGCAAATTTATTCTCTGAATAAATTTATTTGTTACCATTTAATCATATGCATTTGTTTTATCATTTCTCCGTATTTTCTACCTAAACTGTGTCATATTTTTATTCGTTTTTAATTTCATTAACGAACCTTGAACACATCTCATAACCCCTACACTTTCTATTTAAGTGGACAGATGCAGATTATGTGCTTAGACTGGCAATTTTATTCGTTGCATTTTACATTATAGTCGTCCAACTGAGAATAAGAATTAATTAAGAAATAGCTGTATTGAATGATTTGTCGAAAAATTGGGGACTCTATTTTATCTAATGGTGAAAGTGGACCTGAAATTTTCCCGCATCTTTACTGCGAGTTGAAATTACAGTACGTTTTTCCAGTCATTTTCATCAAAAATATCTGAAAAGAAAATATATGTATTATCAAAAATTACACGAACGCATATTTTCCAAAATAAATTTGAAAATAAAGTTTAAAAAATATCATTAAAGTAATTTAATGTAATGTTACGTACTTAAAAGTGGCCAGAAATGAAATCAAATGAAATGAAACTTTGAAAATAAAAACAAATTACAATGATTATTAAAGCCATATTTAAAAAAAAATATTTAAGTCTATTTTGATAAAAAAATACAAGATATATTATTTTTGTGCTAGTAAATGAAGCGTATAGTAAAACAAATCGAATGAACAAACTCATAAAGAGAGATAATTATAAGAAATAACCGGCAAAAAGACGACATTAGTAAGAAATAAATATCGTAGAATTTAATTTATTAAAAGCAAAATGGATACTACATTAAAAGAATCCATTATCAAGCGAATTTTCTTCTCTTTTTTAAGACCTGGTTTAAATTTAACCAACACATATTTCGGTGACACCGATATAATGACAAAAATCACAATTAATTTTGAATATTTCGTAAAAAAAAAAAAAAAAATAAAAAAAAAAAAAATTTTTGGAAGAAAAATATTTTGTGTAGTGATTTTTTACGTTAATTTCCAACTTTCCGGGGTTGGAAAATGTACAGCTCCGACGTCGACCAAACATATATATATGTACACACACGCACACACACACACATATATATATATATATATATATATATATATATATATATATATATATATATATATATATATATATATATATAAGTATATATCTATCATAGTCTGTTACCTCTCTCTTTCCCTTTCTCTCTTTCTCTCTCTCACTATTTCTATATATATATATATATATATATATATATATATATATATATATATATATATATATACAGAAATAGTGAGAGAGAGAGAGAGAGAGAGAGAGAGAGAGAAGGAAAGATAGAGGTAAACAGACTATGATAGAGATATACATTTTCCTTATATATATATATATATATATATATATATATATATATATATATATATATATATATATATATATATATATATATATATATATATATATATATATATATATATATATATATGAACTGTTGAATATTTAGGGTACATCCTAAAATTCACATGTTTGAATATACAAGACATTCTGTACAACTGATAACTGTTTACAAATGTTCCAATTTTCGCCACGTTTCGTACACGTGACGATTCTGATAAAAAAACAAACAAACTATCGTAAAAATCATTAAAAACCTTTTTGTTGCTTCGGTTTTGTTTCTTAGTTAATGGCATATCAACCATAGTAGGGTATTTAATGTTAAATTTATTCATTTAGAAAAACAGCAGTAGCATTATTAAACCAATAACTAGAAGATGATTGGATTCATACCTTTCCCAAGAGTATTAGTCTAAAAGTGAACATAATTGCTCGACTGAAGTTCAAACTCGTTTGCTAAGATTTCGCAGTCAAACACGTTAGCCACTACGCCTCGGGAATTCCCCTGTATAATACATGAATACATTTTTATAAATGTTTGTCTTTCCAGACTGTTTATGATTTTGGTTTGGTCTGGTTTCTTTGTTTAATGGTAGGTATCATCAATTTCTCCCGGCTTCTATTAAGAGAGATCACAGGAAATTCTTTTAAAAATCATCTAAAATGAACTAATTATCCGATTTTTATAAAACTTTCGGTATATGAAGTAATAAAAGATGAACATTTATTGTAAATAAATGTTTACTAAATTGAAAAGGCTAATAATTTTTTTCGTTAGTTTTTGTTTCGCGCATTGAATCCACATACAAATATCTTGGTAATTTTTTTCTGTATGAAAATAAATTTTACATTTTTTAAAAGATAATTCAATGACAGAACATATGTAAAAAAAAATCGATACTAGACCAGGTTTGGTAATAGGGCGCCTTAAACCTTGAAACTTAAGTCTCGTAAATAAGAAAAAATATGTATTTTTTTTTCTTTTTAAATTGTTAGATTATTATCTAAGGAATTTTATATTAAAAGTTCCTGTTGTCTACTTTTTTAGGGATTTTTAAAATTCATAAAATATAAAATAAACACTTTTGTGTATGGCAAAATCGTATTAATTTACTTAAAGAAAATATTGTATAAAAAATATTGTATAAAAAATAATGACATAATATAGTAGAGTCTTTATAAAAAAAATATTGAAAATAATGTTTGAATTAAAAATTGTCGTCATTCTTATTAATGGAAGTATGTAAGGGACATAAAATTCTATTCTTTTTTTTAAAACTGTTGTTGTTGTTGCTTCTGCTGTGGATAATTTCAAATAATCTCAAATCCGTGACACCTGTAGAGCTCAAACAGTGTTTGTTTGAAGAAATTAATTACTTTTGAAATCAAAAATAAAAGGAATAAAAACATTATACCATGTATGATCATCCATAGAAAATTACTTGGGACTAATTGTTCGCGTCAAGATGCGATAACTATGTCATCAAAGATTAAGAATTTACGGCAATTAAATTTAAAATGCAAAAATTTAGGTTATATGTAACAGAAATTTGTTTTTTCTTTTTTTTACCACATAAACTTGGAATTGTTCTTTATATTAAACGTAAAAGAAAACATTAAAAAGTTAATTTTTTATTGACGTTTTAAAATATTTTTAACAATTTGTGTGCGTGGGAAAGGAGAGCTTTTTGAGCATCCTTATTCAATGTTATTTGTTTTTCATGCAAAATAAATCTATGTGGTGCTAACTTTCATGAATTGAACATAATTCGCCCGAATTTAACCCCTTGGGAATCGGATCGTTATTTCTTTTCTTTTTCTTTCAGGGTAAAAAAAATTATGAGGCGATAACTCGTCATCAACAAGTTCCAATTGGTTTACAAATACAACTGACTAGTGGGGTGAGTGGGTGCAATTGCCTTCATTCAAATAGGACACTTGAAGAAAGTAAATATAATTAAAAACCTAAACAAAAACATATGTACACGTGGTGTGTCCAAAAATGAGAATTCTCAAAACAATGAGTTGTTTAAGCAACTCACAATTCAAATGTTGGGTTAAAAAAAAAAAAAAAAAAAAAAAAAAAAAAAAAAGTTAAAAAACTGAATAATGCCAAATTGGTTAGTTTTGTTTTGATTTTGTTTCTGTGTTTAATGGCAAATCAAACTTTGTAGGTTATTTAAATCTTTTGTTATATATCAATATATTGTATATACCCAACATCGGATATATAAACGGTGAGATTTCATCTGTGTGTGTGTGTGTGTGTGTGTGTGAGAGAGAGAGAGAGAGAGAGAGAGAGAGAGAGAGAGAGAGAGAGAGAGAGAGAGAGAGAGAGAGAGAGGATGATGGTCTTATTTTATTACTTCATTTCTGCTTACTCTACTTGTTGCTGGTTCTTGCTGACTGCTTTGGCCGCCATTGCTTGTCTAGTTGACTTCTAATTCTTCTGTTCTTCAATCTTCTTTTCTAATTCTTCTAGTGGGCTGGTCTGGGCTAGTCATTGTTTCGATAATTTACAATTCACACCTAATAAAATAATAAGACTTTATGTTTGCTTGATCAAGCTTTTATCATTTATGTTGCCCATATTGATTCACCGCGGGAGACCGACCCCAGAGCACGTCTAAGCTCCCTGGATGCCTGGTCGAATCTAAATACTAACTAACTGTCACATGTCTGTCATGGCGTGTGAAATCCGCGCTTTTCAGGTTCAAGGGTTTCCAGCAGTCCCGGTAGTTTATTTTTAATCTGACAGACCTCAATTCTAGCTACAGGGTATGCTCACAATTCATGATCTCTCATGCCTACCAATTTTTTGTAATTTGAATTCTTTTCCTCAATTATAGCGACACGTGGCAGCAGCTTACAGTAAGATCACGGTTGTGGGTGAGCCGCTGAGAGCGACTTAAAGTAAACAAAGAGTTAAAGGCATCCTGGTAGAAGAACAGTAGTAGTACTATCTAGCTGGTGAGATTAAGGGGCTCATACTTTTCCCTTGATACTAATACGAAAGTGAACGTAATAGACACGACTGGAGGTGAAACTCGCTTACTACGATTTCGTAGTCCATCACGTTAACCACTACGCCACGGACACTCCACCTTATTGTTTGTAATTGGTATAAACAAACATATCATATTTTATAAGTTGGATAGCATCAACAAACAGTATTTCTTTTTTTGGGCGTTATTTTGCTTGGGGGTATTTTTTCTTCTTCCTGAAATCTGCAAGGAATTATGTCTCTATTATGGAAAATAACCAATACATTAAGGAAATTTTCGATTATTATAGTTACATCTAAGGCGAGTAACGATAGAAACGAGACACTCATCTATTGTAACTAGATGCATGTCTTTTCATCATTTGTAATAGAAGATGTCGACGAAACTAATTTTCAGGTTGATGGGATGAGAAAAAAAGAAAAAAAGACAAACTTTGCTGCATCTCATTGAGTTACCCGGTTATATAGTTTTATCATTCATGATATATATATATATCTATGAGAAGAAAGAAAGTGAATCCGACGGTATGTAGTATATTAGGAAAAAAATGAAAAAACACAGGTTTAAATGGGTTAAGTGGTAAGTTTATTGGCCGACGCTATTCTGTGATAAATAATTTCTTATCACCTTCCATATACCAGCAAATGCCCTGAAGATGATCTAATTAATAGATCGAAACACTGCAGCGTCGGCCATTAAACTCACCACTTAACCCATTTAAACCTGTGTTTTTTCATTTTTCCTAATATACTACATATATATATATATATATATATATATATATATATATATATAATATATATATGCATACGTACATATATATAGACATGTATATATATACATGTATATATATGTCTTTATATGCCTCTATATATGTGTGTATGCTTATATATATATATATATATATATATATATATATATATGTGTGTGTGTTGTTGTGTGTGTGTATGTTTGCGTGTGGAATTAAACAAAAGGCAGGTCTCCTGTTTAACGATTTTATTGGTTATCTTTTCAAGCTTTCTGGGTAACTTTTTGATATTTGGATGGAATTCGTGGATTAGTCCACCCAAGTTCAAATCCCGAGTACTTTCGGTACTTCGAAGTGCGATCATCAGGGGTGATGTGTTCCAGTTTTTTTTCAAAAATGCCCTCAGGGAAACCCGTTTTTGACAAGATTGGTGCATCCAGTGAGGATCGACGTCGCTATTCACTAGTAATGAATCTGCGAGACTAGCTTAATAACCATTACACCACATGGGACGCCCTAGATATATAAATAGTAGATACATATTTACCAGCCCCTCCGGATGGGCAGGATGTGACACAAGGTCAATATCTTAAGCGAAGTTTAACAAGTTTGAATTTAGAGTTTTCTGTCTCCTAGACTGCTTGCCAAGCCAATGTTAAAGATCTCAGTCTGATCTACTATTTAACAATAGTTGGAGGGAGAGTGGGGGGGGGATGCATATCTTTCCTAAGGGTATTAGAGCTATGGAAAATGCAAACAACCTCCTCCAGGACTTGAACTCGCGTCGACGAGTCCATTTCCTATGATAAATAGTATATACTTATTTACTAAGCTTAGCTTAAATGTGGTACAAGGCCAGAAATATGAGGTGCCCATTGAGAATCAAACTCACTAACAATGGTCTGCGAATTTAGCTTGCTAACCACTACACCACGTAATGATAAATAGTAATTTACTTGGACCATATGACCTTTAGGCACCCCTTTTGCTTTGCTGATTCATAAGTACATTCTTTTCATTTACACCGTCAGCATCCGGTTGTTTGTTAGGGGTTAGGGTTAGGGTTTATAATTTAAAAGAAATCCTCTAAAAATCGTCTATTAACAAACAACCGGATGTTGACGGTGTAAATGAAAAAAATGTACTTATGAATCATCAAAGCAAAAGGGGTGCCTAAAGGTCATATTTACTGTTTTACAGGCTATTGCTTTTATTCCAATCAGGTTATTTATTCCTTGTGTTATATCCAGGACCACCCTAAAAGCGGGAATATCTACTTCCGCAGGGGATACAGTCAACATATTCTAAGCCTCGCCTAAAAGCGGGAATATTTACTTCCGCAGTCAGCTTATTCTAAGCCTCGCCGATAAGACATTTGTGTCTAGAATCAGAGTACAAAATCACACAAGTAAATTGAATTAACAACATTATTGATTTAATTTTGATACAGAATATTAATAGGACGTGTACAGGTCGTGGCTTTTAATTACTTGTGCTGCACGTTGATTTCCACAAGACTTTACAAATTTGTCACCTTGTTCGCATGTGATTGGCTGCATTTCTCTTGCAGTTGCTGCCACAAATCTGTCAATGACGTCACATTCTTTACTACACGACAATATGAGAAGTAAACAAACAGACGATGTGTTTGATATGGCTTTTTTTAGCCGACAAAACGAAAAATGTAGTAAAAAAGTAATAGTAGTAAAAGTCACCATAAAGTGGAATATAACCTACTTCTAAACAAAACGAAAAATCTGGGAAGGGCTTGCTGTTGTAATGGTTAGAGTCTTTGCCTGTCAGCTTGACAGGTATTCCCGCCTAATTCATTATTAATTAATTAATTGTCAAAAATTAGATACGACTTCAATTAAGCACATATTCTCCCATATATATATATATATATATATATATATAATACTAATAATATTATCGTTAGATGGAAAATAAAGGGTCTATCATGGTTTCAATCAAAAATGATTTCCTCAGGACCCTACTTTACATTAACTAAGTCGATGTAATTCCTTAGTTAAATTCATTTAAATCTAAGAAATTACATAGACTTAGTTAATATAGAGTAGGGTCCTGAGGAAATCACTTTTTGATTGAAACCATGGTAGGCCCTTTAGTAGTCAAATGATACTACACACTTCTACCATATATATATATATATATATATATATATATATATATATATATATATATATATATATATTATATATATTATATATATATATATATATATATATATATGGTAGAAGTGTGTAGT
>CM042147.1:40763935-40801435 GCA_023376005.1 Doryteuthis pealeii | reverse complement strand
TATTTTATTCGTCGGATTCGCTTTCATTTTCAACTTACACACACACACACACACACACACACACACACACACACATATATATATATATATATATATGTATATATATATATATATCTTAGTATATCTATATGTTGAAAGATTAATGGAAAGAAAAGGTTATATGGATGAAAATTTATTGAATTGCCGACACGTGTTTCAACTAAGAATTTGTTCTTGTATACATAGTATCCTATTTAGTATTATTTTAAATATAAAATAACATAACATAGAATAATAATAATACCGAGAAACATCTCTGTAGGCCATAATAATTACGCTACAAGTGAAAATCCGGGTATTTTGAAGTAAAAAGGGGAAAACTCATTTGTAATTAAGACCAGATTAGTCTTCCTTGAACAAAAATAAACAATCATTTGTAATAATATTTAAATGTACAAAAATCTCGGAAAATGTCGCGCAAAATTGCGCCTTTTTAATCATACATGTTTAGATAAATTAAATAGATCTTTATTAATGATAAAAATATTGTGTACAACATACCACCTTCTAGACGTTTAACATTCAATTTTAGATTTTCAAGTAAATAAGAATAGACCAGTTGAATAAGAGAAAAGCCTTTTTTTTCTTTAATTCAAAGAAAATTATTGTTTTTAAAACTACAAAAAGAAAACACGCAACAAAAAATATTTTTTGAGTTATAAGAAAATGACATTTATATTTTCAAATAACTATTTTCAAGTGTTGAAATCTTTCTATTTTCTATTTATTTATTTTTATTTTTATGTTGTCTTCTGGGTTTGATCTTTCTAGAAATGTTAAAATTGGAAATATCTTTATTAAAATGACCAAAGATTGACAATCATCATTGATAATAACATTTTTTTCAAGCAACAACAGAATACATTCCCCGCCTTCTGTCCCTATTAGTCATTGAACTTGACAAGTCCACAAAACAGCATCTAGTGTCCGCCAAGAGCTAATCGGACAATGGTGTGTCCATGTGTAGGAGTCCACAAGATAATGTAGGATGAGTTTACCAGATAACACTAGTTTACAAAGAAATTGAGGCAAGCACAAAAATAGCTGTTTTAACCTAATTTGGGGTGCTGATTTCAGATTTGAAATCCATTTTTACTCATCACCTCTAGTTTTTTTAGATATGCATACTGTACATTTTGTACACATACTGTACATAAAGGCGTATGTGCATTCAGGGTTAATTTCTAATATTGTGTAACTTATGCCTTCTTTTTTAGTTATTATGCAATAAATGTAAGTGATAGCATTACATTATATATATATATAGCTATATATCAAGACGGATTTTGGCAGTTAAGCGTAGCCAACACGTCTCAATCAACAGCCAGTAGTGCACTGGCCAGTAGTGCACTGGCAGTCAGCAGATCATCTAAGAAAAAACATTTCTAACTGTCTGCGGTACGATGAATTGTGTACATTGTGTTCTTTATCTATCCTGTTTTATCTGTAATAAGCTGCTGCAACTGTTGAAATAAACACATATATACTTTGTATATACTAAAATGAGACTATTTAAAAGACAGAAAACTAGAGGTCATAGAGCAAAACTGTTTATAAATTTGAATTCAGCACACCCAAATTAGTAAAAAACACCTATTCACATTCTTGCCTCAGACAAAAAATATTTTTTTGTAAACCAGTGTAATCAAAGAGTTAGAATTGCTATATAATCAATAACTTGTCAGTAGTCGTTCATGCCTTTCTTATGTTGACATTACCTTCTGTAGATGAGATACTGCTACCAAATTATGTGAACTGTGCTATTAATTTCAGTGTCGGTACATACATGCATAGTTTCTTTGCTTTCTTTGTTTTCAACGGCATATCAATATTGGTGGATTATTTGTACAAGAAATTAAAATTTGACCATACTACCTACTGGTATGTGCACAAACAAGAATCAGCCTTAGAAAATGAGACCCATAAAATTTTCTGGGAATTTGACATACAAATGGATCACTCAATCCCGGGCAGTGCAAATCCGACAGAATACCGAGTGAAAATGAAAGAAAGCAAAAAGATAGATAAATATTTAGACCATGCTAGGTGATGTAATGAATATGTAAATACCTTGGTGCCCCCGCACTATAATCTGATTGGACAGTGTCATGTATAAACAGTCGACACTGGTAGTACAAGCGCCTAAGCCTAAGACTAAGCCTACCAGCCTAAACTTACTCGCCAGACTACACCACGACTGCTCGGAAGACGTATGCTATAAAAATTCACATGCAATATATATATATATATATATATATATATATATATATATATAATTGTCTTAGCTATAAATCCCACGTACATTGTGTGTATACGTATGCCTGTATACTTTTTGAGAGTACGTATGGCTGTGTTTTTGTTTATGTGTCTGTGTAACTTTGTGAGCAATCATGTGCGTATATATATATATATATATATATATATATATATGTGTGTGTGTGTGTGTATAAATGTCTGTGTGAAATATTTACAGACAAAATTGGGTTCGCATATCGGGTTCATATCCCTGTTCTTTACGCTCTCCATGACTCTCTCTCTCTCTCTCTCTCTCTATATATATATATATATATATATATATATATATATGAAGAAATGGATACAACAGAAACCTACTCGAGTTTCGTCGCAAGAATCATCAGGGTTAAATCCACTGAATTAATCGAATTCCCGATTAATTGCAGCTAATCACACGTATGTTCATTGATTATTCAATGAACATACGTGTGATCAGCTGCAATTAATCGGTAACTCGATTAATTCAGTGGATTTAACCCTGATGATTCTAGCGACGAAACTCGAGTAGGTTTCTGTTGTATCCATTTCTTCAATAAATTTGCTCTACTTTGTATTGAGCACTTTGTATTTGTTTTATCACGGTCTTAATCCCTGGATCCTGTGCACATCCAACGATCGTGCCCATATTCATCGGTAAGCCACCCTTTATATATATATATATATATATATATATATATATATATATATTATATATATATATATATAGTTATTCCATATAAAGAAAGGTTAATGTTCATATTCTCTTTTAAATCGGTTAAATGAAATTCATTTTGCATCACTTCATGCAATATTTTGAGTGCATTGTAACTGATTTGTGCGATTTTCCCTTCCGTCTGTGTCGTCCTTGATAAGAAAAATAACGTCTAATAAAAATGTGGTGTGTGTGAGTGTGTGTGTGTGTGTGTGTGTGTGTGTGTGTGTGTGTGTGAGTGTGTGTGTGTGACGGGGGTAGATAATCCAACATTTCTTTTTGAAGCATCAAGTCCTTGGGGTGTTACTGATGTTTGGCATGCACTTA
This sequence comes from Doryteuthis pealeii, assembly GCA_023376005.1. Taxonomy (NCBI): domain Eukaryota; kingdom Metazoa; phylum Mollusca; class Cephalopoda; order Myopsida; family Loliginidae; genus Doryteuthis; species Doryteuthis pealeii. The sequence continues at coordinate 40,798,083 of CM042147.1, read as the reverse complement.
GTGATTGAAAAATGCATGTCTTCTTGTTTTGTACAGACACAAAATTCCCTTTTAGCGGATCTTTAAAGGGAACGAAGATAACAAAAAATAAATAAATAAATAAATAAATTAAAAAAAAAGAGAAAGAGAGAAAAAAAAGAAGAAATATAAACAATAAAATAAATGGAACAATTGCAGCAATAAAATGACTTTTTAGCTGTAGGACATTTTTTTTTCTTTTGGTGCTGGGAATTGTGTTGGAAATATCTGAACAACAACAACAACAACAACAACAACAACAATTGCTGCAAAAATAACACACACACACACACACACACACACACACACACATATATATATATATATACTGTAGTGTGAGATGGTCACTATTTCAGCTTTTGCTGGAATGGCGTACCAAAGGCAGTATTATTGGTAGAGTGCTCAATATAAAATAGAGCTGTTATATAATATAATAAGATAAATATATAAAGGTTTTACATATCTATTTATTAGGTGACAAAGGAACATTCACAACCATATTGGTTTCATGCGATGCAATCATCAGGTGAAGATGTTTCAAATGACATTTGACATATATATATATATATATATATATCAAACTAAAATTTAGAACAAGAAATATTGTTGATTACATAAAAAATATTGATTATGAATAAATAGTCGCAATATTCATACAACTATTGCTAATAATATTAATCATGATAGACTGACCGTTTTATCTATGTGGCATTGTGTTTGTATCTAAATCATATTTAGCAGGATTGAATTATCATCATAGTAAATCACTCTTGACTGATAAATTATTTATTTATTTATTGATCTACTAGGAAAAAAGAAGATGGGGTTAGGACTTAGGGTTGGGGTTAGGGTCTAGGGTTAGTTTAATGGGAAAAAAAAAATAATTTATCAGTCAAGAGTGGTTCCCCTTTGATCATGTTAGAGTTATAGGAAATAATCCATAAAAAAATAACAGTTCAACTGGAAGTTCATGGTAATATTCTTTGTTATTCGAGTTAGGGTTATTGACTTATTTGATTGATTAATCGACTGATTCATAGATTTTAACGGCATGTCAACCTGTATAGTGTTATTGAATACCTAAAGGTTAGGGAATTGCGGTCAACGTACATCTATATTTACATTTTTGTATAGTTGTTTCTTAAGTCTTTGCCTAGCAAATTTTCCCATGGCTCTACCAAATTTTCTTGGTATTTGTTTACCTATATGATGGGATATTTCAAAGTTCATAATCTATTCACCTCAGAACTCACCCCATTCAAATAAAGTCCTATACTTTGGGACACAGTTATATTGTTTCATGTAACTAATAATAATCCTTAGTAAACAATAACAGCTATAAGTAACTATTCTGTACAGAAATAATTTACACAGTTATATTGTATCAAGTATTCCTATCTAACACACATAATTTTCAAATAGTTGGACCCGCCTCTAAAATGTTTGTTATGGATCGATCTGCAAAATTTTCTTCGGGATAACAACGAGTTCATGTGTTTTAAACAAGATGGAGACATTTATACACTAGATGACAAGACTCTGAAATTATTAGATCAGTTTAAATACTTAGGTAGTAATATATCATCCACGGAAAGCGATCTTATATACTCGTAGGAAAGGCATGAACCGCTATTGACAGATTATCGATCATATGGAAATCTGATCTCTCTGATAGATAAAACGAGAATTCTTCCAAACTGTAGCAATGTCAGTGCTGCTGTGTATCTGCACCACTTGGACTGGACAAAACAATTTGAAAAAAGAAAAAGAAAAAAGAAGCTACATATGAACTAATTATTTGTATTATATAATATATGATATATATAACTGTGTACAAACAAATGATTATAGACACTTTAAGAAAAAGGTCAATTAAAATGCAATGTATGTGTAAAAATATAATCATGACTGTAATCAAAATTACAAAACGAATGAAATTTTGACATAAAATAACCCATAAAAAGATGATATACCGTTAAACAAATAAACCAAACCAAACCAAAATATTTTTCCTCTTCAGATATCTTGTCAAATATTAGGTTGTTACAAAAATAATGGCCGATTGAAGTGCTCGGTTTTGAAATGTCTTTTTAACATAGAATTTGTTTATTTCAGGTGAATTTTTGCATATATAATAATTAATTTGTGCCCTTCAAAGATGAACAGGCCTAAACATGACCTTTTCTTATGTTGCATGAGTTCAAGCTTGGCATAATGCCTCCAAAACTGCTGCCAATATCAACAAAGTATGAAGAGATGAATCCACAAGTGATCGGACTGTACGAAGGTGGTTCCAGAAATTTCGCAGTGGAGATGAGAGTCTTGAAAATGAAGGTAGAGGACGGACATGCAGTCTTGACAATGAACAATTGCAGGCAGTTGTTGCGCAAAATACACGACAAAGTGCCAGAGAGATGTCTCAGACACTTGGTGTCAGCATTGCAACAGTTTCCCGCCATTTACAGAGTATTGGAAAGGTGAAAAAGCTCGATAAATGGGTTCTTCATGAGCTCAATGAGCACCAAAAACTTAGGCGGTTTGAAGTGTGCTCGATGCTCAGTTTGCGTAACACTAATGACCCCTTTCTTGTGGCATCTCTTTCGCCGCGCCAGGACAGTTATTCCTTTCTTTACCCCCAGTACCATTTATACATTTCGTGGGTGATTCTTAATTTTTTAAGATTTCAAACTTTAGAATTTATACGGAGATGTGTGTAAATCTGAACAACTTACATAATAAAGTAATAATGTCTGCATACCTAGACAACAGTCTAGACAAGTCGGTACCAATTCTTGATACTTTTTGCTAAACACAAGTCTGTTCAAGTGCTGTAAACGTCATATTCAGCTATTTGCTTTTTTTGATATCAGAATATGGAATCCTAAGAGTCCCCCCCCCACCCAGCCCGCCTCCAAAAGAAAATTGAATCTCTCAATACGAGGCGTGATTAAAAAGTACCATAACTGATTGTTAAATTTCTTGAAAAATTAGACATTAACTGAAGACGTATGCACAGCCGAGAAACTTACATAATATCATCATGATGTCTAAACAGTCTAGACGAGTCAGTGTCAATTTTTGATACTTTTTGATTGGCATTTTTTTTATTGTGCGAGTTCGGCAAACTTCATATTCATCATCCCTAGCTACGTGCGACTTTTTTTCTTGTTTCTTAAAATGAAAATTTATATTACGGGTAAGATTTGAGGTCGTGGTGGTCATTAAGAAGGTCTTTTTTAAAAAATACGATGTGAATGTATGATTCACACCATATGAAAAGAAGAGTTTAAAAGGTAATTCGACACGTTGGAATAAGATAAATGTGTTGAATTCCAAGGGGATTATTTAGAAGAAAAACCACCAGTCTCGATACATTTTGAGTGCACCTTCTATTTCATCCAGGAGTGGAGTCCCTGTAGTGTATTGGTTTGATTTGTTTAATTGCACATTAGCCATGTGGGTTATTTAATGCCAAATCCACCCTTGTAGAAGAACAGTAGTGGTATTATTCAACCCATTGCTGGGAAGTGATATTGTAGGCTAACATTCTGGACTGCGACATCGTAGTAATGAGTTCGAACTCCAGTCGTACTAATTGTTTATTTTCGGACAAATACCCTTTGGAAAGGGTATGGAATCCCTCATCCTCCAGCTCTAGGATAAATTGTAACAATACTATTCGTCTACAAAGATAGGTTTAGCATTAAATAACCCACAAAAGTTGATAGGCCATTAAACATAGGAATCAAATAGCTCATTTGCCGTTCAACGGCAATCACTACTTTTACTAAATCTATTATATGTGAATTCTTTTTCATCACAATCCAATTCACTCTTAAGTATAAATACCAAGGACAAAGAAATGTATCTTTAGAAAAGCTATTTAACTGTTCCCGGATAGTTATTGCTCTCACTACCTACATCACATTGAATAACTAGTCAATTCAGTGAGAGTGAAAGGACCCAAGATAAAGAAATTCCAATTGAGATATCCCATCAGCTGCTCAAGGGTAATCATGGCTTTCATTACCTAAATCAGCATCTACGAATTGTCTTGAATAAGAACCCCATTCACTTGTTCGAATGTGAAGACCTAAATTAAATAAATTTCTCTTGATATATCTTGCCGCTGTTCCAGCCTAATCATTACTTTAATTTCTCTCATTATCATCTACAAGTTATCTTTCATTCACTATCCAATTCACTGCCAGAGTTTGAAGACTCAAGGCAAATAAATTTCTTTTGAGACATCTCGTTAGTCGCTCTAGTACAATCATTGGTTTCACTATGTTGCTATGTACAAATTGTCTTAAATAATAGTTCCATTCGCAGAGTATAAATACCCAAATTAAGAGAAATTCCTCTCTATATATATCGTCAGTCGCACCCAAGTGGTTAGTGATTTAGGTTTTATAGGTTGCTACCGTAACACAATATGGCAATCGGGTAGGCTAACTCTAATTTTCTTCGAACAAATAAGTTTTGAGGTTCTGTGGAGAAACGAGGAAGCTACAGTTCCCTAGGCATATACTAACCCTGACAAAAATTATTGAATTAGCAAATTTATATGATTTTTTATAAATTTAATTTAGCAGTAAATAAACTAATAACAGTTAAGACGTAAACATTTTTCATTTAATAGCTGAACATTCTGTCTTCATAAAATTCCTTAAACAAACGAGAATAATTATTGATATTAATGATATAATTATTTTTAAGCCCTGTAGAGGAAAATATTATGAAATAGTATAATACAATATTGAGGAAAATATTATGGAATTAATTGAAAAAAAATTAATGCTTAGTTGCTCCCTCCTAAAGCGCCTTAATTCTTGTGGCATGTGTTTCACTAATTTAAAGCAATATTATTTATCAAAGTGGTTCTAACTTTCCCCAAAGGCTTTTAATAAATGTTCCTTGATGGATGGAGCATTCTTATATACCGTTAAAAATCCTCCATACATATTCAATTGGATTTAGATCCGGATTGTTCGCTGGCCATGTCATTGATTTTATATGTCTTTCCCGAAGAAAAAAGATATAATACCGCTTGCTAAGTGAAAACAATTATGGAATTTATTGACACAAATAGAATTGATACTTAATTGGCCTTCCTCAAGATTAGGTGGGTCTTAATTCTTTTTGGTGTGCTAATTCAAGCAATATTCTTCATCAAAGTCGTTCCATCTTTCCCCAATGGATCTTAATAGATCGTCTTTGGTGGCTGGAATCTTCTCATGGACCATTTTTAAAAGAATTCCATCGTGAATTCTCAGTTGCCCACCCTCTCAATTAACATCAACAAATACTAAACTATTAGAATCAGTCGTTGTTAATCTTGTGAATATACTGCAGTTCATCGTAGTCCCCACTTATCTTTGAATTCGCTAACCCAGCGTTACTCAACAAATCAGTGTGGCAGCTCAGTGGTATCGATGCCGGACCCGTTGATCAAAGGACGATCGAATACATGAAGGGCCAAAATGATAAGAAATCTTTCACATTTATCACAACCCAATGCTAACGCGTTTTTCCACCATTTTAGAAATGTATCTGTTGTCACGTGTGAATGTGCTTTCATTCTTTTTGTTACAGTCTGCCATACACATTGTTTTTTGGCTGGTCATGTGTTCCACTATCCGCCATTGAGTCCACCTCATATTCTATAAGGCTACTGGGTCATGGACTGCACAGCCAATAGTATCCCTTTCTTAGTTATTAGAACAACAACAATTGGAATTTTTCCAATTTGTAGCCGTGTCAATAATATTGAACAATTCCTGGAAGCAGCACTCAACAAAACAGCTGTTATACGACCACTTACTTCCCACTACACAAACTAAGTAAAATGAACAAGACATACATCCTTGGGAAAATTAATTCAAACAACCACTTTAGTTTCTTTTCTTTCACCATACGGTCAGTTTTAGACGCACTGAAGTGACAGGATGTAATCGATTTCTATTTTTCCACATATTAGGTTATTTGCAGTGGTGAGCAGTAAATCTATTTTCGGAGTATATGATAAAATTTGTTTGGCCTTGAAAAATATTGCGTCATCCGTGATTGCCTCAGATTTTCACCAGTCCTAGACATTATTGTCTCGACTGTCAATTAGTTATCTGTAAAGGAAGCGTAGGAAAATTGTAACGCTGCACGAAGACACAGGCAAACCTTACAGAGAGATGAGATATAATAATAATAATAATAATAATAATAATAATAATAATAATAATAATAAATGCAAAAAATTTAATTTTGCAAAAATGCATGCAAAAAAATTAATTTTGACCACACAACAAAATGGTATATGCATAAACCAGAATCTGTTCTTGAGAACGAAACGCATAAAATTCTCTGGGACTTTGAAATAAAAACGGATCATCTTATCCCAGCAAGAAGATCAGACCTAGTGTTGATAAACAAAAATTAAAAAACTTGTCAACTGGTGGATTTTGCAGTGCCAGCAGATCACAGGGTGAAGCTAAAGAAAAATGAAAAAATGGACAAATATCTGGACCTTGCCAGAGAACTGAAAAAGTTATAGAATATGAAAGTGAAAGTGATATCAATTGTAGTTGGTGCACTTGGAACGGTCCCAAAAGGATTGGAAAAGGGTCTGGAATGTTTGGAAATCAGAGGAAGGATTGAAACCATTCAGAACACTGCACTGCTGCAATCTGCCAGAATACTCAGAAGAGTCCTGGAGACCTGAGGAGACTTGCTGTCACTCAGACTCCAGTGAAAGACCATCAGCTAATGCTGATGTGAAAACTCAAAAGGAGCAAATAATAATAATAATAATAATAATAATAATAATAATAAAGAAATTTTGGTTTTGCTTCAATTAATTTGTACAAGAAGAAGCACATAAATAAGATCAAATACACAAAGGGCCAAAATGGCGAAAGTTCTTTCTCAACGGCAAAGTAATTATAAATTGAACAAATTCTATTTAAAAATTCCTTAAATTGCAATTTATAATTTCGGAAGAGATATTTTGACTCACGACCAAAAAACGAATTTATTTATTTTAAATTTATAAAAAAACAATTTCATTATTTAGTAATTTCTCTGTTTACATTTTTCCCCTCTGTTTTTCTCATTGTCAGACATATTGCTTTACACTACATACATATATTTATTTCTAGAAATAAAAACAAGAAATTTATTTAAAGTAATTAAAACTTCAGGTCGAATGGATAAATAAATAACGTGATAATTTTTGCTTCCAGCCAAGTCAAACGCTCAAATAAAATGGCCAATAGTTTTTCTCTTCTCTTTTCAAGTGACTCATTCCTAATTACAAGGAAACGTGTTTATCTTTTTACTGCCGACTTCATTCTTCATTCAAGTGTCTCATAAAATTTCCGCAAATCTTTCAACAGATCTTCCTTCAAAAAAAAAAAAAAGAAGAAATATTCACCAAGACTGACACTGAATAATAAGAATATAAATGTCAAAAAGTCGCACTTGTTTTTTGTTTTGTTTTGCTGTTGTTTTTGTTGTTCAAAATCACTTGTATCTTGGATTGGAATATTTTCTTATTATATGGTGTGAATCTGTCTTGTCGTGTGTCTTTAACAAAGTGCTTCTAACTTTCCCAAATGGCAGATAATAAATCTTCTTTGGTGTATGGAGCCTTCTAATGGAGCATTAACATTCACGATAAATTTTCAATTGATTTAGATCCGCACTGTTTGTCAGCCATGCCATTGTGTTGTATATTGATAATGATCGTCGTTTTTTAAGGTTAGTGTAGAGCTAGATTTTGAATTCAAAGTCGTTGAAATTCAAAATCTGTAGGATTAGATGATTGGCGTGAAAAAAAAACCTTTGGGACACCTTCTTTCCAGTTACACAAACTGTAGGGAAAAAGGCTCAGTTGGTTTAGCTTAGTTAATTAAGCGGGAGACTTCATAAGGTAAAGATGGGCTCCTCTCCACTCACGCGTGCGGTTAAAGATTCTAGGTTGAGAAAGTTTGATTCTGAATAAAAATGTAATCCCGAAATATGCCTTGTTTGTCTATGAACTAAATGACAGGCTTTGGCGAACCAGCTTCTTTAGAACCAGACTAGCGAACAGAAGTTAAAAGAAGAAACGAAAATAGCAACAGATTACAGAACACAAGGGCAGAAGATAAGAAATCCAAGCCAACTACTCAAGTAAGTAAGAAAGATTTATGGGAATATAACCACGGATGCTCTCATATATCATAATGTTAATAGAAGAACACCCTCCCCTTAATAAATACCCATAACAGAAGGATGGGTATACAACTATTGATTTTATCTCATTTTCGTGAGTAAAAAGACTTCAATACATTTTACTCAGTGAAAATTATAGAAATAATTGACAGAAAATAGAATAATTACTTAGTTGCTCCCTCTCCAAGATTTTATGAGAGCCTTAATTGAGGCATGTTTCTAAATAATTTAATAATATCAAAGTAGTTCCAAATTATCCCAATGGCTCTTAATACATTTTCTTTGGTGATGGAACCTTCTCATATTATTAAAATCCATTAATTTTCAATTGAATTTAGATCTGGATTGTTCACTGGCCATGTCATTAATTTTATATGTCTTTTTACGAAGAAAACACTTTAATACCTTTTGCACTTTGGAAATAATTATGGAAAATTGACAAAAATAGAATTGATACTTAGTTGCCCTTCCTCAATATTTTATATAAATCTTAATTCTTTTTGGTGTGATTTCACAAATTTAATCAATATTCATTATCAGAGTCGTTCCATTTTCCCCCCAATGGATCTTCTTTGGTGGGTGGAACCTTCTCTAAGCGTTAATACCATTTCATATCAAGAGTAATTGCAACGGAGGAGTGACTTCAAATTCCCCGGAGCTCCAGAAGTAGAGCCTCACCACCGGATGCAATCAACTCTCATATCCAGACCGCCCAATTATCAAGGTACAGGTCTTACTTCTGAAAGTGAAGCAATCGGCATATTCTAAGCCCCATCGACAGGTGGGTGAGAAATAGACTCATCCCGATGACGTATGAGTGACGTAATAGGCATAGAGGTATGGAAACAATAGAAGTGTTGCTGTGGCTGTGTAGCATGGGAGTGTAGTTGTGGGAACCATGGGACACGAACAGGATTTAATACCGTCTGATTGAAGAATGATTCCTGGGGGCCAGAAAGATTGAAAATTTTTACTTCGTTGTATAGTTTACTTTAGAGTGAATGACCTGCCATTTTTCTATTTTTTAAAAATCGTCGTCATTAGCGAGCTTGCTCCAAACTAAACTGGATATTTGAGGGACTTCAGTTAAGGATTTTCCGTTAAGTTTCCTCGTGTTGCCCCCCCCCATTTATTTTTAGTCTTCTTCTCTTTTCTCACCCCCCCTTTTCTGCTTCTTTGTTTCTTAAGCTTCTGATTTTGTTTCTTTTCCTCTCTTATAAGATAACGCGACAATCCTTCCATGTCAGTGCTACTATACCACTGGGACTACTATACCACTGGGACTACTATACCACTGGGAGTCTAGCGAAATACTTTGAGAAAAAAGCTTGATAGGCACTACAAAAGGAAGCTGCGTGCTGTCTTGAAAAAAATCACAAAAGCAACACCCTACAAGAAAGTAGCTGTACGACCACTTGCCCCCTATATCACACAAAGCATCAGAGTAAGACGAACAAGACATACTGGATACTGCTGGAGAAGCAAGGACGAACTTATAAGTGACGTTCTGCGGACACCTAAACACAGACACCCCAGTTTAGGTCGACAAGCTAAAATCCACATCAATCAGCTCTGCGAATTCTGGATATTGTGCGGAGGACCTGACAGGAGCGATGACCTATAGGGACAGTTGGCGAGATAGACTCATGGGAATTTGTTCTGTAAGCGCGACCTGATCATGATCTACTTTTTCTTTTCATCTGATATTCATCTCCCTCCACTCCGTCTCTCCTATTATTTTTTTCTTTTTTTATCAATTGCTTATATATATATATATATATATATATATATATATATATATATATATATGCTCACAACCCCAGGTAGAGTTCGCTGTGGGGAAATTAGCAGACGGTCGCCGCCTACGGTTAAATATCAAGTCTATCCTATTAAACGGATGTAAGATTTCTGGCGACATTGACATACATACCTATGTATGTATATTCCAGTTAAATTCTCCTATGTGCTTGTAGGTGAGCCGATGGCCAAGGGGTGAGGCACAGACTGATGAAAAAATCGATCGGGTTTCGATTCCGGCTGAAAGTAAATCTAGCTACACTGAGGAGAGGTAATACATCGAAACGCGGTGTCTATGGACGACTACACACACACACACACACACACACACACACACACATAATATATATGTGTGTGTATAACATTATATATATATATATATATATATATATATATAACTCCTATTTATATATATATATATATATATATATATATATATATTATATATCCTCCAGCTATGGGTTAAGTAGTAGGGCAGACTGGGCTCTTCAGCCTTGGTAGGTAACCAGTCTAGGAGAGGCATAACTCTGAATTCAAAATTCCTGAGGTCGGTCGTTGATTGGGTTTGTGGCAACCCTTGATGCACCAATTCTTTCCTATTGACTGTGCCAAAAAGTGTGGATGGTACAACACAAGCCTTCACCACTATAAACAAATCACTGTGTGGGTGTCCATTGGGTGTGTGAACCCTCATGCGTCGAAAATCGACGAGAGAGTCCTTAATAATATATATAACTCCTATTTATTCACTCCATTTGACATTTAACTTTTTTCTCATTTCTTATTTTCGTTCCAATTTCTTATAACTTTATGTCTATAACTTATTACCTTTAAATCTGTTACCATTTCCGGATCTACGCTACTCCTTGGACAACGAGAAATACGGGAATTACGGACAGATGTCAACGACGTGTGAAAACTCTCGCATCAAATCTCATTGCAATTCAACGCTGATGTCGATGAACTTATAAGCACGTTTAACAGTTCACATTCCATGGTACCTTTGTTGACGTTGACCAACAGAGTGAAGCATTAATGACGTCATGTCATCACCTGGGTCGAAAGATATTACTATTAGACTGTAAAAGATTGATGTGATATCGCCTGTTCAGACGTAAAACGTTCATAGTTCTTTCAGTTGTGTTTGTGTCTGGAAGAAGTAGTAGTTATCCCTGACAAAAATTATTAGATTAAAACACTTAGAGGATTTTCAATTTGGTTTTATCTATTTATTAGCTAATAAACTAATAACAGATTTGACGTAAAAGATTTTTCTTTAATAACTAAGATTTATAAAGCTTCGTTCTGTCTCCATAAAACATTTCTAAAACAAAATAAATTGAATTATTTACGTTAATGGTATAAACAGAGAAAAAAAGAAAAAAACGAAAAGCAACAACAAAAAACAACAAAAAACCTTAAACAAATAAAACAGAAAATCTAAAACAAACACAAACAAAAAAAAAAAAAAAAACGCACAAAAAGGGCAAATAAAGAAGACAAACATTGAAGAAAAAAAAAGAAAAAAAAGAAACAAAACAAAACAAAACAAAACAAAAAACAAATAAATAGGGAGAAAAAACAAATAAATATAGTAGATAAACAAATAAAGAAGACTAACAAATGAAACAAAAAACAAAAACAATAATAATAATAATAATGAAAAAGAACAGACGCCAGAAACTTAAAAGATTAGAATTATTTAAAACGTTGTTAGAACTAGACATAACTAGCAAATTCGTTTATACCTGAAAAATAAAAACAAAAAACAAAAAAACCCCAAAAAACAAAACAAAAAAACAAAAAACAAAAACAACTAAACACCCACTAGCCATCACCCACAAAAAGTAATGTTTTCCCGCCTATTTTATAGAGTAAAATTAAAAACAAAAGCAAAAACTACAGAAAACAAACCAATAAAATACGTAAAAAAAACAAAACAAAAACAAAAAAAATCATAAAACACAAAATAAAACAAAAAAACATAATTCAAAGAACAAAACTTGTAGAACATAAAAATAAAACATTATCAACGTGAATGGAATATTTTTATAAAAAAGAAAGATAAAATAAAAAAAAATAAAGAAAAATAAAAGATTAGAAGAATCGGAAATCCGGCAAAGAATTGAAACCATAATGGCATGAATACTGAAAAAGAGTGCTAAAGTAGCAAGGCAACTTACTCTCACCTGATCTCTTATACAATAATGCAAAAGGTCATTTCTTCATCTCTTATAATGTGTCAGAACAACGTCACAATTCCCCATAATGGATTACGTCATATTCATCATAATTCTATTTTTATCTATTTATATATGTTGACCTTAATTAATTTTTGCAAATGCAAAACCAAAAATGAATCTCTCCCGTTGCATATATTGTAGTTGAACAAAGTCTCATCCGAAAAATACATACAGTTCCCAAATATATTTGCTCGCACGAATTTACTAATAATGTCTTTTCAATTAAATGAGATATGCACGAATCGGTGTGAACATATATGTATATATGAGTATGTATGTATGCAATGTAGTGATTTTATCCTGTGTGTATATTCGAGATTATATATTCATATGAGGTTAAGTAAACTAACAAATGTGTTTATTTTTATATGACTTTAAGGTAGCAGTTTCCCATGTCTATAACCTTGCTGATGAGACCTAATAGGTCGAAATGTACATTCAGGGATTGAAATTTTCTCGATTTGTTTAGCCTTACATTTGAACATATATGCCCGCCTAAATTCATTAATTATTAACTAATTAATTTTCTAAATTAGGTATGACTTCAATTAAGCACATATCCTCCAAAATTGTCGGCGTAAAGCCATATAGAAATAAACACATTTGTTTGTTTACTTAACCTCATACTGTCGTGTAGCAAGTCAATTAAAAAGTGGAATATAAATAAGTTTCAAAACAAACGAAGAATGTGGGAATGGCAAGCTAGTGTAACGGTTAGAGACTTCGCCTGTCGGCTTGACAGTCAAGGTTCCGAGTCACACACGGAGCAGTCTCCCATGTCTATAACCCTGCTGATGAGACCTAATAGGTCGAAATGTACATTCAGGGATTGACATTTTCTCGATTTGTTTAGCCTTACATTTGAACATATATGCCCACCTAAATTCATTAATTATTAACTAATTAATTTTCTAAATTAGGTATGACTTCAATTAAGCACATATCCTCCAAAAATATGTTCGTATGTAATATAGTGGTTTTATCATGTACGTATATACGTGCGGATATATATGCGTACGTAATATAGTGCTTTAGTCTATGTGTATATACGAGCGTTTGTATTTGCTTGTGTAATATAATGCTTTTAGCATATACGAGCGAATATGTGTCTATATATAATATAATGTTTATAGAATGTGCTTATATTTATGTGTGTGTGTATATCTATGTGCATATGTGACATAGGGCTTTTAGCATATGTGTTATGAGTGTATATGTGCGTATGTAATACAGTGTTTGTAAAACGTATATTAATACGACCGTATGTATGTGCATATATATTTTTTTCGCATGTGTGTATATACGACCGAATGTATGTACGCATATAATATAGTGTGTTTATGAGCGTGTAAATAGGTGCATATGTATGTGCGTATATAATACAGTGCTTTTAGTATGTGTGCATATATGAGCGTATATATATATATATATATATATATATATATATATATATATATAAGTGTTTTTATAGTTTGCTTGAAGCATTGTACGTATGTGTTTAAAATAGAAATTAGAAAGCAATTGACAATGCAATGGAATAGGTGTTGAAAATGATGTTTATTTACCTGTTTCCTAAATATTTTCGGGATAAAATCCCATCTTCAGAGGTTTTAGAAGTACTTGTGTTTTTTTAGTACTTATTTTACTGCGCTGGTGTAAACGTTTGTTATTTATCAATTTAAATAAAGGAACGCTGGATGTTTGAAAATGTTCGGGTTTTTCCATCCGGCGTTCCTTTATTTAATTTGATAAACAACAACAGTTTACGCCAGCGCAGTAAGATAAGTACTAAAAAAAACACAAATACTTCTAAAACCTCTGAAGATGGGAAACAGGTAAATAAACATCATTTTCAACACCTATTTCATTGCATTGTCAATTGCCTATCTAATTTCTATTATATATATATATATATATATATATATATTATATATATATATATATATATATATATTTACTAAGCCCTCCGCACGAACAGGATGTGACACAAGGTCGATTTCTGTAAGCGGACTTGGTTTTAATTCAGAACTTTCCTTCTTCTAGACTAGTTACCTGCCCAAGGTTAAAGAGCCTAGTCTAACCTACTATTTACCCATAGATAGATGCATACCTTTCTCAAGTGTATTAGCACTATGTGAAATACAAACAGCCACGTCCAGGATCTGAACTCGGGTCGACGAGTCCATTTCCTACGACTCTAACCATTACACCCCCACCTCCAATGTGAGCGTATATAATATAGTGCATTTAGCGTATGTGTATATATGTGTGTATGTATGTGCGTATGTAATATTGCGCTTGTATTTTAGCATGTATTTACATACGTATGCAAACTATTTACTACTTTTGGTATGTATGTATGTCAGGTCGCATATGGCACTACTGTACTATGTAACCCAGTACTACCTGTCTCATAGTCGGTTATACCAAGCCTATCTGGTGAGGAGGATGGCTAGACATCCAGCAGGACGAAAACAAAACCTGTCAAAGGGCGGATGAAGCCTTTCGCTCAACGGCCATCTAGCAAATAACATACGCGGGGACGTAGAAATACTTGGATTTGTATCCAGGCGCGTAGCAAAACCACTGGGAGAGATGCATTCCCAGCCTTGTCAAGGCAAGTATGTAGGAGAAGGAAAACTCCAAAATTTAACCTGCGGCGGCTGCTGCAGCCAATGATGTTGACTTGTTCTTCTTTTTGGCTCAAATGTGGCAGTCACTTAGAGAGTGGATTGGTTCTGTGCACAGCCTTTCCTCACTTAAAAAAAGCTTCAGGCACAGGCATTGCTTGATATGCAATACATGTCTTGTCCTTTATATGTTTTGGAAGCTCACCATTATATTGCTTGAACTGTTGAGCTTTTTTTTTTTTTTAATTATTATTATTGTTACTATATCAACCAATGGCAATACTTGAACGCGGGTTTGCTGCCATCATGTACGTATGAAATGTACTGTTTTTGGCACGTGTGCATATATATGAAATTAAGTACTTTTATTGTGTATCTATGCAATTTAGTGCTCTCAGTCAGTGGATTATCCCCCTAGCAATCACAAGGTTTCGGGTTCGATACTGACCTTCACCAACTCAGCTCAAGAATAGCACAGCTTGGATCTGTGCGTAAAGTGGGGAGCTGTTAGTAGGTTTGGCTTGGTCTTGCATGTATGTAATTAAGTACTTTTAGTATGTATGTAAGTATGTGTTAGGAATCTTAAATGTATGTAATACATACATGCAGACCAAGCCCAACCTACTAACAGCTCCCCACTTTACGCACAGATCCAAGCTGTGCTATTCTTGAGCTGAGTTGGTGAAGGTCAGTATCGAACTCGAAACCTTGTGATTGCTAGGGGGATAATCCACTGACTGAGAGCACTAAATTGCATAGATACACAATAAAAGTACTTAATTTCATATATATATGCACACGTGCCAAAAACAGTACATTTCATACGTACATGATGGCAGCAAACCCGCGTTCAAGTATTGCCATTGGTTGATATAGTAACAATAATAAAAATTAAAAAAAAAAAAAAGCTCAACAGTTCAACAATATAATGGTGAGCTTCAAAAACATATAAAGGACAAGACATGTATTGCATATCAAGCAATGCCTGTGCCTGAAGCTTTTTTTAAGTGAGGAAAGGCTGTGCACAGAACCAATCCCACTCTCTAAGTGACTGCCACATTTGAGCCAAAAAGAAGAACAAGTCAACATCATTGGCTGCAGCAGCCGCCGCAGGTTAAATTTTGGAGTTTTCCTTCTCCTACATACTTGCCTTGACAAGGCTGAGGAATGCATCTCTCCCAGTGGTTTTGCTACGCGCCTGGATACAAATCCAAGTATTTCTACGTCCCCGCGTATGTTATTTGCTAGATGGCCGTTGAGCGAAAGGCTTCATCCGCCCTTTGACAGGTTTTGTTTTTCGTCCTGCTGGATGTCTAGCCATCCTCCTCACCAGATAGGCTTGGAGCGGTAACCGGTTTAGTCCCCGATAACCCGACTATGAGACAGGTAGTACTGGGTTACATAGTACCAGTAGTGCCATATGCGACCTGACATAATATACATACCAAAAGTAGTAAATAGTTTGCATACGTATGTAAATACATGCTAAAATACAAGCGCAATATTACATACGCACATACATACACACATATATACACATACGCTAAATGCACTATATTATATACGCTCACATTGGAGGTGGGGGTGTAATGGTTAGAGTCGTAGGAAATGGACTCGTCGACCCGAGTTCAGATCCTGGACGTGGCTGTTTGTATTTCACATAGTGCTAATACACTTGAGAAAGGTATGCATCTATCTATGGGTAAATAGTAGGTTAGACTAGGCTCTTTAACCTTGGGCAGGTAACTAGTCTAGAAGAGGAAAGTTCTGAATTAAAACCAAGTCCGCTTCAGAAATCGACCTTGTGTCACATCCTCTTCGTGCGGAGGGCTTAGTAAATTATTATATATTATATATATATATATATATATATATATATATATATATATAGAATTAGATAGGCAATTGACAATGCAATGAAATAGGTGTTGAAAATGATGTTTATTTACCTGTTTCCCATCTTCAGAGGTTTTAGAAGTATTTGTGTTTTTTTTAGTACTTATCTTGCGCTGGCGTAAACTGTTGTTGTTTATCAAATTAAATAAAGGAACGCCGGATGGAAAAAACCCGAACATTTTCAAACATCCAGCGTTCCTTTATTTAATTGATAAATAACAAACGTTTACACCAGCGCAGTAAAATAAGTACTAAAAAAACACAAGTACTTCTAAACCTCTGAAGATGGGATTTATCCGAAAATATTTAGGAAACAGGTAAATAAACATCATTTTCATCACCTATTCCATTGCATTGTCAATTGCTTTCTAATTTCTATTTTAAACACATACGTACAATGCTTCAAGCAAACTATAAAAAACTTATATATATATATATATATATATTATATATATATATATATATATATACGCTCATATATGCACACATACTAAAAGCACTGTATTATATACGCACATACATATGCACCTATTTACACGCTCATAAACACACTATATTATATGCGTACATACATTCGGTCGTATATACACACATGCGAAAAAAATATATATGCACATACATACGGTCGTATTAATATACGTTTTACAAACACTGTATTACATACGCACATATACACTCATACCCACATGCTAAAAGCCCTATGTCACATATGCACATACATATACACACACACATAAATATAAGCACATTCTATAAACATTATATTATATATAGACACATATTCGCTCGTATATGCTAAAAGCATTATATTACACAAGCAAATACAAACGCTCGTATATACACATAGACTAAAAGCACTATATTACGTACGCATATATATCCGCACGTATATACGTACATGATAAAACCACTATATTACATACGAACATATTTTTGGAGGATATGTGCTTAATTGAAGTCATACCTAATTTAGAAAATTAATTAGTTAATAATTAATGAATTTAGGTGGGCATATATGTACAAATGTAAGGCTAAACAAATCGAGAAAATGTCAATCCCTGAATGTACATTTCGACCTATTAGGTCTCATCAGCAGGTTATAGACATGGGAGACTGCTCCGTGTGTGACTCGGAACCTTGACTGTCAAGCCGACAGGCGAAGTCTCTAACCGTTACACTAGCTTGCTATTCCCACATTCTTCGTTTGTTTTGAAACTTATTTATATTCCACTTTTTATTGACTTGCTACACGACAGTATGAGGTTAAGTAAACAAACAAATGTGTTTATTTCTATATGGCTTTAAGCCGACAATTTTGGAGGATATGTGCTTAATTGAAGTCATACTTAATTTAGTTAATTAGTTAATAATTAATGAATTTAGGCGGGCATATATGTTCAAATGTAAGGCTAAACAAATCGAGAAAATTTCAATCCCTGAATGTACATTTCGACCTATTAGGTCTCATCAGCAAGGTTATAGACATGGGAGACTGCTCCCTTAAAGTCATATAAAAATAAACACATTTGTTAGTTTACTTAACCTCATATGAACATATATAACCTCGAATATACACACAGGATAAAATCACTACATTGCATACATACATACTCATATATACATATATGTTCACACCGATTCGTGCATATCTCATTTAATTGAAAAGACATTATTAGTAAATTCGTGCGAGCAAATATATTTGGGAACTGTATGTATTTTTCGGATGAGACTTTGTTCAACTACAATATATGCAACGGAAGAGATTCATTTTTGGTTTTGCATTTGCAAAAATTAATTAAGGTCAACATATATAAATAGATAAAAATAGAATTATGACGAATATGACGTAATCAATTATGGGGAATTGTGACGTTGTTCTGACACATTATAAGAGATGAAGAAATGACCTTTTGCATTATTGTATAAGAGATCAGGTGAGAGTAAGTTGCCTTGCTACTTTAGCACTCTTTTTCAGTATTCATGCCATTATGGTTTCAATTCTTTGCCGGATTTCCGATTCTTCTAATCTTTTATTTTTCTTTATTTTTTTTATTTTATCTTTCTTTTTTATAAAAATATTCCATTCACGTTGATAATGTTTTATTTTTATGTTCTACAAGTTTTGTTCTTTGAATTATGTTTTTTTGTTTTATTTTGTGTTTTATGATTTTTTTTGTTTTTTGTTTTGTTTTTTTTACGTATTTTATTGGTTTGTTTTCTGTAGTTTTTGCTTTTGTTTTTAATGTTTACTCTATAAATAGGCGGGAAAACATTACTTTTTGTGGGTGATGGCTAGTGGGTGTTTAGTTGTTTTTGTTTTTTGTTTTTTTGTTTTTTTTTTGGGTTTTTTTTTTGTTTTTTGTTTTTATTTTTCAGGTATAAACGAATTTGCTAGTTATGTCTAGTTCTAACAACGTTTTAAATAATTCTAATCTTTTAAGTTTCTGGCGTCTGTTCTTTTTCATTATTATTATTATTGTTTTGTTTTTGTTTCATTTGTTAGTCTTCTTTATTTGTTTATCTACTATATTTATTGTTTTTCTCCTATTTATTTGTTTTTTGTTTTGTTTTGTTTTTTTTTTTTTCTTTTTTTTTCTTCAATCGTTTGTCTTCTTTATTTGCCCTTTTTGTGCGTTTTTTTTTTTTTTTTTTGTGTGTTGTTTTAGATTTTCTGTTTTATTTGTTTAAGGTTTTTTGTTTTTGTTGTTGCTTTTCGTTTTTTCTTTTTTTCTCTGTTTATACCATTAACGTAAATAATTCAATTTATTTTGTTTTAGAAATGTTTTATGGAGACAGAACGAAGCTTTATAAATCTTAGTTATTAAAGAAAAATCTTTTACGTCAAATCTGTTATTAGTTTATTAGCTAGTAAATAGATAAAACCAAATTGAAAATCCTCTAAGTGTTTTAATCTAATAATTTTTGTCAGGGATAACTACTACTTCTTCCAGACACAAACACAACTGAAAGAACTGTGAACGTTATACGTCTGACCAGGCGATATCACATCAATCTTTCACAGTCTAATAGTAATATCTTTCGACCCAGGTGATGACATGACGTCATTAATGCTCCACTCTGTTGGTCAACGTCAACAAAGGTACCATGGAATGTGAACTGTTAAACGTGCTTATAAGTTCATCGACATCAGCGTTGAATTGCAATGAGATTTGATGCGAGAGTTTTCACACGTCGTTGACATCTGTCCGTAATTCCCGTATTTCTCGTTGTCCAAGGAGTAGCGTAGATCCGGAAATGGTAACAGATTTAAAGGTAATAAGTTATAGACATAAAGTTATAAGAAATTGGAACGAAAATTAAAGAATGAGAAAAAAGTTAAATGATATATATGTCAAATGGAGTGAATAGATAGGAGTTATATATATTATCATGGACTCTCTCGTCGATTTTCGACGCATGAGGGTTCACACACACAATGGACACCCACACAGTGATTTGTTTATAGTGGTGAAGGCTTGTGTTGTACCATCCACACTTTTTGGCACAGTCAATAGGAAAGAATTGGTGCATCAAGGGTTGCCACAAACCCAATCAATGACCGACCTCAGGAATTTTGAATTCAGAGTTATGCCTCTCCTAGACTGGTTACCTACCCAAGGCTGAAGAGCCCAGTCTGCCCTACTACTTAACCCATAGCTGGAGGATATATATATATATATATATATATATATATATATATATATATATATAAAATAGGAGTTATATATATATATATATATATATATATTATATATGTATTACACACACATATATATATATGTGTGTGTGTGTGTGTGTGTTGTGGTGTGTGTAGTCGTCCATAGACACCGCGTTTCGATGTATTACCTC
This sequence comes from Doryteuthis pealeii, assembly GCA_023376005.1. Taxonomy (NCBI): domain Eukaryota; kingdom Metazoa; phylum Mollusca; class Cephalopoda; order Myopsida; family Loliginidae; genus Doryteuthis; species Doryteuthis pealeii. The sequence continues at coordinate 40,777,442 of CM042147.1, read as the reverse complement.
TCCTCAGTGTAGCTAGATTTACTTTCAGCCGGAATCGAAACCCGATCGATTTTTCATCAGTCTGTGCCTCACCCCTTGGCCATCGGCTCACCTACAAGCACATAGGAGAATTTAACTGGAATATACATACATAGGTATGTATGTCAATGTCGCCAGAAATCTTACATCCGTTTAATAGGATAGACTTGATATTTAACCGTAGGCGGCGACCGTCTGCTAATTTCCCCACAGCGAACTCTACCTGGGGTTGTGAGCATATATATATATATATATATATATATATATATATATATATATAAGCAATTGATAAAAAAAGAAAAAAATAATAGGAGAGACGGAGTGGAGGGAGATGAATATCAGATGAAAAGAAAAAGTAGATCATGATCAGGTCGCGCTTACAGAACAAATTCCCATGAGTCTATCTCGCCAACTGTCCCTATAGGTCATCGCTCCTGTCAGGTCCTCCGCACAATATCCAGAATTCGCAGAGCTGATTGATGTGGATTTTAGCTGTCGACCTAAACTGGGTGTCTGTGTTTAGGTGTCCGCAGAACGTCACTTATAAGTTCGTCCTTGCTTCTCCAGCAGTATCCAGTATGTCTTGTTCGTCTTACTCTGATGCTTTGTGTGATATGGGGCAAGTGGTCGTACAGCTACTTTCTTGTAGGGTGTTGCTTTGTGATTTTTTTCAAGACAGCACGCAGCTTCCTTTTGTAGTGCCTATCAAGCTTTTTTTCTCAAAGTATTTCGCTAGACTCCCAGTGGTATAGTAGTCCAGTGGTATAGTAGTCCCAGTGGTTAGTAGCACTGACATGGAAGGATTGTCGCGTTATCTTATAAGAGAGGAAAAGAAACAAAATCAGAAGCTTAAGAAACAAAGAAGCAGAAAAGGGGGGTGAGAAAAGAGAAGAAGACTAAAAATAAATTGGGGGGGGGCAACACGAGGAAACTTAACGGAAAAATCCTTAACTGAAGTCCCTCAAATATCCAGTTTAGTTTGGAGCAAGCTCGCTAATGACGACGATTTTTAAAAAATAGAAAAATGGCAGGTCATTCACTCTAAAGTAAACTATACAACGAAGTAAAAATTTTCAATCTTTCTGGCCCCCAGGAATCATTCTTCAATCAGACGGTATTAAATCCTGTTCGTGTCCCATGGTTCCCACAGCTACACTCCCATGGTTACACAGCCACAGCAACACTTCTATTGTTTCCATACCTCTATGCCTATTACGTCACTCATACGTCATCGGGATGAGTCTATTTCTCACCACCCGGTCGATGGGGCTTAGAATATGCCGATTGCTTCACTTTCAGAAGTAAGACCTGTACCTTGATAATTGGGCGGTCTGGATATGAGAGTTGATTGCATCCGGTGGTGAGGCTCTACTTCTGGAGCTCCGGGAATTTGAAGTCACTCCTCCGTTGCAATTACTCTGATATTGAAAATGGTATTAACGCTTAGAGAAGGTTCCACCCACCAAAGAAGATCCATTGGGGGAAAATGAACGACTCTGATAATGAATATTGATTAAATTTGTGAAATCCACACCAAAAAGAATTAAGATTTATATAAAATATTGAGGAAGGGCAACTAAGTATTCAATTCTATTTTGTCAATTTTCCATAATTATTTCCAAAGTGCAAAAGGTATTAAAGTGTTTTCTTCGTAAAAAAGACATATAAAATTAATGACATGGCCAGTGAACAATCCAGATCTAAATTCAATTGAAAATTAATGGATTTTAATAATATGAGAAGGTTCCATCACCAAAGAAAATATTAAAGCCATTGGGATAATTTGGAACTACTTTGATATTATCTAAATTATTTAGAAACATGCCTCAATTAAGGCTCTCATCAATCTTGGAGAGGGAGCAACTAAGTAATTATTCTCATTTTCTGTCAATTATTTCTATAATTTTCACTGAGTAAAATGTATTGAAGTCTTTTTACTCACGAAAATGAGATAAAATCAATAGTTGTATACCCATCATTCTGTTATGGGTATTTATTAAGGGAGGTGTTCTTCTATTAACATTATGATATATGAGAGCATCCGTGGTTATACCCCATAAATCTTTCTTACTTACTTGAGTAGTTGGCTTGGATTTCTTATCTTCTGCCCTTGTTTCTGTAATCTGTTGCTATTTTCGTTTCTTCTTTTAACTTCTGTTCGCTAGTCTGGTTCTAAAGAAGCTGGTTCGCCAAAGCCTGTCATTTAGTTCATAGACAAACAAGGCATATTTCGGATTACATTTTTATTCAGAATCAAACTTTCTCAACCTAGAATCTTTAACCGCACGCGTGAGTGGAGAGGAGCCCATCTTTACCTTATGAAGTCTCCCGCTTAATTAACTAAGCTAAACCAACTGAGCCTTTTTCCCTACAGTTTGTAACTGGAAAGAAGGTGTCCCAAAGGTTTTTTTTTCACGCCAATCATCTAATCCTACAGATTTTGAATTTCAACGACTTTGAATTCAAAATCTAGCTCTACACTAACCTTAAAAAACGACGATCATTATCAATATACAACACAATGGCATGGCTGACAAACAGTGCGGATCTAAATCAATTGAAAATTTATCGTGAATGTCTAATGCTCCATTAGAAGGCTCCATACACCAAAGAAGATTTATTATCTGCCATTTGGGAAAGTTAGAAGCACTTTGTAAAGACACACGACAAGACAGATTCACACCATATAATAAGAAAATATTCCAATCCAAGATACAAGTGATTTTGAACAACAAAACAACAGCAAAACAAAACAAAAAACAAGTGCGACTTTTTGACATTTATATTCTTATTATTCAGTGTCAGTCTTGGTGAATATTTCTTCTTTTTTTTTTTTTTGAAGGAAGATCTGTTGAAAGATTTGCGGAAATTTTATGAGACACTTGAATGAAGAATGAAGTCGCAGTAAAAGATAAACACGTTTCCTTAATTAGGAATGAGTCACTTGAAAAGAGAAGAGAAAAACTATTGGCCATTTTATTTGAGCGTTTGACTTGGCTGGAAGCAAAAATTATCACGTTATTTATTTATCCATTCGACCTGAAGTTTTAATTACTTTAAATAAATTTCTTGTTTTTATTTCTAGAAATAAATATATGTATGTAGTGTAAAGCAATATGTCTGACAATGAGAAAAACAGAGGGGAAAAATGTAAACAGAGAAATTACTAAATAATGAAATTGTTTTTTATAAATTTAAAATAAATAAATTCGTTTTTTGGTCGTGAGTCAAAATATCTCTTCCGAAATTATAAACTGCAATTTAAGGAATTTTTAAATAGAATTTGTTCAATTTATAATTACTTTGCCGTTGAGAAAGAACTTTCGCCATTTTGGCCCTTTGTGTATTTGATCTTATTTATGTGCTTCTTCTGTTACAATTAATTGAAGCAAAACCAAATTTCTTTATTATTATTATTATTATTATTATTATTATTATTATTTGCTCCTTTTGAGTTTTCACATCAGCATTAGCTGATGGTCTTTCACTGGAGTCTGAGTGACAGCAAGTCTCCTCAGGTCTCCAGGACTCTTCTGAGTATTCTGGCAGATTGCAGCAGTGCAGTGTTCTGAATGGTTTCAATCCTTCCTCTGATTTCCAAACATTCCAGACCCTTTTCCAATCCTTTTGGGACCGTTCAAGTGCACCGACTACAATTGATATCACTTTCACTTTCATATTCTATAACTTTTTCAGTTCTCTGCAAGATCCAGATATTTGTCCATTTTTTCATTTTCTTTAGCTTCACCCTGTGATCTGCTGGCACTGCAAAATCCACCAGTTGACAAGTTTTTTAATTTTTGTTTATCAACACTAGGTCTGATCTTCTTGCTGGATAAGATGATCCGTTTTTATTTCAAAGTCCCAGAGAATTTTAAAGAACAGATTCTGGTTTATGCATATACCATTTTGTTGTGTGGTCAAAATTAATTTTTTTGCATGCATTTTTGCAAAATTAAATTTTTTGCATTTATTATTATTATTATTATTATTATTATTATTATTATTATTATTATTATATGTCATCTCTCTGTAAGGTTTGCCTGTGTCTTCGTGCAGCGTTACAATTTTCCTACGCTTCCTTGATAACGTACAGATAACTAATTGACAGTCGAGACAATAATGTCTAGGACTGGTGGAAAATCTGAGGCAATCACGGATGACGCAATATTTTTCAAGGCCAAACAAATTTTATCATATACTCCGAAAATAGATTACTGCTCACCACTGCAAATAACCTAATATGTGGAAAAATAGAAATCGATTACATCCTGTCACTTCAGTGCGTCTAAAACTGACCGTATGGTGAAAGAAAAGAAACTAAAGTGGTTGTTTGAATTAATTTTCCCAAGGATGTATGTCTTGTTCATTTTACTTAGTTGTGTTAGTGGGAAGTAAGTGGTCGTATAACAGCTGTTTTGTTGAGTGCTGCTTCCAGGAATTGTTCAATATTATTGACACGGCTACAAATTGGAAAAATTCCAATTGTTGTTGTTCTAATAACTAAGAAAGGGATACTATTGGCTGTGCAGTCCATGACCCAGTAGCCTTATAGAATATGAGGTGGACTCAATGGCGGATAGTGGAACACATGACCAGCCAAAAAACAATGTGTATGGCAGACTGTAACAAAAAAGAATGAAAGCACATTCACACGTGACAACGGATACATTTCTAAAATGGTGGAAAAACGCGTTAGCATTGGGTTGTGATAAATGTGAAAGATTTCTTATTCATTTTGGCCCTTCATGTATTCGATCGTCCTTTGATCAACGGGTCCGGCATCGATACCACTGAGCTGCCACACTGATTTGTTGAGTAACGCTGGGTTAGCGAATTCAAAGATAAGTGGGGACTACGATGAACTGCAGTATATTCACAAGATTAACAACGACTGATTCTAATAGTTTAGTATTTGTTGATGTTAATTGAGAGGTGGGCAACTGAGAATTCACGATGGAATTCTTTTAAAAATGTCCATGAGAAGATTCCAGCCACCAAAGACGATCTATTAAGATCCATTGGAAAGATGGAACGACTTTGATAAAGAATATTGCTTGTATTAGCACACCAAAAAGAATTAAGACCCACCTAAAATCTTGAGGAAGGCCAATTAAGTATCAATTCTATTTGTGTCAATAAATTCCATAATTGTTTTCACTAAGCAAGCGGTATTACATCTTTTTTCTTCGGGAAAGACATATAAAATCAATGACATGGCTAGCGAACAATCCAGATCTAAATCCAATTGAATATGTATGGAGGATTTTTAACGGTATATAAGAATGCTCCATCCACCAAGGACAATTTATTAAAAGCCATTGGGGAAAGTTAGAACCACTTTGATGAATAATATTGCTTTAAATTAGTGAAACACATGCCACAAGAATTAAGGCGCTTTGGGAGGGAGCAACTAAGCATTGATTTTTTTCAATTAATTCCATAATATTTTCCTCAATATTGTATTATATTATTTCATAATATTTTCCTCTACAGGGCTTAAAAAATAATTATATCATTAATATCAATAATTATTCTCGTTTGTTTAAGGAATATTTTATGAAGACAGAATGTTCAGCTATTAAATGAAAAATGTTTTACGTCTTAACTGTTATTAGTTTATTTACTGCTAAATTAAATTTATAAAAAATCATATAAATTTGCTAATTCAATAATTTTTGTCAGGGATAGTATATGCCTAGGGAACTGTAGCTTCCTCGTTTCTCCACAGAACCTCAAAACTTATTTGTTCGAAGAAAATTAGAGTTAGCCTACCCGATTGCCATATTGTGTTACGGTAGCAACCTATAAAACCTAAATCACTAACCACTTGGGTGCGACTGACGATATATATAGAGAGGAATTTCTCTTAATTTGGTATTTATACTCTGCGAATGGAACTATTATTTAAGACAATTTTGTACATAGCAACATAGTGAAACAATGATTGTACTAGAGCGACTAACGAGATGTCTCAAAAGAAATTTATTTGCCTTGAGTCTTCAAACTCTGGCAGTGAATTGGATAGTGAATGAAAGATAACTTGTAGATGATAATGAGAGAAATTAAAGTAATGATTAGGCTGGAACAGCGGCAAGATATATCAAGAGAAATTTATTTAATTTAGGTCTTCACATTCGAACAAGTGAATGGGTTCTTATTCAAGACAATTCGTGATGCTGATTTAGGTAATGAAAGCCATGATTACCCTGAGCAGCTGATGGGATATCTCAATTGGAATTTCTTTATCTTGGTCCTTTCACTCTCACTGAATTGACTAGTTATTCAATGTGATGTAGGTAGTGAGAGCAATAACTATCCGGGAACAGTTAAATAGCTTTTCTAAGATACATTTCTTTGTCCTTGGTATTTATACTTAAGAGTGAATTGGATTGTGATGAAAAAGAATTCACATATAATAGATTTAGTAAAGTAGTGATTGCCGTTGAACGGCAAATGAGCTATTTGATTCCTATGTTTAATGGCCTATCAACTTTTGTGGGTTATTTAATGCTAAACCTATCTTTGTAGACGAATAGTATTGTTACAATTTATCCTAGAGCTGGAGGATGAGGGATTCCATACCCTTTCCAAAGGGTATTTGTCCGAAAAAAACAATTAGTACGACTGGAGTTCGAACTCATTACTACGACGTCGCAGTCCAGAATGTTAGCTACAATATCACTTCCCAGCAATGGGTTGAATAATACCACTACTGTTCTTCTACAAGGGTGGATTTGGCATTAAATAACCACATGGCTAATGTGCAATTAAACAAATCAAACCAATACACTACAGGGACTCCACTCCTGGATGAAATAGAAGGTGCACTCAAAATGTATCGAGACTGGTTTTTTCTTCTAAATAATCCCCTTGGAATTCTACACATTTATCTTATTCCAACGTGTTTCGAATTACCTTTTAAATCTTCTTTTCATATGGTGTGAATCATACATTCACATCGTATTTTTTAAAGACCTTCTTAATGACCACCACGATCTCAAATCTTACCTGTAATATAAATTTTTATTTTAAGAAACAAGAAAAAAAAAGTCGCACGTAGCTAGGGATGATGAATATGAAGTTTGCCGAACTCGCACAACAAAAAAACTGCCAATCAAAAAGTATCAAAAATTGACATTGACTCGTCTAGACTGTTGTCTGGACGTTTAGACATCATCATGATATTAGGTAAGTTTCTCGGCTGTGCATACGTCTTCAGTTAATGTCTAATTTTTCAAGAAATTTAACAATCAGTTATGGTACTTTTTAATCACGCCTCGTATTGAGAGATTCAGTTTTCTTTTGGAGGCGGGCTGGGTGGGGGGACTCTTAGGATTCCATATTCTGATATAAAAAAAAAAGCAAATAGCTGAATATGACGTTTACAGCACTTGAACAGACTTGTGTTTAGCAAAAAGTATCAAGAATTGGTACCGACTTGTCTAGACTGTTGTCTAGGTATGCAGACATTATTACTTTATTATATAAGTTGTTCAGATTTACACACATCTCCGTATAAATTCTAAAGTTTGAAATCTTAAAAAATTAAGAATCACCCACGAAATGTATAAATGGTACTGGGGGTAAAGAAAGGAATAACTGCCTTGGAGCGGCGAAAGAGATGCCACAAGAGGAATGTTACTTTATAGTTCAACATTTATCTTTTCAACTAAATAATGTGGTGACACCAAGTGTCGATAGTTATTGAAAACTAATTCGTAGACGATGAAGACTTTTGCGAACAATCGATATGATGTCACGCCAAAAAATATCTCGGTCCGATGAGGTAAACGGAATTATATTTGACAAGATATCTGAAGAGGAAAAATATTTTGGTTTGGTTATTTGTTTAACGGTATATCATCTTTTTATGGGTTAGTTTATGCCGAAATTTGATTCGTTTTGTAAATTTTGATTACAATCATGATTATATTTTTACACATAAATTGCATTTTAATTGCCCTTTTTCTAAGTTGTCTATAATCATTTGTGTACACATTATATATATAATATTATATAATACAATAATTAGTTCATATGTAGCCTTCTTTTTTCTTTTTCTTTTTTCAAATCTTTTTGTCCAGTCCAAGTGGTGCAGATACCACGCGGCACTGACATTGCTACAGTTTGAAGAATTCTTGTTTTATCTCATCAGAGAGATCAGATTTCCATATGATCGATGATCTGTCAATAGCGGTTTTCATGCCTTTCCTACGGTTTATATTAAGATCGCTTTCTGTGGATGATAATACTACCTAGGTATTTGAACTGATCTAATAATTCAGCGTCTTGCCATCTAGTGTATAATGTTCCCATCTTGTTAAAACACATGAACTCGTTGTTATCCCGAAGAAAAATTTTGCAGATCGATCCATAACAAACATTTTAGAGGGGGTCCAACTATTTGAAAATTATGTGGTTAGATAGAAATACTTGATACAATATAACTGTGTAAATTATTTCTGTACAGAATAGTTACTTATATAGCTGTTATTGTTTTACTAAGGATTATTATTAGTTACATGAAACAATATAACTGTGTCCAAAGTATAGGACTTTATTTGAATGGGATGAGTTCTGAGGTGAATAGATTATGAACTTTGAAATATCCCATCATATAGGTAAACAAATACCAAGAAAATTTGGTAGAACCGTGGGAAAATTTGCTAGGCAAAGAGTTAAGAAACAACTATACAAAAATGTAAATATAGATGTACGTTGACCGCAATTCCCTAACCTTTAGGTATTCAATAACACTATACAGGTTGACATGCCGTTAAAATCTGATGAATCAGTCGATTAATCAATCAAATAAGTCAACAACCCTAACTCGAATAACAAAGAATATTACCATGAACTTCCAGTTGAACTGTTATTTTTTATGGATTATTCCTTAACTCTAACATGATCAAAGGGAACCACTCTTGACTGATAATTTTTTTTCCCATTAAACTAACCCTAGACCCTAACAACCCCAACCCTAAGTTAACCCCGTCTCTTTTCCTAGTAGATCAATAAATAAATAAATAATTTATCAGTCAAAAGAGTGATTTCCTATGATGATAATTCAATCCGCTAAATAAGATTTAGATACAAACACAATGCCACATAGATAAAACGGTCAGTCTATCATGATTAATATTATTAGTAATATGTATGAATATTGCGACTATTAATTCATAATCAATATTTTTTATGTAATCAACAATATTTCTTGTTCTAAATTTTAGTTTAATATATATATATATATATATATAATATGTCATTGTCATTTGAAACATCTCACCTGATGATTGCATCGCTATGAAACCAATATGGTTGTGAATGTTCCTTTGTCACCTAATAAATAAGATATGTAAAACCTTATTATATTTATCTTTTATATTATATAACAGCTCTATTTTATATTGAGCACTCTACCAATAATACTGCCTTTGGTACGCCATTCCAGCAAAAAGCTGAAATAGTGACCATCTCACACTTACAGTATATATATATATATATATGTGTGTGTGTGTGTGTGTGTGTGTGTGTGTGTGTGTGTTATTTTGCAGCAATTGTTGTTGTTGTTGTTGTTGTTGTTGTTGTTCAGTATTTCCAACACAATTCCCAGCACCAAAAGAAAAAAAAATGTCCTACAGCTAAAAAGTCATTTTATTGCTGCAATTGTTCCATTTATTTATTGTTTATATTTCTTCTTTTTTTTCTCTCTTTCTCTTTTTTTTAATTTATTTTTTTTTTTTTTTTTTTTTGTTATCTTCGTTCCACTTTAAAGATCCGCTAAAAGGATTTTGTGTCTGTAAACAAGAAGACATGCATTTTTCACACTAAGTGCATGCCAAACATCAGTAACACCCAAGGACTTGATGCTTCAAAAAGAAATGTTGGATTATCTTACCCCTCGTCACACACACACACCACTCACCACACACAACACAACACACACACACACACACTTCACACACACCACATTTTTATTAGACGTTATTTTTCTTATCAAGGACGACACAGACGGAAGGGAAAATCGCACAAATCAGTTACAATGCACTCAAAATATTGCATGAAGTGATGCAAATGAATTTCATTTAACCGATTTAAAAGAGATATGAACATTAACTTCTTTATATGGAATAACTATATATATATATAAAATATATAATATATATATATATATATATATATAATAAAGGTGGCATATACCGATGATTTATGGCTTACCGATGAATCGATCGTTGGATGTGCACAGGATCAGGTTAAGACCGTTGATAAAGACAAAACGAAGTGCTCAATACAAGAGTAGAGCAAATTTATTGAAGAAATGATACAACAGAACCTACTCGAGTTGCCTTAGAATCATCAGGGTTAATCCACTGAATTAATCGAGTTACCGATTAATTGCAGCTGATCACACGTATGTTCATTGAATAATCAATGACATAACGGTGATTAGCTGCAATTAATCGGAATTCGATTAATCAGTGGATTTAACCCTGATAATTCTAGCGACGAAACTTCGAGAGGTTTCTGTTTTATCCATTTCTTCAATATATATATATATATATATATATATATAGAGAGAGAGAGAGAGAGAGAGAGTCCATGGAGAGCGTAAAGAACAGGATATAACCCGATATGCGAACCCAATTTTGTCTGTAAATATTTCACACAGACATTTATACACACACACACACACAATAATATATTATACATATATATATTATATATACGCACATGATTGCTCACAAAGTTACACAGACACATAAACAAAAACACAGTCAGAACGTACTCTCAAAAAGTATACAGCATACGTATACACACATGAACGTGGATTTATAGCTAAGACAATTATATATATATATATATATTATAATATATATATATATATATTGCACGCGAATTTTTATAGCAGTACGTCTTCCGGCAGTCGTGTTGTAGTCTGCGAGTAAGTTAGGGTGGTAGCTTAGTCTTAGGCTTAGGCGCTTGTACTACCAGTTCGACTTTTTATACAAAATGACACTGTCCAATCAGATATAGTGCGGGCGGCACCAAGTATTTACAATATCATTACATCCACACTAGCATGGTCTAAAAATATTTATCATTCTTTTTGCTTCCTTCATTTTTCACTCGTATTCTGTCGGGATTTGCACTTGCCCGGATTGAGAGAGTCCATTGGTATGTCAATTCCCAGAAAATTTTATGGCTCATTTTCTAAGGCTGATTCTTGTTTGTGCACATACCAGAGGTAGTTATGTTCAAATATTTAATTTCTTGTACAAATAATCCACCAATATTATATGCGTTGAAAACAAAGAAAGCAAAAGAAACTAGTGCTATTATCGACCGACACTGAAATTAATAGCACAGTTCACCATATTGTAGTCAGTATCTCATCTACAGAGGAATGTCAACGAAGAAAGGCATGAACGACTACATACAATGTTATTGATTATTATACAATATTAAACTCTTGATTACACTGGTTTACAAAAAATATTTTGTGTCTGAGGGCAAGAATGTGAATAAGGTGTGTTTACTAAAGGGTGTGCTTGATTCAAATTTATAAACCAGTTTGCTCTATATCTCTAGTTTTCTGTCTTTTAAAATGTCTCATTTTAGTATATACTTGAGTATATAATGCTTATTTCAACAGTTGAGCAGCTTGATTACAGATAAAACAGGATAGATAAAGAACATTGCCGAATAATATTACTTGATGACACAATGTACACAATTCATAGTACCGCAGACAGTTAGAAATGTGTTTTCTTATAGATATCTCTGACGCCAGTCATACTGGGCCAGTTGCACTACTGACTGTTGATGAGACGTGTTGCTACGCTTAACTGCCAAAGCTGTTCTTGATATATAGCTATATATATAAGTAAGCAATCACTTACATTTATTGCATTAATAACTAAAAAAGAAGGGACATTAAGTCACACCAAATTAATTATTAACCTCTGAATGAATATACGCCTTTATTGGTACAGTATTGTACAAGTACAGTATGCAATCTAAAAACTAGATGTGATGAGTAAAAATGGATTTCAAAATCTGAAATTCATTCACGCCCAAAAGTAGGTTAAAACAGCTATTTTGTGCTGCCTCAATTTCTTGGTAAACCCGTGTTATCTGGTAAACTCATTCCTAACATATCTTGTGGACTCCTAACACCATGACACACCATTGTCCGTTAGCTCCTTGCGGACACTGGATTGCTGTTTTTGTGCGAGCTTGCAAGTTTCAATGACTAATAGGACAGAAGGCGGGAATGTATTCTGCTGTATCTTGAAAAAAAAAAATTCTTATCAGTTGATGATGTCAACCTTGTCATTTTAATAAAGAATTTCCAGTCCCTAATTTTAAACATTTTCTAGAAAGATCAACCAGAAGACAACATAAAAATAAAAAATAAATAAATATTAAAATGAAAGATTCAACACGTCGAAAATAGTTATTTGAAATATAAATGCATTTTCTGTATATAGCTCAAAAAATATTTTTGTTACGTGTTTTCTTTCTCGTACTTTTAAAAACAATAATTTTCTTTTGAATTAAAGATAAAAAAAAGGCTTTTCTCTTATTCAAACTGGTCTTATTCTTATTTACTTGAAAATCTAAAGATTGAATGTTAACGTCTAAGAAGGTGGTATGTACACCAATTTTTATCATTAATAAAGAATCTATTTAATTTATCTAAACATGTAGATAAAAAAGGCGCAATTTTGCTCCGAGCATTTTGTCCCTTTTATTTTTGTACAATTTAAAATATTAATTATACCTAATTTGTGGAATGATGTTTTTATTTTTGTTTCTAAGTAAGCTGAGAGCGGTTTTAATAATACAAATGATTTTTTTCCCTTGTTCTGTACTTCAAAGTATTACCTCTGTATTTTTCAACGGTATTGTTTTCTGTATAATTATGCCTACAGAGATGATGTTTTTTCTTGCGGTGGTATATTATTATCGTATCTAGTAGATCTTTCTTTGTAATATCTTAAAAATAATACTTAAATCAGGACCTAGTGGAACAAGATATCAGAATTCTTAGTGGTATGACACGGTCGGCAACTCGTATATATATCATGGATTTCATCATCTATTTATACTGCTGTTCAATATGTTGATTCTCCGATTAAATTCTGCCTGCTGATCAACATTAGTATAATTTTGTTTGTGGGAATTAGAATACTCTAATGATTTATAAAATGCTTGATTTAAGTGTATAGTATATATGACATATTATAAATCATCCTGGTTCCTTAGGTATTTATAGTATGTGGTTGTATTTGAAATTGTGTATGTAGTGGTATGTTTGTTTATCGATCTTTAGTCTTTGCGTTGCTTTTGTTTGTGTGTGTGTGTGTGTGATTAAGTTATGAAAATGACATAGACGAATCCACCAGTATAAGTAATAAAGGAATAACCAAATAATAGAAAAAACCCACCAAAAAATGATTTATAGTATCCTCTCTCCTCTCTC
>CM042147.1:40750253-40763835 GCA_023376005.1 Doryteuthis pealeii | reverse complement strand
GTATGAGAGGGGCCCCGCAGACTGGGGGGCTATTTAAAGCCTGGTTAGGCAACCGGTCTAAGGAGAAGAACACTCTGAATTCAAACCTGTTGAACTCCGCTTAAGAAATGTGACCTTGTGTCGCATCCTGCTCGTGCGGAAGAGTTGGTAATATGATATATGTAAAAAATAGGCGGAATATGACGGCCAAGAGAACATTTGGAGTAAGGTGGAACCCGGAGAGTTTCCGACGAACGAATAACGGCGGAAATGAGTTTGAGGCGCTCACGCGCAAAAGGTTAATATATACATGGTTAATTGCATACTGTTTATATGTTTCAAGTATTCCTATCTAACGCAATAATTTTCAAGAAATTATAATAATTTCAAATTGACTATTCTCATATCATATGATTTCAAATAACTAATAATCCTGAGTAAACAAATCTATAGCCTTTAAGTGATTATTCTTAACACAAATAATTAGCACGTTTTTATAAGGTTTCAAGTATTTTTATCTTATAGAAATAATTTCAAACACATCTATTGGACCCATTGATAGGATCCTAACAGGTACTACCACTTCGGTGCCGCTAGCATAATCGATTATCATGGCTAGAAAATGGTATCCGACGACTCGCCATCAAAATTCTGGACGAATTGTGTGTGTTTTACTTCGCAATTCCGCTTACTACGATGTCCGCAGTAAACAGCAGTTTGCCATTAAACCACTCAGAACACTTGAAGTACGTATTATAAGATGCTAATTAAATGTAACTAAATAATGCTGTACTTTCAAATCTGAAAAGAAAATCATATCAACATTGAAAGAGGAAAACAAATGAAAAGTTATTAGAGCACAAATGAAAGGAAACCCTGGCATGATCTAGGTAAAAAGGGTCCAGACAAAACAGCATTAGTTTAAGGCCCTCCAACTTACTACCAACTATATTTTCTATTGTACACCCTGGCCTAAGGAATAAAGACATTAGTTAGGAGACATCCACAGCTGGGTAATATATAAATGGTCATAATCCTTACGTGAGATCAGTCGAAGATATGGGACAATTGAGGAACGCAACAAGAAGCTTTTCTTAAGAAATAATTATCTAATACTAGCTTAAAAGCCACCTTAAAAAGCCACCGCTATCAGGCAGGTAATTAAGCTAGCTCATGCAAAGCGTTTTTTTTGATTAGGCTTTCGGAAAACAGTGACATTTATGTATGGAAGTACATATTAACATTCTGATTCAAGCTTACTTTTTAAAAGTTGAACGATAATCCTTCTGTCTTGGACCACGGCGCGGATGAACATCAGGGGACTATTCAATTGTTAAAAAGACAAGATGATAGGCTCACAGATAGGTGAGACGACGATGCCGGATTCTCTTGTGCCTATGAATTACCAGTAGCTGTAAACAATTAATTCTATATTCTATTTATTGGGTGCCGGGTACTCTGGGGCGCTGGATTTCGGGGCATTAATTTTGAAATATGGTGCGCCAAGATCTTATTCCACAGTTATAGGTTAAAATTGTAATCATACATAGATTAAATGCGTCGGCAAAAATCCTGTAAAAAAATGAACCGAAAAACAATCTAGGCAGGTAATCGTAATTAACGGGAGGACTGTTGATCCGGACCTTAATAGAAATACGTTGGAGATGTTTCTCTCATTTGCTCGGAGGTCAACGGACTGATATCGAAAATGGTATTAATGTTGGTCTAATACATAATAATAACGGCCTCGTCGAAGTAAAGTTGAAAAATTGTGAACAACCCATTAAAGGTATAATTCAGACTGACAGATTCGGATTATTATTAGAAGATGAGATATCCTCTAAGATGTACAGAAAGATTTACTCTATCTCCTAAACTGTCTTGTGGATTGCCATAAAACGTTGGAATTGCCAAAGAAATGGTTGGCATTATTTTGAAAAATAAACAGGAAGATACAACGCTGAAATGACGATGTGACGAAAATGATTATCGAGATACTTCACTGTTATAACTAATTGTTTCATAGAATAGTTTACCCTAATTATTTTTACTTGTAATAAATCCGTGGAGACATTTGTACAACCGATTCTTTCTAAAAACTTTCGTATAAAACATCTTTTTTTAGAAACAAGTTTTTAAAGGGGAATATAATGCCTAAAAGATTGTGCTCCTTTTATAGAATTACTTGTAGCGGCTACATGGCGTCGCCTTAGGTAGAGGGGGAATTTTTAAAATTTAGTCGCGGCAGATCATTATACTGAATCGTGAGTTGGGATCCTCGTGGGATGCCCCATTTAAATCCGCTATGTAAAAAATAGACTTATGCATTGATCTGCTACTCTGAAAAGAATGTTTAAATGTCTACTATCTAAAATATTAAATGAAAAAAAAACCTCCATGTTGATATCATATACATTTTATTTTCTAAATTTCTTCACAATATAAATCAAATACCTATTTTTTTGCTCAAAGACCAAAGCCCTGGTGATATTCTAATGTGTAATATATATTTACTTTTGGTCGTTAAATGTTTATTTCGAATTTTCCTCAGGACATACAATATACACACAATTGCCCTTTATATATGTATACGCATGTCAATTAATGTAAAGTTGTATGTATTTACTGACATTATACAAGTCGAAACACAAGGATCATTAGACGGGGTCCGGTGGCAAAAACGCAAAGCCAAGGCGTGGCTAGTCTCTAAAAAAAGTTGAGTGAAATACCTTTGGGCATTCCCTTTTTGAGACACCTCAAGACGATGTAAAAATAAAACCTTTATATATATAATGTATAGATTTCCTTATTGGATTCATCAATACTAACAAAAGTTTTCCTATTCGTAATTTACACTCATTTCAAATCAATCTATCGATCTATAATATCTTGTCTGTCTATCACTTCCTTTTTTTTAGCATTCTTTCTTTTCTTTTCTTATCTTTCTTATCTTTGCCTTTTCTTTTCTATTTCCTGATTTTCAGTTAATTCCTTCAAACTGTATGATAAGCGATTTCAAGTCCTGAACGAGGCTGTTTGCATTTCACTCGCCCTAATTCTCTTAAAAACGCATTAAATCCGTCTCTTCTATCTCATCTCGGGGTAAATAATGAGGGAAGAGAAAAACATTACTCCGCTTAAAAACTGCCATGTGTCGCCTCCGTTTGTAAGCAGAGTTTTGATTGTTTGTTTGTATTAATTTGTTTATTGGATTTTAAACGGCATATAACACCCGTTTGGGGTTACTGTCATGGCTAAATGGTTAGGAAGTAATAACATATCACGTGGTATTTTATATTTATACTTTTTAGTAAATTGGTTTTAACAATGTGTTAGCATTAATGGGATTATGTGTATGGTAATTGATTAAGTTTCATGTCTAATTCAGAGATTGTTGAATGAATAATATAAGTAAGTAAGTTCGTCGGGGCGGCTAAAGTTGGTAATCAGCCAATCAGCGAGGGAAATCTATCCCTTCTTTAAATGCGCTAAGACCCAAGGAGAGTGTTTCGGCGTCTGAGGTTGGGAGCGATCAACACCTATCCATCAAAGCACCTTACTTTACCGCACAGATCCCTGTGCTACTCATATGCGCTGAGGTTTGGCGAGGACCGGTATCCAACTAGGAATCTTTTGAGTATGTCTAGTCGAATATGCTCTACGAACTGAGCTAACCCCAGGATAATATATTTTAGGGATGGGTATTTCGCCTCTGTAGAGGATGCAGTCTGCGTATTTCCAAGTGGAAAAGAATCTTGTTTTGCAACAATAATCTAATCAATCTACTAAACATGGAGCACCTGTGAAGAATCATACCTCACTAGTAAATACGGTCTGCAGCCTAAGCAAATGCTAAATGTTGCACCGTGCGTGGCACCCAAGAATAAGATGGTCACCCACACTTTTTAAAATAATCTAATAAAAAGACACAATGAAGAAATCATTAGTCTCTATTCTAGTCAGCGTTGACAGTGTCACGCAGCAGTTAAGGAACGAATGAGCCTGTTTTATTAGTGAGATGGGTGCCCATTAAGAACAGACGGTGGCTGTAGCAACCAAGAATTGTGTGTCATGATCAATGCGATGGAATTATCCTGACCACCGCAGACACTCTGATGACGGACGTATCAAACATTTGCGAAGGCCTGATTTACAGGTGACAAGTCAGAAATCAAACTAGGAGATCGTTCATTAAGCCAGTCTCGTGGGATCAAGATATACGAAGATAAAATTCGGCTAGTTGGAACAAAAACGACGCTTCTTTAATAAGTGTGCCCTCCATTGATGGGCAAGGTCCGTGCCACGTCCTCCTTTTAAAAGGACCGTTGGTTATTTTGGTTTACTACATAACAAACCTTTGGTGGGTTATTTAATGCCAAATCTTTGTTTTTATGTACAACTTTTGTTTAACGAATAGAAAGAGGCCCCCCCTCCGATCAATCGGCTGGTTTACGTCTAGCCTAAGCACCTATATGATTTGCCCAACCCTATTTGCCGTTATGGCAATTCCCAAACGACTTTTTATCGTATGAGTGCTAGAAAGGCGTGGTTGCGTCTACAATGTCTTGGGAATGCGTTAAACTGAATTGGTGAGGTTCCATGTTTGGAGGTTTGGGAATGTGGGAGCACCCGCTTCATCACCATTGTTTCCTGGTCCCATCTCTGACCCGGAAGTGGTAGTAGCTGTTAGGGTCCCATCTAATGGGTAAATAGAAAACCATAGAGTTTTTTATAAACAAAATTGAAAATTAATCCATTAAAAATGAAATTTTCAAAACTTTGACGGCATTTAAAACATTTTTGAATAACCAATTACCAATAGAAGTATTCGGCAATAAAATAAACCCAGGGGTTGACATGCCCCGTAAAATCCACCAACCAAACCAAACCAATTAACGAATAGATGAATATGTTTGTTTGGTTATTAACCTAAGTATAAATAGATTTTATCAAATTCCAATGTGGTATCAATATATTGGGTAAACACTAATTTTCATGATATATTGCGTATTTAACACTTCCTGAGTATCCCTGGCAGTAGTGACATGAAAGGCGTACTCACAACTACCCCAGACTCCAGAAATTGGAACCTCACCAATTAGATGCAGTTTAGCATCGTATCCAGGACACTTTTGAAAGGAATTTAATATCTTGAAAATAAACATGAGAGGGTTTTTTAGAGGGCGCGACTAATATGCCTGTCATTCTTTGCTCAATTGAGATCAAGTGATAATTACTTTTGAGTCACTCCTCTATGTGATACTTAGCAAGAGATGAAAAATAACTTTATATCTTTGCCTACTTTAAGACGCTCACGATGGATCTCCCCACAACTAGCGAGCAAAGTACAAAAATTAATGGTTAGTGGCATTATAATTGAACAGAACGATTCGATTCACAATAATAATAGGACTTACTTGAATAGAGTAAAGTTCTGAGGTGAATAGATAGTGAACCTGATATCCGATCATACAGGTGAAAACTAACCAGAAATTTGGTACAGTCGTAGGGGAAAATTTGGTAGGCAAAGCAGTCAATAATGCCAAGCTGCCAGCAAAAACGAAACGCTGAAATGTACAAGTCGAAATGAATTGTTTGGATTAACTATAATTGGAAATTCATAGCAAGCAGACATCGTCTTTAAGAAAAGGAAAGAAACAAAGAATGAACCAAAATGTACAGATTTCCAGGAAAATGACAGAAAAGAAAAGAAAATACAATTCAGTAGTATAATCGAATCAGTATCAGGAAGACAATTCTGCAAAAAGACGTCACATAAAAAGACATTTTCTTTTTTCTTTTTTTTATAAGAAACTTATAAAAAGAATACAACGAAAACATAATTGAGAATTATGTTTTTTAGGCAACTTTTGCAAGACAATAGCACGTGGGGAAAGAGGGTGCGTCTAATGTCGTGGTGGTAAACGCGCTCGACTGTGACATGGTAGTAAATGAGTTTCGAACCCGCGTTGTGCTATTAAGTTGATTTTCGAACTAAAACTTGGGTGGTAACTAGTAACCCTCTACCCCCAGCGATGGTTAAGTAATATTATTATTATTATTATTGTATAATTGTCTAATGGTAAATACAGGGGATTTTAGGAACATTAGTACTGTCATCGAAGTTTATTTTAATTTAGTTTAAGAAGGATTTTTATATCTAATATGTAGGGGTTTCTAAAAAAATGTTTCGCAATGATTATTTTGGCATTAACTGTTTGCCTACCAAATTTCCCTTACGGCTGTACCAAATTTTCTTGGTTGATGGGATATTTCAAATTAGTATCTAATTCACCTCAGAAACTATTCAAGTAAAGTCCTATTATTTGATTTCCCAGTGTAACAAGTGTCACCCTGCGAGAGCCGCTACAGGTTGGTTTAACGGTAGGGTTGACAGTGATGGGATAGCCAGCTGTAAGCGGCTTAAACATAGACAAATAGTTAAAATAATCCCACAAAGGTTGATATTGCCATTAAACAAAGAAATCAAAAGCAACCAAACGAAGAGTAAGTAAAAAAGTTTTCAAAATGGCAATCAAGTAGACAAGGACTTGTTTTTGTTTTCTTGTTTTTTTTACATTTTATTTATTTATATGTAGTTTAAATAGAATTTGAAGAAGAAAATGCCAAGTGTACTGAAATATAGAGTAAATGGAATAGTATAATCCATTTGTGATTCTAGGTAAATTTCATTTAGAACACTTTCAGCACTCCTTTACAAAAATAACAATAGAGGGTTGTTTCAAGTAATTCCACCAAACACTTAGAATTTGTAGAAACAATTAATAATGGTTCAAAGTAAACTAATTCTATTTAATAATAATCTTTTGTTTCCACAACACATGGATTTCAGTATTCTTATCTAATAACAATAATTTTAAACTTAATTGCAGGATTACATATCGGAAAGCAATATACATTTCCTGTCTCTAAGACAATTCCTTTTTCGGAAATTTTCTGTCACTCGCTAAAACCGGTTGCCAATACTTGTTAAGTATCTGGCCGCCATTGCTTGTCCAGTTGTAAAAGAACTTAAAGTAATAAGTAAGTCCTGAGTTATAGAATCCTTTGTAAGTGAATAAGTCTGTGATATAGAATCCTTTGGTAAGTGGATAAGTCCTGTGATAATAGAATCCTTTGTAAGTGATAGTCTGTGATAATAGAAATCATTTGGTAAAGTAATAAGTCATGTGATTAGAATCCTTTGGTAAGTCAATAAGCTCCTTGGTCCATCGTCCAAGAAGATCCAAGTAGTAGTGAGCTAAGAATAGGGATCAAGCCAATATATTAATAATATCAGTCAGCAGAGCCTGCCAGTGAATTGGACAATAGGTTGGTCACATGTTTCATCGGCGAGTCTATAAGTAGCGTAAGCCACTGGTACACACCTTATATCGGAAGAATTCAACACATACTAAAGTTTAAAGATCCACCAGTTGCGCTACTATTTACCCATGGCTTGAGAAAGAATAGTTGGGTTCATACATTTTTTCACAAGAGTATTAAACGTTAAATGTAAAATGCAAACAGCCTCGTCCTAGGATTGGAAACTCGGTATCACGTGTCCATTAACTACGAGGATAATTCATTACACATCAAAGCGCCACCAAATAACTTATGATTTGTAGTAAAATTATATGAATTTCAATTACGCTAAATACCAGTTTTAATAACAATATTTCTTGCACACAGTCATATGGTTTCAGTATTCATAATCTAATAACAATAATTTTTTTCTAATCCAGATCTAATTTGACCCAATGATAAAACCTAAACCGTTAATCAATAGCATATAGTGGCTATGATCACTTAGGTGTGGAATTATAGTAAGCCTACTACTTTGGTATGAATATAATTAAAGAAAACGTTTCAATGAATCCTTATAGTAAAAACCTTTTCCAATGTAATTTCTTTAGTTAAAAACATTTCAAATGGGAATTTCTATAGTAAAACTCTTTCCAATACATGGTCACCATATGAACTTTTCGGCCGATCCTCGTATATATATATAATTTATATATATATATATTATATATATATTATATGTGTGTGTGTGTGTGTCTTGTCTGTCTGTCTGTCTGTCTGTTTGAAATTGCACACGCATAATATATATATATATATATATTATATATATATATATATACTAGTGAGAGTAAGTAAATAAACAATGTGTTTTATTTGATATGGCTTTTAGCCGAACAATTTTTCGGCTAAAAGCCCAATATCAAATAAACACATGTTTAATTTACTTACTCTCGTACTGTCGTGTAGCAAGTCAACAAAAAGTGGATACGAATAAGTTCAAAAACAAATGAGAATCTGGGAATGCCCAGCTGGTGTAGTGGTTAGAATACCCCACCTGTCAGCTTGGCAGTCGAGGTTTCGAGTCACACATGGGGCATTCTCATGTCTAATAACCTTGCAGATGAGACCTAATAGGTCGAAATGTACATTCAGTGGAGAGTGACATTTCTCGAATTTGTTTAGCCTTACATTTGAACATATATGCCGCCTAAATTCATTAATAATTAACTAATTACTTTTTCCAAAATTATGTATGACTTCAATTAAGCACATATCCTCCAAACAAAATAGATAGAATAGATAACAATGTGTGTGTGGTGTGTGTGCTGTGTGTGTGTGTGTGTTGTAACTCTTTTCTACGTTATCAAAAAACATCCATTTGAAATCCTCAACCCTATCACACAAAGAATATATATATTTACCATCCTTTTAACAGATTTTGAATTTAGAGTTTTTCTTACTCCTAGACTGGATACTTAACCCAATCTGTCCTAACGATTACCCATAGGTGAAATCGATAATATCAGATTCATACCTTTCCCGAAGGTATTAGCGCGCCTTTGCGAAATGTAAACAGCTCGTTCAGATTTGAACTCGTTCTCGCCGTGTCCATTTCCTTGCGAACGGTAACCAATACACCAGAGAGCCTCCACAACCAGAATAATACGCCACATTCCAGTGATCAATTGTGTTCGAATATATATATATATATAGTATATATCTATATTATATATATAATAAATATACCATATATTATATATAAATATATATATATATATATAGTATATATAATTATACACGAGCACAGTTGGCTTGTGACTCTTCTTAGATGTCACGTGCAGGAAGATTGAAGTTTTTGAAATGGAAGTTTCTTTTTTTTTTTATCGATATCATAAGCGATCTCCTTTCTCAGTAGGCCAACACAAACTGAAATCATCTAACTTTCGACTTTGAATATCAATATTAGAATAAGTTATGAGAAAAGAAGAGAAAAAAAATCAAATGAATGTGGATTAAACATCCAATGAGAAAAAAAGCACTGAAATTGTATATAAATAACGTCCTTAATGTTAACCTAATTCAATCTGAAGTTAAAAATTTTAATCATCAAATCATCATCAATCATTATCATTCATCAACAATGTAAAGAGCACACAGTCCTCTCTCTCTCTCTCTCTCTCTCTCTCTCTTCTTCTCTCATCATCTCTCTCTCTCTTCGTTCTCTCTCTCTCGCTTCCTTTCTTTTCATCTTTTTCATCATGTTTCGATTGAAAACGGATTAGCGTTATCACTGCCCGCACGTTCATGCCCCTCTTTCTATCATTCCCACTACACTCTTTCTTTTAATTTTCTTAACCTTATACTTTTTTCTGTGTAAGCATGTCCTTTTCTTTGTGTAGGATGTTTATTTTTCTATTCCCTTTTTTCTTTATTATAAAAACGAAGAAGTAAAGAATTCGGCGGATAAGTAGCATTGTCTCTCTCTCTCCGTCTCTCTCCTCTCTCTCGCTCCTCTCTCTCTCTCTCTCATCTCTCTCTCTCTCTCTCTCTCTCTCTCTCTTCTATCTATCTATCTATCTTTATCTATCTATCTAATCTAAATATATATATGTATATATATATATATATAATATATACATATATATATATATTATATATATATATTATCTTACTTGGCCATCGTTCTTGGTTTAACTTATTTTGACAGCACCCAATACCAACATACAGACCTGGGTGAATGTAATTTTTTGGCTGGTCGGTCAACACTGGTATGTCCATGTATAGGAGTCCAATTGACAGAACGGTCAGCTTACTGATATTTTCTACTTCTCCCAGCAGTGCCACCCAAAATGCCTAGTGTTTGACTTGCTTGGATTGTTTGTGAGATTTGGATGATGGATAAATTGGCGACAGAATTTTCGTAGAACATAACGAACAGTTCCCATCCACACTTTTTCTATACAGCGTTTTCGTTAGAGTCTAAGTGGTGCAATCATAACAATAGTACTGATACACCTTACAATCAATAGCAGTCCCCTACTTTTCTTTTTTCACTCTTTGCTACTAAAATTGTTCCACCATAACTGTACCAAAATTAATTTTGGTATTTTTAACCTGTATGATGAGAATTCAAAAGTTCACCTATCTATTCATCTCAGAACTTAATTATATTCAAATAAAATACGATTATTATTATAATCTGAGTCGTTTGTTCAATTATAATGACTGACCTCAGTGGGCTTACGTTAGGAAATTCGCAGTGGAAGAACGAGCCATCTGTGATCGGTTTAAAGTAGGCAAAGCGGTAAATCAAATAGAAGCGCCAAAGAGCAACCACATCAAGACAATCATCCTACGTTTTTGAAAGTAGGGTAATGCTTAACATTAAAAAAATTTTTCTCCTATTGAAAAATGGGTTCAAAAGAAATTGATTACGGTCAGCTACGCTGAAAACACCGGTTTCTCGCTAGAAACACCGAAGTTAAGGCAGCGTGAGTCTGGTCAAATACTTAATTGGGTGATCAACTTAAGCAACCATCGTAGTAAGCGAGTTCGAACTCCAGTTTAACCTTCTTTTCGACTAATACGCCTTGGGAAAGGTAGTAACCCCCTCATCCATCCCGCTGTGGATTAAATTTAGTCATCATTAACTAGTTCTTTTCTACAAGGATGGAGTTGGCATTAAATAACTCAAGAAGGTTGATATGCTATTAAAGAAAGAACCTAAATCAAACGAGCAGTTTGGGTGAAAGTTTTCAGTGCCTAAACCAAAATGAAATGATTTGTTTTTACATTTTTATTATTCATCTTTATTTATTTATTTAAATATGTAAGTTAATAGAAATTTGAAGAAGTAAATGCCAAGTGTACTGAACTATAGAAGTAAAATGGAATAGTATATCCATTTTGTGATTCTAAGGAATTTCATTTAAGAACATTTTCAAGGCACTCCTCATACAAATAACAATAGAAGGGTTGGTTATATGTTTCAAGTAATTCCAACCAAAACACTTTAGATTTGGTTAAACAATTATATAGTTTTCTAGTAACTAATTTCTATCAAGCCATAATCTTTTCTTTCCACTACACTATGTGGTTTCAAGTATTCTAATAATTTTTAAAACTTAACTGCAGGATAACATACGGAATAGCATATACATTTCCCGTCTCTAAGACAATCCTTTTTTTGAATCTTTAGTACTTCTCCGATACAAAACAATGTTTGTTGGGTCTTGGCATTAAGTAAGTTTACGTAGCCCCTCTAACAAGAAGAAGACAGCATCCAAGGGATACGAAACGTGGTGCAGTAACATTAATACCTCATGCCACACAAATCCTCGGGCGCTCGGGTTACATTATCAAACGTAATACAAGAGGTTTATCTCAGGGCACAGGACGCAAAGGGATCGTTGTTTTATTCCATGCAAACCCTGCTTAACAGGGGACTTCCTCCTTTTTAGGGAACGGTCAGTGAAATAATATAGCCCACTGCGAGTGGGGGAGGGGTTCAAAGAAACGTGGCGTGACGACACATTCCGTCAACGGTACGGTCACTCAGTTTGTCTGTGTAACAAATTCTTTTCCTGGTCGGACAAGTGATCTCACAGGGTTAGGATTCGTTTGCAATAAGAAAATTTATTTTATCGGACAAGAATCAAACTGAGAAAGAGAGAAAGGGGGACAGTTTTTTTGTTGTCAGTTCTATTTCTGCTAATGTATGCCTTAACCACCCGGTCTGTCCGTTCCTCTGCCCGTGCTACCTCGACTGCAAATAATTAAAACTAAACTGACTAACTCTAATTGTCGGGCTTTGTGTCTCATCATTTAAGTAATATTTTAATTCAGATTTCCAGAACATTCTCAATGTGTTCGAATTCTGATTGGCTGTTGCTAGCGTCATAAGTCGCTGACTAAGATTTTTTCCATCAAAATTTTTTCCCGCCCCCAACCCCTTCCGGTCCCGAGTCAGGGAAAGATAACCCATATCTTTCAAAACTTACAAATATAATTCTCTTTTTGATTAATTTGATTTAGTTTCTTTGTTTAATGGCATATCAATCTTCGTGACTTATGTAATATATTTAGTGATTAAAAAAATATGTTAATGGTAGAAAAGTTTAATTCTAAATCAGAGTAGGTGTGTCAGTAATCTGAAGGGATGTATGTTAAAGGAAAAAACTTTGATTTAAAAACCAGAAAGTAATAGGTCACTAAATTCTTTTTTTTCATCTTGTGAAATAAACAAACGAAACCCTTTTTAGAATCCTTCTAAAAACAATATTGTTAAATATCCAGACATTATGGCGACAGAAAAGGGTAGGACTTTGATTCTGTTTAAAACATTAAAATCTACCTAAACTTTTAGGTAGGGGCGGGAAAAATTTTGATTGGAAAAAATCTTAGTCAGCGACATTATGACGCTAGCAACAGCCAATCAAATTCGAACACATTTTGAGAATGTTCTGGAAATCTTGAATTAAAATATTACTTAAATGATGAGACACAAAGACCCGACAATTAGAGTTAGTCAGTTAGTTTAATTATTTGAGTCGAGGTTAGCACGGCAGAGAACGGACAGACGGGGTTAAGGCATACATAGACAGAAATAGAACTGACAACAAAAAACTGTCCCCCTTTCTCTCTTTCTCAGTTTTGAATTCTTGTCCGATAAAATAAATTTCTTATGCAAAACGGAATCCTACCCTGTGATGATCACTTGTCCGACCAAGAAAAGTAATTTGTTTACACAGACAAACTGAGTGAACCTTACCGTGACGGAATGTGTCTCACGCACGTTCTTTGAACCCTCCCCCCACTCGCAGGGGGCTATATTATTTCACTGACCGTTCCCTAAAAAAGGAGGAAGTCCCCTGTTAAGCAGGGTTTGCATGGAATAAACAAACGATCCCTTTGCGTCCTGTGCTGAGATAACCTCCTTGTATACGTTTGATAATGTAACCCGAGCGCCAGGATTTGTGTGCATGATGTATTAATGTTACTGCACCACGTTTCGTATCCCTTGGTGCTGTCTTCTTCTGTAGAGGGCTACGTTAAACTTACTTAATGCCAAGACCCAACAAACCATTGTTTTGTACGAGAAGTACTAAAGATTTCAAAAAAAGGGATGTCTTAGAGACGGGAAATGTATATGCTATTCCGTATGTTATCCTGCAGTTAAGTTTAAAAATTATTAAGAATACTTGAAACCACATAGTGTAGTGGAAAGAAAAGATTATGCTTGAATAGAAATAGTTACTAGAAACTATATAATTGTTTACAAATTCTAAGTGTTTGGTGG
>CM042147.1:40690253-40745253 GCA_023376005.1 Doryteuthis pealeii | reverse complement strand
TAAAATCCCTGTAATTACATTAACAATTTATACAATAATAATAATAATAATATTACTTAACCCATCGCTGGGGGGTGAGAGGGTTACTAGTTACCTACCCAAGTTTGTTAGTTCGAAAATCAACTTAATAGCACAACTGGGGTTCGAACTCATTTACTACCATGTCACAGTCGAGCGCGTTACCCACCACGACATAGCGACCCTCTTTCCCCACGTGCTATTGTCTTTGCAAAAGTGCCTAAAAAACATAATCTCAATTATGTTTTCGTTGTATTCTTTTTATAAGTTTCTTAAAAAAAAAAAAAAGAAAATGTCTTTTATGTGACGTCTTTTCAGAATTGTCTTCCTGATACTGATCGATTATCTACTGAATTATTTTCTTTTCTTTTCTGTCATTTTCCTGGAAATCTTACATTTTTGGTTCATTCTTTGTTTCTTTCTTTCTTAAAGACGATGTCTGCTTTGCTATAGAATTTCCAATTATAGTTAATCCAACAATTCGATTTCGACTTGTACATTCAGCGTTTCGTTTTTGCTGGCAGCTTGGCATATTGACTCTTTGCCTACCAAATTTCCCCACGACTGTACCAAATTTTCTGGTTAGTTTTCACCTGTATGATCGGATATTTCAGAGTTCACTATCTATTCACCTCAGAACTTACTCTATTCAAGTAAAGTCCTATTATTATTGTAATCCGAATCGTTCTGTTCAATTATAATGCACTAACCATTAATTTTTGTACTTTGCTCGCAGTTGTGGGAGATCCATCGTGAGCGTCTTAAAGTAGGCAAAGATATAAAGTTATTTTCTAATCTCTGCTAAGTATCACATAGAGAGTGACTCAAAAGAATATCACTTGATCTCAATTGAGCAAAAGAATGACAGGCATATTAGTCGCGCCCTCTAAAAACCCTCTCATGTTTATTTTCAAGATATTTAAATTCCTTCAAAAGTGTCCTGGATACGATGCTAAACTGCATCTAATGGTGAGGTTCCAATTCTGGATTTCTGGGGAGTGTGGAGTACGCCTTTCATTGTCACTACTGCCAGGGATACTCAGGAAGTTAAAAACGAATATATCATGAAATTAGTTCTACCAATATATTGATACACATGGAATTGATAAAATCTATTTATACTAGGTTAATAACCAAACAAACATATTCATCTATTCGTTAATTGGTTGGTTGGTTGGTTGGATTTTACGGCATGTCAACCCCTTGGGTTATTTTATGCCGAATACTTCTATTGGTAATTTGGTATTCAAAAATGTTTAATGCCGACAAAGTTTTGAAATAATTTCATTTTTAATGGATAATTCAATTTTGTTTATAAACTCATGTTTTCTATTTAACCCATAGATGGGACCCTAACAGGTACTACCACTCCGGGTCAGAGTGGACCAGGAAACAATGGTGATGAAGGGGTGCTCCACATTCCCCAAACCTCCAAAACTGGAACCTCACCATCAGTTTAACGTCATTCCCAAGACATGTAGACCCGCAACCACCGCCTTCTAGCACTCATACGATAAAAAGCGTTGGGAATTGCCATAACGGCAATAGGGTTGGGGCAATCATATAGGTGCTAGGGCTAGACGTAACCAGCCGATTGATCGGAGGGGGCCTCTTCTATTCGTTAACAAAATGTACATAAAAACAAGATTTGGCATTAAATAACCCACAAAGGTTGATATGTCATTAAACAAAATAACCAACGGTCCTAAAAGGAAGACGTGGCACGACCTTGCCCAATCAATGGAGGCACACTTTTATTAAGAAGCCGTCGTTTTTGTTCCAACTAGCCGAATTTTATCTTCGTATATCTTGAATCCCACGAGACTGGCTAATGAACGATCTCCTATTTGATTTCTGACTTGTCACCTGTAAATCAGGCCTTCGCAAATGTTTGATACATCCGTCATCCAGAGTGTCTGCGGTGGTGCAGGATAATTCCATCGCATTGATCTGACACACAATTCTTGGGTTGCTTACAGCACCGTCTGTTCATAATGGGCACCCATCTCACTAATAAACAGGCTCATCGTTGCTTAACTGCTGCGTGACACTGTAACGCTGACTAGAATATGAGACTTAATGATTTCTTCATTGTGTCTTTTTATTAGATTATTTTAAAAAGTGTGGGTGACATCTTATTCTTGGTGCCACGCACGGTGCAACATTTAGCATGCTAGGCTGGCAGACCATTACTAGTGAGTATGATTCTCACAAGGTGCTCCATGTTTAGTAGATGATTAGATTATTGTTGCAAACACAAGATTCTTTCCACTTAGAATACGCAGACTGCATCCTCTACAGAGGCGAAATACCCACTCCCCTAAAATATATATCCTGGGTTAGCTCAGTCGGTAGAGCATTCGACTAGAAACCAAAAGATTCCTAGTTGGATACCGGTCCTCGCCAACTCAGCGTATGAGTAGCACAGGGATCTGTGCGGTAAAGTAAGGTGCTGATGGTAGGTGTGGCGCTCCACCTCAGACGCCGAAACACTCTCCTTGGTCTAGCGCTATTTAAAAGGGGATAGATTCCCTCGCTGATTGGCTGATACCAACTTTAGGCCGCCCCGACGACTTTACTTACTTATATATTCATTCAACAACTCTGAATATAGACATGAAACTAATCAATACCATACAACATAATCCCCAATAATGCTAACACATTGTTAAAACCAATTACTAAAAAGTATAAATATAAATACACGATATGTATTACTTCCTAACCATTAGGCATGACATAACCCCAAACGGGTTTATATGCCGTTAAAATCAATAAACAAATAAACAAACAAACAATCAACAACTCTGCTACAAACGGGAGGCGACACAGGGGCAGTTTTTAAGCGGAGTAATGTTTTTCTTCCCTATTATTTACCCCGAGATGAGATAGAAGAGACGGATTAATGCGTTTAAGAGAATTAGGGCGAAGTGAAATGCAAACAGCCTCGTTCAGGACTTGAAATCGCTTATCATCAGCTTGAATGGAATTAACTGAAAATCAGGAAATAGAAAAGAAAGAAAGAAAGAAAGAAAGAAAGGAAAGAATGGTAAAAGAAAGGAAGTGATAGACAGACAGATATATATAGATCGATAGATTGATTGAAATGAGTGTAAATTACGAAATATGGAAAACTTTTGTTAGTATTGATGAATCCAATAAGAAATCTATACATATATATATAAAGGTTTATTTTACATCGTCCTGAGGTGTCTCAAAAAGGGAATGCCAAAGGTATTCACTCAACTTTTAGAGACTAGCCACGCCTTGGCTTTGGTTTGCACCGGACCCCGCTCTAATGATCCTTGTGTTCGACTTGTATAATGTCAGTAAATACATACAACTTTACATTAATTGACATCTATACATATATAAAGGGCAATTGTGTGTATATGTATGTCCGGAGGAAAATTCGAAAATAAAACAATTAACGACAAAGTAAATATATATACACATTAAATATCACCAGGGCTTGGTCTTTGAGCAAAAATAATAGGTATTTGATTTATATTTGTGAAGATAATTAGAAAATAAAATGTATATGATATCAGCATGGAGGTTTTTTTTTCATTTAATATTTTAGATAGTAGACATTAACATTTCTTTTCAGAGTAGCAGGATCAATGCAAAGTCTATTTTTTTACATAGGGATTTAAATGGGGCATCCCACGAGGATCCAACTCACGATTCAGTAATAATGGATCTGCCGGACTAAATTTTAAAAATCCCCCTCTACCTAAGGCGACGCCAGGTAGCCGCTACAAGTAATCTATAAAAGGAGCACAATCTTTTAGGCATATTATTCCCCTTTAATAAACTTGTTTCTAAAAAAAGATTGTTTTATAGAAAGTAGAATTGCCACGGATATTACAAGTAAATGGTAACTATTCTATGAAACAATTAGTTATACAGTGATGTATTCGGATAATCATCGTCACATCGTCATTCAGCGTTGTATCTTCCGGTATTTTCAATAATTGGCCAACCATCTGGCAATTCCAAACGTTTTATGCAATCCACAGAAGTAGGGAGTAGAGTAAATTCTTCTGTACATCTTAGAGGATATCTCATCTCTAATAATAATCCGAATGTCAGTGTGTCACAATTTTTCAACTTTACTCCGAGAGGCCGTAGCCCAACATATAATACCATTTTCGAATCAGGTTGACCTCCTGAGCAAATGAAAAACATTCCAAGTCGAATCCGGACCAACAGTCCTGAAATTAGATTACTGCGATTGTTTTCGGTCATTTTTTACAGGATTTTTGCGACGCATTTTTTAATTGTATGATTACAATTTTTATAACTTGGAAAAAGATTTGGGAATATTCAAAATTAATTGCGAAATCCAGCGAAAGGCACCCATGAAATAGAAATAATTGTTAGTACGGAAATTAAGGCCTATCTACATCAATTTGTTTTTAAATTAAGTGGCAGCAGAAGAATTATCGTTCAACTTTTAAAAAGTAAGCTTGAATCAGAATTTAATATGTACTCCATACATAAAGTGTCACTGTTTTTCCGAAAGCCTAATCAAAAAACCTTTGCATGAGCTAGCTTAATTACCTCCTGATAGGGTGGCTTTTAAGCTAGTATTAGATAATTATTCTAAGATAAAGCTTCTTTGTGGTCTCAATTGTCCATATCTTCGACTGATCTCGTAAGGATATGACATTTTATATATTACCCAGCTGTGATGTCCTAACTAATGTCTTTATTCCTTAGGCCAGGTGTACAATAGGAAAATATAGTGGTAGTAAGTTGGAGGCTTAAAACTAATGCTGTTTGTCTGACCCTTTTTACCTAGATCAGGCCAGGTGTTTCCTTTCATTTGTGCTGAATAACTTTTTCATTTGTTTTCCTCTTTCAATGTTGATATGATTTTCTTTTCAGATTTGAAAGTACAAGATTATTTAGTTACATTAATTAGCATCTTATAATACGTACTTCAAGTGTTCTGAGTGGTTTAATGGCAAACGTGCTGTACAGCGACATCGTAGTAAGCGAATGCGAAGTAAAACACACACAACTTCGTCCAGAATTTGATGGCGAGTCGTCGATACCATTTTCTACCATGATAATCGTTATGCTAAGCGCACCGAAGTGGTAGTACCTGTTTAGGATCCTATCAATGGGTCCAATAGATGTGTTTGAAAATTATTTCTATAAGATAAAAATACTTGAAACCATATAAACGTGCTAATTATTTGTGTTAAGAATAATCACTTAAAGCTATAATTGTTTACTCAGGATTATTAGTTATTTGAAATCATATGATATGAGAATAGTCAATTGAAATTATATAATTTCTTGAAAATTATTGCTGTTAGATAGGAATACTTGAAACCATATAACAGTATGCAAACGATTATTATTAACCTTTTGCCTACCAAATTTCCCCGCGGCCTTACCAAATGTTTTTGGTATTTTTTACATATATATATTTACCAACTCTTCCGCACGAGCAGGATGCGACACAAGGTCAATTTCTTAAGCGGAGTTCAACAGGTTTGAATTCAGAGTTTTCCTTCTCCTAGACCGGTTGCCTAACCAAGGTTAAATAGCCCAGTCTGCCCTACTATTTACCCATAGCTGGAGGAGAGTAGGATTCATACCTTTCCCAAGGGTATTAGCGCTAAGTGAAACGCAATTATCACGGCCAGGATTTGAACTCGGGGCAACGAGTCCATTTCCCATGACTTTAACCATTACACTACGCGCTTCCTTCTATTTTTTTACATATATGATGGGATATTTCAACGTTCACGATCTGTTAATCTCAAACACATTCTATTCAAATAAAATCCTATTATAATTGTAATCTGAGTCCCGCTCAATTATAATGAACTAACCATCAGTTTTTGTACTTTGCTTGAGTGTGATATGCATAGATCGCATTAATCATTATTAGATAGGAATACTTTATATCATATAACTATCAATGATCATATGTATTTACCAACCCTTCCGCACGAAATGACATAAGGTCAAGTTTTAAGTTGAATTTACCCTGTCTGAATTCAGAGTTTTCTTTTTCCATACAAAATTTAAAGAGCCCAGTCTGCCCTACTATTTACCCATGTGTAAAGGGAGAATTGTTGGATGCATACAATTGCCAAGAGTAACCAGTTTTGTCCTGGGTTGGAATTCGGTGTGTCATTTCAATTTCCTATGGTTAGTATGGGTTAGTATGGGTTACCATACTTAAGATGGGGCGGGAAATTTGCATTTTTCCCTAATGACGATATTAAAACAAATCAAAAAACGATGCTAAGAAGGTTTATCCTGAATACCTAAGAAAAATTTGAATAAAAATGGGAATAAGAATATAAAAAAATGTGTGTGTGTCAACTTTTTGCGTCTCCCGGGATCACGTGATACCTTTTTGATGCACACAAACAATATTGCATTTTGAACCATTGAATTATAAAGCGTTTCCTTCTGATTGTAAAGGAACTAAATAATGATTTCAATGACTATCGAAGGTGGACTAAAAACAATAAAAAAAAAAAAAATAAACAAAAAAAAAAAACAAAACAAAAACATACATGCATGCGTGTCCACGTCCACACACACACACACACACACACACACACACACACACACACACACAATTAAAAATAATAACGGTAAACAGGAATACAGAAACTAATATATTCAACCATTCGCCTACGTCTCTTCCACCAAATTCATTTTCAAACTGATTTTGGTATTATTCCAATGCAGCTTTGGCATTCAAAATGATGTATACATTCGTGTTCCAAAAGCAAAATGATCTTTTCCATGAGTTGATCAGAGGATTCATGAGCCGTGTCATCTCTGCAATTCATTGCCAGAAAAGTAAATTTAGAACATTGTAACTAAAGCTGATTTCCATATCAAGTATTACCATAATTCCCAATGCAGTCATTAGAAAGACCTTGAGAATATTGTGAAAATTTGCAGAAATTTCCTTTGTGTTATGAACTGCTTTTTCAACAAGTAGTGATTAGTCTACAGTATTTTAAGATTAATATAACATCATTATTAACTCTGGGCTACTTTCCGGTTTTACTATAGTAAACAAAAATGCCATGAAAAATCCATTCCATTGTAAATTATGATTGTAGCGAGTTTGATATAGGAGACATGTTTTTATATTCCTCTTCGAACTGGATATTTACTGTCAGCAGATTTCAAAAACTAAGACTATCAACCAATTGGATTTTTTTCTAATAGAGTAATATATTTTGGAACAAAATGCTTAATCATATCAAAAGCAGCAATAGTATAAAATAATTTAAGATTAATTTGGATGATTTCATAAATAATGGTAAGAAAAATAATTTAAGAGAGATTTTTTGGAACTATCGGATGAATTACTTAACACAATTTGATTTGTATATCGATATTGCATTAATAGTGTATATATTTTGTGGAAAGATTATTTCCTTTTTTTGTTTTACCCCACACAGGGATTTCAACTGAATGAGGCACTGGACGTATAGCTGAAGGTAGACTGGAATATTCAAATTTATATTTGTTTTTCTTGTTATATGGTATATATATTCATTAAACAAAAGTAACAGTCTGTTCAATGATATTTGGGCTCCCTCCAAATCATAGGTATACCAATTGCCAACTTATCACGCGTTTCCTTGATCCCCATCCGTAAACTCTTAACACCCTGCTTTCACATCTGTTGAGGGGTCCAAGACTTGTCTTAATCAACAAGTTTTGATTTAAAATATGCAAAATAGACTAGGTTTACATATGTGCTGATGTTTGTTCTTTGATTGGGAATCAACCTAGTCACCAGATCTGAATAATTCTCCTTCCTTTTCAATAAAATAATCAACGCAATCAGCTGACCAGTTCTATTACTTACAGACAAACAATACAATTGTGCTTATTTTGGGAGTAAACTGTAGAGAAATAACTTAACGCGATAGAAAAAAACTGACTGCAGTTTTGAAATCAGCATACCAGTATTAGTCTAAATCAAATAAAAAATCAAAGTCAACAGAAATTATGTCTAAAATTGTTCCCCAATGTAATTTAATACCATATGACAGCACCATTCATAACTAAATACAAGATGATCATTTAATTCATGAGTTAATACTAGATAACTCGTGAACCAATACCGAGATAATATTGATATTTACAATTAGGAAGGAGTAAAAATTACTATCGAATCAAAAGCCTTATCCTGGGCAACCCGAGGGTTATTGCCCACCAATCAAACTCAATGACCCAAAGAGTTTTCCCTGCAACCATTTCAGACTACACTACGCTCCCTGTCAAATAATAGATTATACCAAATTATCTATTGTTTAATATTAGGTTAATTTTCATTGAACTCATGAAAAATTGCTGCATAAGCATACATACACACACCCTATATATATTTACCAACCCACGAGCAGGATACGACACAAGGTCAATTTCTTAAGCGGAGTTTATCAGGTTTGAATTCAGAGATTTCCTTCTCCTAGAACGGTTGCCTAACCATGGTTAAAGAGCCCAGTCTGCCCTACTATTTACCTATAGCTGGAGGGAGAGTAGGATTCATACCTTTCCCAAGGGTATTAGCGCTAAATGAAATGCAATTAACACGTCCAGGATTTGAACTCGGGGCGACGAGTCCATTTCCCAAGACTTTAACCATTACACCACGCGCTTCCTTATACACACACCCTATATGTGCACGCGTGTGTGTATGTAAGTATATTCGCAAACATGTAAAACAATCATCAGACAATAAAATAAATCTCAATCGGCTGTCATAATAATATAATTATACCGTTATCAAGTAGCAAATAATAATGATTTTTTTCAGAGTTAGCCCTTATATATATATATATATATAATATATATATATATATATATTATATATATATATTGGCCCAACACATGTTTTGCTAGATTAAAGAGCTTTGAAGAAAATAAACTGAAACACCGAAATCAGCTCCGTCTAACTTAAAAAAAAACAAAACAAAACATCTGACTCCTGCTTTAGGAAATTCCATCTGTCAGTGTGGCTTCATAGCTCGCAGCAAGGCTGGGCTGCTATCACACTTAAGGAAACACAAAATGTCTTCTTGATAGCATGCACAACATGGGAGGAAACAAATCACTCTGCTGACCCTCATCTATTGTTCACGATAGGAGAGTGCCCCATATATTGGTAACCAAACATGGGCTCATAACAGGGTAATAAGTGGTTCGTTGTTATGGTTACTATGTCGATTTTTTCGAATTACAATATAAATTATCTTTATCTTTGTGTCTGAACATCCGAGTGTTTTCGATCAGAAAAGTAGAATTGAATAATGATGAATTTGAAACCTGGCTTGAAAAAAAAAAAAAAAAAATAAAAAGCTCCTCCTGGTGGTTCGTGTTGGATTGACAACGCAGGTGTAATTTGAAATACAATATTGTACTTAATTACGAACGAGATTTAATCCAGGAGTAAGTGAGTGCACTGAGGAGACGTCGAGGGTGTTTATCGAGGAAGAACATTAAGAATTAAAAACACACAATAAAAAAAGGGAAGAAAAAAAAATCAAGCCAAACAACAAATAAAAAACAAATCGCAGAATGAACTTTGAAAGAGGAAGAAAGTTTAGAGTCATAAAAAGTGTCACCAAGTTTTTTTTAAAAAAAGGAAAGAAAAAATGAAAATATCAGAAAGGCAAAAAAATAATGGCGACTCTAATTTGTCGCATTTCATATATGTAAGAAAGAACAGGTGATGAAAAATATTAGGTTGTATAAAAAAATATTTTCGTTTTTTTTTGTAGACCCTTACTCCAAAGTTAATTTCTTGTGCACATTATCTACGTCTCCACAATAATAATAATAATAATAGTAATAATAATAATAATAGGGACTTTAAAATAAAAACGGATCACCTTATCCCAGCAAGAAGACCAGACCTCGTGTTGATAAAAAAAAAGAAAGAACTTGTCAACTGGTGGATTTTGCAGTGCCAGCAGATCACAGGGTGAAGCTAAAGGAAAATGAAAAAATGGACAAATATCTGGATCTTGCCAGAGAACTGAAAAAGTTATGGAACATGAAAGTGAAAGTTATACCAATTGTAGTTGGTGCACTTGGAACGGTCCCAAAAGGATTGGAAAAGGGTTTGGAAAGTTTGGAAATCAGAGGAAGAATTGAAACCATTCAGAACACTGCACTGCTGCAATCTGCCAGAATACTCAGAAGAGTCCTGGAGACCTGAGGATACTTGCTGTCACTCAGACTCCAGTGAAAGACCATCAGCTAACACTGATGTGAAACTCAAAAGGAGTAAATAATAATAATAATAATACCATTCATATATATATATATATATATATATATATTATATATATATATATATATATATATATTAGGATGTATAAAAAATTCGTGTTTTCGGACATCTACTCAAAAGCTAATTTATTGTACGCATCTAACGAACATATACGTCTTGAAACAGCAAATGTAGGATGCGCGCGGACAGAGACATTCAACCATGGAATACAACGAGAATATAAAGCTAAAAACACTCAATGACTAAAAATAGATGAAAATAAATGAATAAATGAATAAGATTAATAGATATATAAATAATAACCCAAATAAATAATAATAATAATAATAATAATAATAATAATTAAGCGAATACAAAAAAAGCTAACACAATTACAAATGTCGCATGTAGAATGTTGAGATCAACAGGTTTGTGGTTAGATCTTGGAGGCCAATTTCTCTCCACCCAACGCTTCTTTCAAGCTCTACTGCCCCACACTGTGATTTCTACTGAATGAGGCACAACTGAGTTGGTAAGGTGATCCACTGGGAAACGTGCGAAAAACAATTTTTTAATCCAACAAAATGATATATGCGCATACAAGAATCCGTTCTTAAGAATGAAATGCATAAAATTATCTGGGGCTTTGAGATACAGACGGTTCACCTTATTCCAACTATAAGACCAGGCCTAGTATTAACTAACAAGCAAAAGAGAAGTTGTCAGCTGGTAGATATAGCAGTCTGAGCCGATCACTGGGTGAAGGTGAAAGGAAACGATTAGATAGATAAATACCTGAAACCTGGAAAGAGAATTGAAAAGACTGTGGAATATGAGCGTGAAAATGATACCAACTGCAGTCGGTACCCCTGGAACGGTCCGCAAGAATTTGGAAAAACAGACTGGAGGAATTGGAAATAAGAAGAAGAATCGAGATCACCCAGAAAACTGCATTTTTAAGATCGGCTAGAATACGCAGAACAGTCGCGTATATCTGATGAGACTCAAACTCCAATGAAAAACCAGTCAACGAAAGTGTGAAAAACTCGTAAGAAAGGAAATAATAATATCAGCATTCATAGGGTGTATCAAAGGTATTTGTGTTTTACAGAACTTTGCTTCAAAGCTTATTTTATGCACACATCTAAAAACGATCTATGACACCACTAGATTTATATCATTATTATTTATATATTAGGATGTGTAAGATTCAAAGTTAATATATGAACATACAACTCCGACACACTTGTTGGACACAACTCTTTATATTATAAACAGCACAGAAATATGACAAGATACATAAAATAGGAATACAAGATAATACAAATGAGATTCAATAAGGACACATCCAAGTGTTACGTACATGTACATATAAAAAGAGTTACAGATAGTCCATATAATGGAAGTCACTTACTGGCTCAGTCCGTATGTGGGGACCAGAGGCCCCACGATGGCGGGGTGTAGTCACAAAATGTCTAACCTATATGGTTCAGCCGAGAAGAAGGGGAAAAGAGAAAGAAGCGTTTGAACCAGGTGCTTAAATACAATAGCGCCTGGTGAGAACAAGCGACAACCCAGCGGAAGATAACTCTTCCAGGCCAATGGGAAGATAATCCCAACAGATGTATCAAATGTATTTTGGTAAGAGAGAGAATAAGAGGAAAATAATTTATAGAATTAAAAACATCACCGAGAATTTGTACATTACAATATTTATTTTTGGATTTTTTTTTACATTTAAAATATTATTTTACAAATGTAATCCTTAACTTTTGAGTGTTTTGGAACATAAATCTATTTTTCTAAAAACTGTTTTGTACATATGACAAAAACTCAAAATCATTTCTTAATTGCTTATTGCGTTAAAGTGATAAATACATTAATTTCATTTATTTACTAAAAAGTAACAATTAAAAAGAGCTAAGTATTAAATTTGTGTCCAACAAAATGATATATGCACATACAAGAATCCGTTCTAAAGAATGAAATACATAAAATTATTATTATTATTATTATTATTATTATTATTATTATTATTATTATTATTATTATTATTATTATTATTTACCTCTATCGGCTGAAGAATACACCAACAGCACCTCTGCTGTTTAGTTATTTTTTGTACATAGTGTATTTAATTTTGTGTTATTGATTTCTAAGAAGAAACTGTTTTTAAAATCTTAATAACGTGTTTATGTAGTACGTACTTTACTTGATACAAAGCGCCCGTTTTCTTCAATTTTTTGGCAGAATTTAATGTTTAAAATGTATCAAAAATTAATTACATATGTAATATTATTTTGCCTTTTTTTATTTTTATTTTTTTTACTGATGCTCATTATGTTACTGCGTTTCAACTAAAACAAAAAATTGACCTTAAATAATCGATTAAATTAATTTTAATTCGTTTTTAAAATACAAATTGGCGCTTGAATAATAATAAAAATACATATTTGTAAAATAAAATCATTTTACCAAAATTATATGCTAAGAATAACATTATTTCAGAAATAAAAAAATCGTCTTTCTTTTTTATACAGTAGGGGTTGGGTGGGGCTGTTTTAACGGCAAGTTTAAAACCTGTACCGACGAAGGTTGGGATGGAAGTGCCTTTTAACGGTAGTTTTGTTTATTTTAGAATTTTTTTACAGTAAGAGTCTTGGCGAGACCTACAGATGGCGTTGGTCTGGGTTGGCTGACGCCACTTCAGATTTGCCGACGGACGCTGTGTGTTGAAGGTTCTGTTAACGGTAGTTTTTGATTTTTTTGTCTTGAAAGTTAAAAAAACTCGACTCGTATCGACGGTAGCGAAGTGGGGGTGAAAGCGTCTGTATACGGTATTTAAAATTTTTTAAAATCATTGAATTATATCACTTAATTAGTAAAAATCAAAACCAAATTTTGTGTGTTGTTTAGTTATAAGCATATTAATCTGTATGAAAGATTTCGAATCTAAGTGACATCTCTTTTCTGAGAGATAAGTCGACACGTACATACCAAACGTTCTATTATATATATATATATATATATATATATATATATATAATATGTGTGTGTGTGTGTGTGTGTGTGGTGTCCATAAAATCAATCTATCAATTCTTCAACTGCTTTCTGCAACACACTAAGGTATTATAAAAGCCGTTTGAAAAGCTTTAGCGTAACAAATCGCTCTAAAAATACAAATATCAAAAACCTCTCTTGCGATCTGGAAGGAAAGCATTTCGGATATTAAAAAGAAAAATTTCGATGGCTTTTAAAATTGTGCGGCTCGTGTAGTTTGTATGATACGTGTGTAGAAAAATACATTTACCAAACACTCCGCACAAGCAATATGTGAGACAAGGTCAATTTCTTAAGTTTAACAGATTTGAATTCATAGTTTTCATTCTCCTAGACCGGTTGCCATAGTGAGTTAGAGCACAGTCAGCACTACTATTTACGCATTGGTACAGGGAGAATAGTTGGATGCATAACTTTATTAGCATTACCAAGTATTAGCGATATGTGAAATGAAAACAGCCTCATCCATGATTTGAACTCATATTGCCGTGTCCATTTTCTATTTAGATATCTATTATACCTCGCACCTTGTGTAGAAACAAAAGCATGTTTTTTCTCGTTTTGTCTTGAGAAATAAAAAAAAAAAGAATAAAAGCAAAAATTGTTCGACATATCCCGTGGCACACTGGCTAACGTACTGGACTGCGACATCGTAAGAAGCGAGTTCGAATTCTAGTTGCGCTATTACGTTTACATTTGGGCTTAAACTCTTGGAAAGGTATGAACCCACCCATCCCCTCGGGTATGGGTTAAATAGTACCACTACTGTTCTTCTACGAGGATGGTTTTCGCATTAAATATCCCACAACGGTTGATAATCCATTGAATAAAGAGACCAAACTAAACCTAACATCGAAATATAGTCGCAACGTATCTGTAGTTGACTAAGGCAACGGGTGTTTGTTAGGTCGCCGGGAAAGTCGGAAGTGGAAAATGAAAAATGAAAAACAAACGAAAATGCTAGTTTGCCGGTCCCGAAAAAATAGATAATTTTCGAGCTTATTTTACCAGTCCTAGTAAAATAGAGTACATACTATTTTGTCAGCAAATATATTTGAAATATATTTAAATATATTTCAAATATAAAAGCTAAAAAGGTTGAAATGGTTGTTGACGAGCAATCTGCGATTATCTAAAAGCTAATTTCTTAAAACGGTACTTGATAGGAATTCATCTTATAAGAGTTAGGGCTAGGATTAGGGTCATAATTTTATGTTTTAACAATTGATAGTGGAAGATGCCATTTTTCCACTTTTGAAAAAATTCTAATAGTCAAATTTACTTTCATCCTTTCCTTCAATCGTTTTTTTTTGTTTTTTTTAGAATTTCGTAAAAATTCACATGTTAGATCACAAAGTCATTAACGGTATGTATATTTTTCATTTAGAAGAAATTTTTTTATCTTTCTCCTTCAGAAAATATAAATATAAATGACTATAAATGAACTTTTGTGTCAAATATGTGTTGTTTTTAACATTAATTGCATTCATAATAAAATAAGCAATAAGAAAGTAGATTTGTCTATTTTACCAGGACCGGCAAAGAAAAAAAAGGGGTGAAAAAAAGAAAACTCATACTCAACGTGACTTTTTCCTTTCCTACTACTATAACCACCTTTTACTTTCTACCCAATCGTCAACTTTATTTGGGCATTTGATTTCGCTAAACCGACTCATTCTAACGCAGAATTCGTAAAAAGGTTCCCGTTTTTTAAAAATCTTTCCTTTTTATGAACTTTTATTTTTATATACAATTTAAAAAAAAACTAATTGTGACGAGATCTTCATTTTTTTCTGTTAAAATCTTCGAAAAAAAAAATGAAGATCTGCTTTGCTTAATGTGTTTTCTCACTCTTGTCGATCGATAACTTTTTTGGAATCTTAGATTTGCATTTTTTCGACAATTTTGTTATATCAATTTAAAATCTAGCGAAACCTCTAACCATTTTCTGTGACACATCAGGGTGTCATGACACCCCGATTGGAAATCTTTGATTTAGATAATTTATTAAAAAGGAGAAACTTCAAGATATCATTATTTACAGCACAAAATGATGCCTAAGAAATATCATTACTACCTAAGTGAGCAAGCAAGTCCCAAACACCAATTACAACTGAATAGTGAGTTCAATTCTTACTAGTGTTAAACTACTTACCTTGTGTTAAACTACTTACCTTGTGTTAAACTTTAAAGCACTTCTTGTGGTGTACTAGCTTGTATTTCACATAGCACTTATACCCTTGGAAAAGGTATAAATCCTACTATTCTTTCCGGCGAGCTATATCTCTCCATGCGTGTGGTTACTTTAGTTTGAAATAAAGATTTCTGAAGAAGTAAGAACGAACGCATAAGTGATGTTTTCCTGTGCCAGCTACATATGGACATGCCAGAGTGGGCCTTTCAGCAAGGACTTACATTGATCAATTCTGGGTGGACACTGGATGCCATGAGGAGGACCAGCCAAAAGCGATGGTCGATAGGGATGAATTGCAATGGAAATCCGTGCTGTCAGCGCAGCATGATGATGATGATGATAATGATATATATGCTGGTTGATTTGTATTACGATATATCAATCTAATTTGGGTTAGTTAATGCCAAATAAAGTCATTTTGATAAATAAAGGATTCACTTTGTTTACAAAACCCACCGTTGCTCAAGTGGTCACACAACTGAGTATTGAAAAAGCTCATATATATATATATATATATATATATATATATATATATATATATATATATATATATATATACACGTTTAAAACCGAATGGTTTAAAAACTACCGACTTAAGTTTCTTGCAGTAGCGCGAATCCTCAGGACCCTGAACATTCGTGCTACTGCGAAAACCATTCAATTTTAAACTCCAACTTGGCTCTTATTTGGGCTAGACGGACAGTCAGAACCCCCCCCCGAATCGGCTGGTCATATCAAACCATAACATTTCATTTAATTACATTTCATGGAAATACCCGAAACCTTTGAGACGCTGGGATTAAGATTACGGTAAAACTTTCGATTAGTTTTAGGGTTAAGGTTAGTGTTAGAGTCAGGTTAGTGTTAGTGTTAGAGTTAGGGTTGGGCTACGGGAGTTTCCGTAATCTACTGCTATTTATCCGTAAATTGTAATTCTAGTCATATTATCTCTTGCGCGCTATTCTGCATTTGAACTCCTAACACTACTCCTAAACCTAAAACAAACCCTAACCTTTACTCTAATCCTTTTGTCTCTAAGGTTTCTGGTATTTCCGTGAAATGTAATGAAGTCTAATGCCTTTTATACGTTATCTAATGATATTATCACTTGTGTGCTATTCTGCATTACTACCGTGTTAGGGTAAATGTTTTCCATTTTCTCAATTTTCTTAACCTTCAGATGAATTTTCAAAAAAAAAAAAAAAAAAAAAAAAAAAGAAAAAAAAAAGAAAGAAAAAAGGACGAAGATTGGTGTTGTATTGCAAAGGAAAAAACTGCTGATCAAAAATGATCAAATGTACTGACAAAAAATATCAAAACTGCTATTGAAAAGTATGGAAACTATAGATCAAAAAGTATAAAAAGAATCTGCTGATCAAAACGCATCGAAAACACTGATCAAAAAGTATTAAAACTGCCGATAAAAATGTATAAATAATAATGATCAAAATGTATTAACTGTTGTTCAAAAAGTATTAAAACAACTGATCAAAACTGTTGATCGAAAAGAATCAAAACTGTGGATTAAAAAGTATCGAAGCTGCTGATTGAAAAGTATCGAAACTGCTGGTCAAAAAGTATCGAAACTGCTGATCAAAACGTACCGAAAATGCTGATCAAAAATATCAAAACTGCTAACCAAAAAGTATGAAAAATGGTGATCAAAATGTATCAAATGTGTTGAACAAAAAGTATCGAAACTGCAGATCAAAAATATCAAAAATGCTGATCAAAGAGTA
Source organism: Doryteuthis pealeii (assembly GCA_023376005.1). Taxonomy (NCBI): domain Eukaryota; kingdom Metazoa; phylum Mollusca; class Cephalopoda; order Myopsida; family Loliginidae; genus Doryteuthis; species Doryteuthis pealeii. The sequence goes on along the minus strand of CM042147.1, from coordinate 40,727,963 downwards.
TCGAAACTGCTGATAAAAAGTATCAAAACTTCTGATCAAAATGTATTGAATCTGTTGATAAAAATGTACAGGAAATGCTGAACAAAAAGTATCAAGTGAGCTGATTAAACAATATCAAATGTGCTGATCAAAAAGTATCGAAAGTGCTGATCAAAATGTATTGAAATTGCTGATCAAAATGTATTGAAACAACTGATAAAAAATTATCAGAACTGCTGATCAAAATGTATAAAAAATGCTGATCAAAAAGTATCAAAACGGCTGAACAAAATGTATCGAAACTGCTTATCAAAAAGTATCAAAAGTTCTGATCAAAAATATCAAAAGTGATGATAAAAAATATCAGAAGTGCTGATCAAAAAGTATCGAATCTGCTGATCACAAATATCAAAACTGCTAGTCAAAAAGTATCAGATCTTCTGATAAGAAATATAAAGAAATAATAATAAAAATCTATCTATAATTGACACTGATTCATCTAGACAGCAGTCTAAACGTCTAGACATCATCACCTTATTATATTGATTGCTCCAGTGCACAAACATTTTCATTTAAGTTTTAAATTTTAAATTCTAAAATGAAATACATAAAGTTTCAGTATTAATATTTTTGATACACAACCATAAGAAATTTAATAATATGTAGGTAGATATTGCTTATATACATTTTTAAATCCAATTAGAACATTTTTGCTGCCGATGTTAAACAGATACGTATTTTTAGATTTTTGTCAGTGAATTTGCAGGAAAAGTTTTTTTTTAAATAACATATATTCAATTTGAACGCTTATTTTGCACTGATAAAATCCATGTAATTGGATTTTTTCTGTTTGTTTACTTTATCCAAATATGAATTTGTTTGCAAACGGAAAAGAAGAAGAAGAAGAAGAAGAAGAAGAAGAAGAAGAAGAAGAAGAAGAAGAAGAAGAATCCTAACTCAGCGTTTTAAAAATCGTTTCATAAAACCAGGAAGAAAACAAATATTTTCGTTTATGTATAAAATCGAGCTGCGTATTCATTTTTTTATTCCTTTCAAACTGATGTCACTTTTACGTGCATCTTCTAAATGACGTACGATTTTTCCCACAGTGCGAGAATGCTGATTAAAAAAAAAAAAAGAAAAAAAAGAAAAGAAAAAAAAAGCACGTACCATCCAAATAAACCTTTACTGAATATAAGACGCCTTTTCATTTTTTTTTTTTTTTTACTTTTCTATGAAAATGTTGATATCAATGCGAACTTTAATGGTTCTTTTTCTTTCTTTCTTTCTTGTTCCACGGGGAACACAGAAAATTGCATCCTAGAAAAAAACAGTTTTCAGGCTTGAAGGATATTTTTAGCTCTTTGAATTAAGTGTATAGTTTTGTTTTCTAAAAGCTGAGATTTAATACGAAAAGCCAGAAGATCGAACCTAATCCAATAGTGGTGTTTAAGTGCAGAAAAAACAGATTTCCGGTACATTCGTACAATTGTGGTCCCAGTGATTTTTAAAAGTATCCCCAGATTTTTGCTCTTATAATTCAACATTTGAAACCTTTCCATTATAATAATAACAATTTAAATAGATAAACAATGAAATTAATTAAATGTTGAAATTAGTTTAAATGGAAAAATATTTGCGAAATTTCTAAGCAGTTTTAAAATCATTTTACTCTTGTCCTTTTTTCAGTAAGAAGTTAAGTAAAATGTTTACAAATAAATGAATATCTACAATTTTGTGTAGAATATTCAAAATAATTATTTAATTGATAAACGCAACATTTTATTTGAGGGAGACATAACTAAATTTCCGTTTCAAATTGATTTATTTTTTATTCCTTTAATAAATTTGATGATTTTACTTACTTATTATACAAACCCTCTGACATTGAATTTTTAACTCCCACAACCTCAGGCAATATCTTTCATAATTAATTTTTACACCACTCGGAGGGTGTTTTATTTTTTTTGCTAGTAGCGTTAATACACTTGGAAAAGGTATGAAACTAACTATTCTCTCGTTAGCTATGAATAAAATAGTAGAGCAGACTTTAACTTTGATATGGCAATAGGTCAAGGTGAAGGAAAGCTCCGAAATCAAACTGTTAAAGACCGTTTAAAAATTGACCTTGGGTCATATCCTACTCGTGTGTAAGGGTTGGGTAAATATATATATATATATATATATATATATATATATATATATATATATATATATATATATATATATGTTAAGCCATCTTTGGTTTGAAATGGCTTAACACGAATGGAATTTGTGTTATTTTAGTCTCTTGCCAATTTGTTTCTCCGGACACATTGCATGCACAGCGCCATCGAAACATTCGGAATGAAAGTAGTAAAATATAAACGTGTGAAGAGAAATATTAAATGCGTTTCACTCTCATTTTGTGATGTTAGTAATAGTTTTTAAACAGCAATTGTTATCAACATAATTAGTCGTATTCTCTAAAGAGCTGGAAATGAGTTAATAAAAATGTTCATTAAAAACAAGAGCTGTGTCTGTTCTAAAAGAAATGACAACAATAACAAATATTTAGAAATATAATACACTAGCTGAAGTACCAGTTTGCGTCGCTTAAGGGGTCAAGTCTCGGATCTGTATATATCTTTATATAAATGGAGGTACGTGGTGTAATGGTTATAAACGTAAGAAAGGAAATCGTCGACTCGAGTTCAAATCCTAGACGATACTAGTTGCATTTCCCATAGCGCTAATACTCTTGGGAAAGGTATGCATCCAACTACTCTCCCACCAGCCGTGGGTATATTAGGGTAGACTGGGCTCTTTAACCGTGGCTAGGTAACTAGTATAGGAGAAAGAAACTCTGAATTCAACCTGTTAAACTCCGCTTAAGAAATTGACCTTGTGTCACGTCCTGTTCGTGCGGAGGGGGGTTGGTAAATATATCTTTATATATATTTACCAACCCCTCAGCATACGCAGGGTGTAACAATGTCAATTTCTTGAGTAGAGTTTAACAGGTATGAATTCAGAGATTTCCTTCTCCAAGGCTGGTTGGATAAATAAAGATAAAAAAACCCAGTCTGTCCTACTATTTACCAATAGTTGGACTCATACCTTTCTCAATGGTATTAAAGCTATGTAAAATGTTGCGATACAAAAAAGTCATCAAATCCCGACCAGATCAGTTATTTAACAAAAAGAAAAGTGCATGTAATCTAGTGGATTTTGTCATTCTAGCAAATTATAGAATGAAAATAAAAGTAAGCGAAAAGATAAACAAATACTTGGACCTTGCCAGAGAGCTAAAATAACGATGGAACATGAAAGTGACAGTGATACGAAAAAAGTGTACATATAAATCTATAATGAACGCGATTCCCTAACCTCTTTGCATAAAATAACCAATAATGCGTGTTCGCAAATGTAACATGTGTTATCCAAACGACGCGTTGTGCTTAGACACTGAAAAGATTACTTACCTTGTGAACCGAGCGCTATAGGTACATTAAGGAAGCAGAAGCCTTTTGTACAGTCCGCTTTCTGCATTCAAAGGGCATTCAGAGTAAATGACGGTTATCTATGATAGGCAACGTTATTTCTATGAGGTGTTCGAATAACTGCTCTCTCTCTCTCTCTTCTCTCTCTCTCTCTCTCTCTCCGCCACGACCTTTTCTTTTAAAATGTCTCTTCCTAAATTGTACCACTTCAAAACAAGATGTCACGTGTCCTCTGCTTTATACATCATCATGCGAAACAATACGATAGGAATGAGCATCAAATTTTTCTCAATTTTAAAAGTTATATAACAGTGTTGTCACCAACAACCATAATTTGCAATATAATACCTTTGACCTTATCCTCTGTTAACGAGTACTTAACCTGGGGTATCTATAACCTCCAACAGTATAAGAATCAAGTGGATATGAAATACGATGGGAAATTATAGAAAATAGGAAAATTATTGCTATAATGAAATATGTATCAATACTGTGAATGGAGGCGCGTGGGCTAGTGGTTAGAATCGTGGGAAATGGACTCGTCGATTCGAGTTCAATTCCTAGACAAAGCTGTTGGCATTTCACATGGCGCTAATACCCTTGGGAAAGGTATGAATCCATATATTCTCCCTCCAGCTATGGGTTAAATAGTAGGGCAGACTGGGCTCTTCAACCTTGGGTAGGTAATCAGTCTAGGAGAGGGATAACTCTGAATTCAAAATTCCTGAGGTCGGTCGTTGATTGGGTTTGTGGCAACCCTTGATGCATCAATTCTTTCCTATCGACTGTGCCAAAAAGTGTGGGTGGTCCAACACAAGCCTTCACCACTATAAACAAATCACTGTGTGAGTGTTCATTCTGTGTGTGAACCCTCATGCGTCGAAAATCGACGAGAGAGTCCATAACTGTGAATACAGAATGTTTAGTAAAAAGTTATCATTTCTATACAAGTTCCTTTATGATATCATTTTAAAGTCTTCCCTGTTCACCATTGCAGTCAGTACATTGCTGGAATCTTCCCCAGGTTGTCTCGGTAATATATGGTCTGCTTTTTTAATAAATATAAGTAAGTAAGTAAAGTCATCGAGGCCGGCCTAATGTCGGTATCAGCCAATTAGCGAGGGAGTCTATCCCTTTTTAACATATCGTGTATTTATATTTATACTTTTTAGTAATTGGTTTTAACAATGTGTTAGCATTATTGGGGATTATGTTGCATGGTATTGATTAGTTTCATGTCTATATTCAGAGTTGTTGAGTGAATATATAAGTAAGTAAAGTCGTCGGGGCGGCCTAAAGTCGGTATCAGCCAGTCAGCGAGGGAGTCTATCCCCTTTTAACTAGCGCTAGACCAAGGAGATTGTTTTTGTGTCTGAGGTGGAGCGCCACTCCTGCCATCAGCTCCTTACTTTACCGCACAGATCTCCGTGCTACTCATACGCTAAGTTGGCGAGGGCCGGTATCGAACTAGGAACCTTGTGGTTTCTAGCCGAACGATTAATTTTTTTAATCGCCCTTGGGAGATTCCAAAAATGTGTTCACAGGAATGAACAGGAGACAACTGCACTTAGTATTATTTTTACCATCATATTTCCCTGTTTCCTCTCGTGGCATGAGTACGTGTACGTTACTCTCCTCTACAGTGGCGAAGCCTGGATCACGTACTCATGCCACGAGAGGAAACTGGAAAATTTCCACCTCAGATGCCTACGCCGCATCCTAGGTATACGTTGGCAGGACAAAGTGCCAAACACAGAAATGCTGGAATGAGCAAACATGAACAGCATATCTGCCATCATCTGTGAGAGGCGCCTGCGTTGGCTTGGCCACGTCAGGAGGATGGACAAAGGCCGCAATACCAAATGTACGGTCTCAAAAGGCCTAGAAGAGTCCCAGAGATCTGAGGGGACTTGATAACATTCATACCCCAGTAAAAGAACAGGTAATTCAGGTGCGAAAAAATGGCACGGAGTGATATACTACTTGCCAACATAGAGGATTGCGTAGATGCCACAATCCAAGGACTCGAAGAACGATTGCTTATGGAAGCAAATAATACCAGCTGCAACATATGGACAAGCAGAAAACCAACAAAAAAAGAAAACAGAAATGGGAAGAAGAACAATTATATGGATACTTCAAACGACAAACTGGGAGGCGGGGTTACACGTGAAAAGACCTGGACATACTTAAGAAAAGGAAACCTCAAGAGAGAAACCGATTCACTCATAATTGCTGCTCAAAACAATGCCATACGAACAAATTATACATAAGCAAAAATTGATAAAACACGACAAAAGAGCAAATGTAGAAAGTGTGATGACGATAAACCATGTATTAAGCGAATGCAGCAAACTAGGACAACGGGAATACAAAGCTAGACACGACTGGATTGGAAAGGTGATCCACTAGGAATTATCCAAAAATAAACTAAAGTTGACCATACAAGAAAATGGTATTTGCATAAACCAGAATGAGTTCTTGAGAATGAAACGCATAAAATTCTGTGGGACTTTCAGATAAAGACAAACCGCCTTACCCCAGCCAAAAGATCAGACCTAGTATTGATTGACAAAAAAAAAGAAGAGAAATTGTCAACTGGTAGATTTTGCAGTTCCAGAAGATCCTAGGGTGAAGATGAAAGAAACCGAAAAGATAGACACATACCTAGACCTTGCTAGAGAATTGAAATAACTGTGGAATATGAGAGTGAAATAATAATAATAATAATAATAATAATAATAAAGCGAAAATTGATAAGACCCAACAAAATAGTAAATGTAGACTTTGCGGTAATAGAGATGAGACTGTTAACCATATACTCTGCGAATGTAGCAAACTAGCACAACGAGAATACAAAACTAGACACGACTGGGTTGGGAAGGTGATCCACTGGGAATTATGCAAGAAATTAAATTTTGACCACACAACAAAATGGTTTATGCATAAACCAGAATCTGTTCTTGAGAACGAAACGCACAAAATTCTCTGGGACTTTGAAATTAAAACGGATCACCTTATCCCAGCAAGAAGACCAGACCTAGTGTTGATTAACAAAAAAGAAAGAACTTGTCAACTGGTGGATTTTGCAGTGCCAGCGGATCACAGGGTGAAGTTAAAGGAAAATGAAAAAATGGACAAAATATCTGGACCTTGCCAGAGAACTGAAAAAGTTATGGAATATGAAAGTGAAAGTTATACCAATTGTAGTTGGTGCACTTGGAACAGTCCCAAAAGGATTAGAAAAAGGTTTGGAAAGTTTGGATATCAGAGGAAGGATTGAAACCATTCAGAACACTGCACTGCTGCAATCTGCCAGAATACTCAGAAGAGTCCTGGAGACCTGAGGAGACTTGCTGTCACTCAGACTCCAGTGAAAGACCATCAGCTAACACTGATGTGAAAACTCAAAAGGAGTAAATAATAATAATAATAAGTATTTTTTAATAAAAATGGAGAATCCAACTTGGTGCTTCTGCTAGCGTTCTATCAGCATTATCAAAACTGTCCCAAGAATCCATCGTTTTGACTGCAGAAAAAAATTCCGTAAAATAAATGTAAGAATTGAGAAAAAACAACAAACAAACCAAAACAAAAAAACAAAAACAAAAAAAAACAAAACAAAAAAACCCAAGTTGAATGGGTTTGTTTGTTTTGTCGTATTTATTTATTCTAAGATATTGATGATGATGATCATGATGATCATGATACTGAGTATGTTTATTTCGATTGTCGGTTGAAGACTGTATGGTGTCAACAAGGATGTTACACATATATAGAGTGATATAAGGTTATGAACTTCTGTTCTTTCCAATCCCCCTCCCTTCCTCCTCCTCCTCCCTACTACTATTAGTAATAATAATGATGATAATACAGCCACTACAATAATAGGATCATGTGAGAGAATAATAATAATAATAATAATAATAATAATAATAATAATAATAATATACGATGCTGCTGTTGCTGCTGCTGATGATGATGATACGAAATATAATACAATGATGTGTCGCTCGTAGGTTGCGTCGAGTTACAATCCCAATTGTGCTGTCTCGTGTTTAGGGTCAAGGCAGGGTATGACTTTAAAACTTAACAAGTATAATCGCTTATTTATGCTGGAACATTAGGCCCCCCCCTCCCTCCAAAAAATAAAACAACAACAAATAAACGTGGATCGGAATACAAAGCTTCAGTTAGTTGAACTGTCATGGAGAAAACATCTCAAGTGCTAATTGTTGAGCCGGAGCACAGTTTATTTCATTAGCTTGTCTGGGAGGAACCGACGGTCGTATACAAATAATTGGAGGGAGACGCATGCGGTCGTTTGAAAATAGGTTGTTTCTATGGCTTATCAAATGTTATTGATATAATGAGTCAAAGGAAGTGATGAACTTTAATTAAAAAAAAAAATATTTCATTTTATTTTAGAGTTGGTATTTGTCTCATACCCCACTTGTATGGACTGGGCACAAGGCCTCGTTTTAACGTGGGCCCACCCACAAGCCGAAGCTCATTGGTGGGAAAGAATAAAAATTGCGTCGTTGCCTGGGGGGAAAGCTCTCTGGGATCGACGCTATTATTAAACTCTCGGCAAGTCCAGCGGCCGAAGCTCGCTGGACTCCCAGCGTTAACCGGAAAACCGAGTGTGCAATGAGTTTATAATATTAAAAAAAAAAAAGATCATTCATTTTATTTTAGAGTTGTTTCACCACACTGAAATGAAATAGCTCAGCCAAGTAAATGTTTTGAAATGTTTTTTTGTTTTTTGCTTTTAAAGAAGAAATAGGATTCTTCATTGCAATAAAAGAAAAGTATATTTGAACAAGAGTATTAGACAAAAACTACGATAGACAATTGGTATACAAAAATGTGAACCATATGACCTTAAGGTGCCCCTTTTGCGATCTCGATTCGTGGGGACATTTTTCCATTTCCACCGTCAAAATCCGGTTAATTGTTATCAGTCGATTTTTAGATTTTTTAAAAAATTATAAAACTAACCCCTAACCCTAACCCTAACCCTCTAACAAACAACCGGATTTTGACGGTGTAAATGAGAAAAGTGTCCCCACGAGTCGAGATCGCGGAAGGGGTGCCTAAAGGTCATATGGTCCAAAAATGTTATTAATTTTACGAATCGTTGAAGGAACATTCAATTTCAAGTTATTGTTGCCATTTATATTAGTCGTATCTAGACAAATCTTATATTAATTTAACCGTGAACGTATAATTATATGCTTAGCTTTTGTTTCTTCTAAAAGTAAAAAGTAAAGTCGTCGGTGCGGCCTAATGTCGGTATCAGCTATGCAGCGAAGGAGTCTATCCCCTTTTCACTAGCGCTAGACCAAAGAGATTATTTTAGCGTCTGGGGTGGAGCGCCACACGTACCATCAGCTCCTTACTTTACCGCACAGATCCCTGTGCTACTCATACGCTGAGTTGGCGAGGGCTGGTATCGAACTAGGAACCTTTTGCTTTCTAGCCGAACGCTCTACCGACTGAGCTAGCTGGTTCTTCTATTCTCTATCTTCTATTCTGCTATCTGGATATGGAGTTAGTAGTTTGGATTTATCTCTGGGTGGCTGTTCTTCTTGACTTGGTCTTGGGATGTCTTGTATCGTTGTTTAATTTTTAATTAACGAAAACAAGACTTGGTTGTTTACTTAGAGCTCATATTTCATTTTATAAAATCCAGATCAAATCAAACGCACGTGGGAAATGTTTTTTTGGGCGGGCAAACTGCCATTGAGATTCGTCTCCTCTCGTCACCCAGCCAAATCTGATTTCTATAACCTAACTTTCTCACATTGGCTCGTCCAATCAGAGAACAGGGATCAAAACAGGATCAAATGTTTCAATCAAATTCCCTGTATTTTTCAATTAAACCGTTAGTTTTATTTAACTACACTACCGTACACAATTGATAAGTTGTGATGTTACAGTGCACTACCACTTTGCAGCTCTAAAAATGATTGTATTTTCAGACGCAGAATTTTTAAATTGTGGCCACGATCTTCTTTTAGATGATAGTTTCCTGTTTGCTTATAATTTATGAGGAAAATAAAATTAATTTGAAAAAATAATGGCAATTCCATTTCTTTGCAATATCACGAAGTGACAGTTCACAATCATGGTATGCCACAATTTTACCTTTTACAAACTCAGGCAACAGCTTATTAGACATTAGCGAAGGTCTAAAAGAAATTTCTAAGAAACTATAATTTTTAGAAAATGATAAATTCTCGTTACAACGAAGGGAACTTTGACAACAATAATCAAGGAAAATAATTATTTCCTATTGTCGGAATTTTGTGATATAAGGCGTGTGCCAGATGCTCACTTCTACTTATAGACTCTCCGACTACCATGTGACCAACCTATTGACCAATCACTGGCAGTGCTCTGCAGCTGTTATTATTTTTTTATACTGGCTGATTCTAATCTTAGCTCATTACTACTTGGATCTTCTTGGACGACAGACCTTGGAAAGGATTCTATATCACAGGACTTATTCACTTACCAAAGGATTCTATATCACAGGACCTATTGACTTACCAAAGGATTCAATATCACAGGACTTATTCACTTACCAAGGGATTCTATACCACAGGACTTATTCACTTACCAAAGGATTCTAGAACTCGGACTTACTTATTTACTTTAAGTTCTTTACAACTGGCCAAGGATGGCGGCCAGATACTTAACACCTATGTCTTGAAGTCTCATTAAAATTTGTAGCAATAATAAGAAAATGTTCACTTTTTTCACTGTCTGTTTTTTTCCCCAATACTGTAAGTGATCCCATTTTTATTTTCAATCTTGCATTCCTCACATACATGAAAGGTCATTTGAAAATGCTAAACTTAAATCTGCAGGGTCCAAAACAAATTATCAGACGTCGATGTTCCGGATTTCTACCAGCATATTTCATGTGAAAGGTTTCCCAAATTATTTTCCTCATCTTTGAGAATTCTGGTCATGTTTTGAAGCATAGGTCTGAGAGCCTTTTACTTTTTCTGGATGAGAATAAATAGATCCTACATTAATCTCAAGAATCACTGATGAACATTTATAATCTGCGTTGAGGCCGGCTAATTTACGTGATATGAAACCAAAAATAGAATCCATGATCTCCAGAAAAAAAAAATTGTCTAAAGGATCCCTATGAACCAACAGAAATCAAATAAAGGTAATAACAATTCTATTCAACAAATGGAAACATTTCATTAAGAAGAAAATATAGCAATTTTAATTTTCTTCTTAATTAAATTTTTGAATCTTTGGTTGGTTGATATAATGCCAAATTTTGTTTATATATATATATATATATATATTATATATATATATATATATATATATATATATGGGAGAAATGTGAGGAGGTTAATCCGACAGTATGTGGAGAAAGGTAGACAAATATCCAGTTTATATACCATCCCGTGTTTGTCTACCTTTCTCCACACACATATACATATATTATTTATATTTTGCTTGAAGGCAATTACAATTCGTATATCGTATAAAATTCGATAATTATAGAAAATAACCATGACCGCTTCATTCCAATTTATGAAAATAACCATAACCGCTTCATTCCAATTTATGAGTCAAATAGAAATTTTCGAAAATTATAAATATGATGATCTGAGGAAGAATTCATATCTTCCAGCATTGCTGAAATAAGCTAGAGTACTGAGGAGAGTCCTGGTCACCAGAGGATACTTGTTGTTACAATGATTATGATAAGCATATTAGTTGTCTTTCCCTCAGCATTATCTCTTGCCAAACGTCATGTCCATTTTATTCTATTCTCTTTTAATAGATTTTTCTATATTGTCTTCCGTCTTTAAAATATCCCATGTACCTCACCATTTATTTTATTTCATAGAACTTACCTTCTTCTTCTTCTTCTTCTTCTTCTTCTTCTTATTATTATTATTATTATTATTATTATTATTATTAGTTTTCTTCTTCTTCTTCTTCTTCTTCTTCTTCTTCTTATTATTATTATTATTATTATTATTATTAGTCTTCTTCTTCTTCTTCTTCTTCTTCTTCTTCTTCTTCTTCTTCTTATTATTATTATTATTATTATTATTATTATTATTTATTAGTTTTCTTCTTCTTTCTTCTTCTTCTTCTTCTTCTTCTTCTTCTTCTATTATTATTGTTATTATTATTATTATTATTATTAGTTTTCTTGTTCTTGTTCTTGTTCTTGTTCTTGTTCTTGTTATTATTATTATTAGTAGTCTTCTTCTTCTTCTTCTTCTTCTTCTTCTTCTCTTCTCTTATTATTATTATTATTATTATTATTATTATTATTATTAATTTTCTTCTTCTTCTTCTTCTTCTTCTTCTTCTTCTTCTTCTTCTTCTTCTTCTCACTATTGTTTTCTCTTGCGCATTCTTGACAAATCACCGCCATTCTTCTTCTTCTTCTTCTTCTTCTTCTTCTTCTTCTTCTTCTTCTTCTTCTTCGCTCCATTCATTGTGTACTACTTGCCGACTATTGCGTATTTTTCGTGACCTTTGCTTCCGTGTAATCAAGCTGTGACACTGTATAAGGCATTTTCGGACGCCGATGCTGCTGCTGCTGCTGCTGCCAGCGAATATATGACACGACAAAAGTTGCTTAAGATGTAGACCAGACAACACACACGGCACATTTCATTCGTTCCAATTCATTCAGATTATAGAATACAAAAAAAGTAAATAAGCACACAAAAAACAAAACAAAACAAAAAATGTAGAAGTATTGATAGTAGTATTAGTAGTCATAGTAGTTGTAGTGGTCGTAGTAGAAGTAGTAGTAATATAATATTATTAATAATAAATGTAACGACCCAGAAAACAATTGCTCTACTTTTGTTTTCACTACTTCCTTGAACAAAATATTTGACTTCTCTTTTTATTTCTTTTTTCGGCTGCCGTATGTTACTCGACCTTTTTCTTTTCTTCTTTCTTCTTTCTTTCTTTCTTTCTTTTATTTTCTTTCTTTCTTTTATGTCTCTCTTTCTTTTCTTTTCATTCTTACACACACAAAATATACATTACGATGGTCGGCTGAAAAGTTCAGAGGCTGAAAAGTTCACATGATGACGTCATAACTGCTGTTAATGAATTTTTGAACAATGTATACCAAACACTGCAACATCGATGGAAGAAGCATTTATACTGCAAGGGAGACTATGCTGAAAAAATAAACCACATTTGGACCCTGATATATATATATATATATATATATATAATTTTTACTTGAAGGCACTTACAACGCATGTATCGCATAAAATTCGATACTTTTTCTTATAGAAAATGAAATTGTAATCCCGGTAAAGGATCGCCGGTGTGTAGAATGTCGTACAGAACTGTTTCGACTTTATTAAGTCTCATCAGCGACATATACTAACGATTTCCCCCGACAGAAATCGAAACCGGGACGTCAGCGAGCATAGTAAAACCACTATAACGCCTCGACCACAGTACACACAGCTAACAATCCTAACGAAATTAAAGCTTGTCAAATGATACTTATTTATATTTAACAATATAATATATATATATATAATATATATATATATATAAATATATATATATATATATATATATATATATATATATATATATATATATATATATTATATATATATATATATAAGTGTATTTAGGCAGCATTTTTTTCTTTATACACATGTTTCATTGAATTGAACAGACAATTCCTGTCTGACAAGTCTTTCGTCGATCCGTTCTAATCTTCGGGCCATCCTTCTGGTGTCAGGGTGGAAATGGTATACCAGTCCACCAAATGTTTCGTCACTAGCACTTTCGGCAATGCACTTTGCCATCCTCAGATGGGAAAACTTGATAAACCACGCAAAACTTACCTCTTCTTCTAAAACAATATTCTTTTCTGAAATAAAAAATATTAAGCAAACTCTCATCAATAATGAATTTCCTAACTATTTCGTTGATGAACAAATCCGAAAAACCCTCCATAATATTTACCATAATGAAAACAATAGCATACCCAATAGCCCTAACCAAAACATCTATTACTGTAATCAGATGCACCAAAATTATAAACTGGACGAAAACGCATTAAAAAATTAATACGTAACAATGTCTCTTCCACTGACACTAACGGAAAAATCAATTTAATCATTTATTACAAAAAATTCAAAACTACAAATCTGGTCACCTGCAACAACACCTCCCCCAAACTACCGTCTTAATGAGAACCAATATCGTGTATGAATTTAAATGTAACGTAGGAGACTGTCTCTCCCAAATCAATAATACATATATTGGCCACACGACGACTACATTATCTCGTAGATTAACCCTACACTTATCAGATTCCAGCTCCATTAATCAACATCTTAAAACACATTCATGCCCCCCCTCTACCTACCGCAAAATTCTAACTGAAAATACACACACACTACATAGAGAAAAAAACAAACAAAAAACTTCAAATAATTGAAGCTTTATATATAAAACAAAAAAAAAACCTACCCTAAACAAAATAAACTTTGAAGTAAGTCAACATATCCTAAAATGCTTATAATTTTCTGCCTACATTACTTCCATTATCCCCCCCTATCACAACCTGTGCCCCCCCTCCAAAAAATCACCACTGCTTTGTTCAAACTACTACCATTCCAAAAACCTCCCACTACCAATTGATATTACCTCCCACTAATTCCTTGCTTCTACTCGTTCTCGTTAAAAACGAGACATGAAAACTATTCCATCGTTTTCCCACCTGAGGATGGCAAAGTGCATTGCCGAAAGCGCTAGTGACGAAACATTTGGTGGACTGGTATACCAGTTCCACCCTGACACCAGAAGGATGACCCGAAGATTAGAACGGATCGACGAAAGACTTGCCAGACAGGAATTGTCTGTTCAATTTAATGAAACATGTATAATATATATATATATATATATATATATGTGTGTGTGTGTGTGTGTGTCTGTGTGTGTGTATGAGTGTGTGTGTGTGTGTGTGTGTGTGTGTCTATGTGTGTATATATACATATATATAATTGTTTCTTAAGATTTTTTGCATACGAATGGTCCTATCGAATACGAATAATTTTGAAAGATCAATTTGAACCATAGATGGGACTCTAATAAAGTGGATCTGGGAGTAATGGCAATGAAAGTATGCTCCATACTCCCCAGATCTATAGAACTGAACCATCAGATACAGTTTAGTATCATACCCTGAATACTCTTTTTGGAGTGGGTGTCTTACTCCTCTGTAGGGGATACAGTCATCATATTTTAAGGAGAGAGAGAAGAGAGAGAGAGAGAGAGAGAGAGAGAGAGAGAGAGAGAGAGAGAGAGAGACAGACAGACAGACAGACAGACAGACAGACAGACAAATGGAATGGGTTAGGTATAAAAGAATCCACAGCATGGTTCGTAAATTCGACTTGAACCAAACTTACTTGTGCTCAAAAAAACAAAAACAAACAAACGAAAAAAAAAAAAACATCGAAGAAATATCAATCAGCATTTTTTTCTTTTACAAGTATTACATCAACAATACCGACTGTTTGAAATACCGACTTTGTCCTATAAGAACAGTTGTTTCATTTAATACAATAAATTTATATGCCATTCTATTATGGGAAAGAAGTTGTGTTGTTTTTTTTTTTTTTTGCCTTCGAACGTCTTTTAGCAGAGGTACACTTCTTAAATTTGGCTTGACATCACGAATGGAAATATCACGCACGTAGATTCTGTGGGTAAATAAATGAAGGAGAGAAGAAAAGGAGACATGTAGAGATGAAAGTACTGACTGAGGGGAAGGCAATTGTTTTTCGTACGAGTTGATATTTCTTTTTTACTGACAAAATAAAACAATTGAAGTAAGAATAGCCTCAAGGACAAGAAATAATCGCTGACAATGGTAGAAGTTAAATAAAAAGCCAATAATAATAATAATAATAATAATAATAATAATAATAATAATAATCCCAGCCAGAAGACCGGAACTAACATTAGTTAACAAAGAGAAAAGAACCAACCATCAAGTGGATTTTGTCGTTCCAGCGGGCGGACAACACAATGAAAATAAAAGAACAGATAGACAAATACTTGGATCTTGCTGGAGAGCTAAAAGAAGTTCTTAGAATGCTTCATCCTAAAATTATTTTCATTTGAAAATAATCTTCGGATGAAGCATTTCAACATCAGTCTCTAACCTAACTTCAGCCCGAAGATGGTTTACCAAAACACCCGACACATAAGCATATCATGATATATAAAAAAATACATCCTCTGAATATTTTGTTATATATATATAATATATATATATATATATTATATATATATATACATATAATAAAATATTCTTTGATTTCAGATTTTTCTTTCTTCCCTTCTTTTATGGCGAGACAATTACATTCCTACATTGGACTCTGCGAAAACAGATACATCAACAAGTATCTTATATTCATATATATATATATATATATATATATATATATATATATATATATATATATATATATATATATATATATATAACAAATATTCAGAGGATGTATATATATATATATATATATATATATATATATATATATAATATATATATATATATAACAGAAAAACGGGTTCAGCTGGTAAAGATAAATAGTTTCTTAATTCCAGGTAGAGACGATATTTGTTGGTGGGAAGGTGGCCTTTACGTAGGTGTCTATTCAAATTAAAGTTGTTTTTTTTTGAAAAGTTGCAGTAATATAATTTGTTGAATCATACCTATGCGAAACCATCATTACTCAAAGTAGACGTAAAATATAGAGGAACTCCTTCATATCTAATTCGAGGGAGATACTCAAGTGTAGATAGTGTTTTTGTTTTTTCACTTTGATTTGTACTTTTCTAGTTCTTTTTTATTTTTCGTCTAGGCAAATTCTTTCTCTTCTAATGCTTAAGTGAGTATTGATATTTATTTTAACTTAGTCTGGCACTAATTTCAAACAACTAAGAATAGTTTCCATTTTATGTTTTTATTTATTGAAGTAGTTGGTCAGTAAAGTACTTATGGCAAGTCGATTGTCTTTTTTTTGTCTCTTTTGGTAGACAAATAATTGAAAAGCAGTACATATTTTTATATTATACTTTCTAAAGAAAGTTAATACGCCTATCTTCTTTCTTTCTTTCCTTTCTCTTTTATCTTAATGTTCGCGATCTTTTTACATCCCTCCCTTCTTTTTTACTCCCTTTTCTTTCTTCTTTCTTTTCACGTTATTTACACATTATTTTTCCTTTTTAGCTTATTCCTTCTTTGTTTTTGTTCTTTTTTTGTATTTCTTTTTTTTCCCTGTTCTCTTTTTTTTTCTCTTTCTTTTTACGTTCTTTTTTTCATTTTTAAACATTTTCTTTGTATTTATTTTTTTATTTTTACTTTCTTTACATATTCTTTTTTATCTTATTTTTTTTGCTTTTAATTTCTTTTTATTCGTTTCTCTTTTCTTTTTTCTTTCTGTTTTTTCTTTCTTATTTTTCGTTTCATTTTATTTTTACATTTTCTTTCATTTTTTACTTCTTTTCTTTCTTGTTCTTTATTTTTACTTTCCTTCCACCTTTTCTTTCCGCCTTATTCTTTTTATATTTTGCATTCTTTTTCATTCTTTTTACTTTTACAATTTTTTTATTTTTCAAATTCTTTTCAATTTCTTTTTACATTCATTCTTTCACTTTTTACTTTTTTCCCTTTTCTTTTTTCTTTTTTTTTTTCTTCTATTGCTGTTTACTTTTTTTTCAATTCCTTTCTTTTATTTTTTAACTTTTCATTTCTTTTTTTTTAACCTTTTTCTTTCTTTTTATTTTATTTTTCTTCTTTTTTATTTGTTTTTACTTTTTCTGTCAACTCTTTTGTCTCTATAAACTATTTCTTCTTTTTTTTCATTTCTCTTTCATTTTCTTTTCATTTCTTTTTCTTTCTTTTTACTTGCTTTCTATGTTTTTCTTTTTAATCGTTTCTTTCTTTCTTTTGGTTTTCTGCTTTATTCTTTCATTTTTCTCTCTCTATCTACTTTAATTTAATTTCTTTTAATTTCTTTCTTTTACATTTTCCTTGTCTGTCTGTCTGTCTTTCTTTCTTTCTTTCTTTCTTTCTTTCTTTCTTTCTTTCTTTCTTTTCTCATTATTTACTTTGATTTTCTTTCTTTTTACTTTCTTTTTGTTATTTTTAACTTTAAAAAATCCCTTGTTTTTCTTCCTTTTATCCATATTTTTCTTTATTTTTTCTGTCTACTGTTTTATTTCCAAGGCCTTTCTTTTACTTTCTCTCTTTTATCTTTTTCTTTCTTCTTTCATTCTTTGATTTCAGATTCTTTCTTTCTTTCTTCCCTTCTTTTATGGCGAGACAATTACATTCCTACATTGGACTCTGCGAAGATAGATACATCAACAAGTATCTTATATTCAATATTCAATTAACTTTATTTCTTTCGTTTTTTAGTAGCTGGATATACAGAATTTCCCCATTGGAATCAAAGACAAAAATCAGTTAAAGTTCATAAAAAACATAAAATCTTATAATGAAACAATAAACAATATAATAATCAAATAATTTATTTTATTTTTCGTACATATAATTCATTACCTCTGATTATTTTTTTTCAGAGATTAAAATCTTAAAATCTTTTGAGCTGAAATGTCAAAAACAAAAGTTCAATCTATTTTTGAACTTAGTGAAAATATAAAAAAATGTTTTAGTAAAACAAAAAAATCTTTTAGTAAAAGAAAGTTTTCATGAATCGTCGAGTAAAGTTTGTTAAATATATATATAATATATATATATATATATATATATATATATATATATATATATATATATATATATATATAACAAGTGCAAAATGTCGAAGTTAAAAACGTTAGAGAGCTCAATACAGAAAGTATTATTTTCTAATTGCTTATATGTAAAGTAAGTGGAAAATACCTATATTTTCTCTTCAAATTTTGTTTTTACATCCTGGGTCATGAAATTTTCAAAATGTAACTAATTTTTTCACAGCATTCCAGGTAGGTCCAGAAAAAGGTGTTGAGCAGCTGATAGAGAAAACTTACTAGAACCTATTAAACATATATGTTCAATTTTGTTATAACTTTAGTATAAATAGATATAAATGTTTGAATCATATATTTTATGAAAATGTGCAAATTTGCCAGTTTTTACATAGAAAATAGGTTAGTATTTCTATTTAATTACCCAGGGCACAAAAGCAAAGTTTGAATAATGGTCATTTTCTATACAGTTATAACGTAAGCAATTAAAAAATGATATATATTATTCAGGAAGAAAATGTGTGTTATCTAGTAGATAAGCAATTAGGATAATGTAGTAATTCATATTTTATGCTGAAATCAATCATCAATCCTTGCTGATTGTTTTCGGCTTGAAACCCGAGTTACTATACTATTTTAAGTGATTGCTTATAATTTTCATATATATATATATATATATATATATATATATATATATATATATATATATATAAACATTTTTTTTTGTGATGAAACAAAGAAAATACAGTGCTCAATCACAAATTGTGAGAGCTAATATTTATTTAATTTGTTGAGCTTTTTAAAAAATATTTTTTGATTGCGACTTAGCCAGACAACCTAGGTAGCTGTCTATAATAAGCATTTATTTAAAAAAAAACTCAACAAATTAAATATATATATATATATATATATATATATATATATTTGCTCGGAGTGGAAAAATAGTAGACGAGATAGTTAAAAGAGTCCAATTATTATTGTTCTGTAGCAGAAAAAAAAAACTCTAGCAGACTCACTGGATTCGCTTTTCAGCGCACGTAAAATGCAAATGTAAGAATAATGTACTCTTTTCATTTTTTCGAACATGTATATTACAAAGGGTATTTCATAAAGAACGCAACACTAAGAATAAAAAGATTAGAATTTACAAACACATACATTTTATGCTACAATATTTTACAATGTGCCCAACGACAAGAGTGTTTAGCAGTTGAAGGGATTGTATCATACGCTAGCCTCTTTCGAGCACCCATCCCTTTAGTGTTGGGTCAGCTATGTTCCTTTTCGAGAACGAATGTATTTTGCACATACATCTTATAAACACCCGAGTGACGAAGTTAATATAACATTTCCCAATTGAGTTCTGGGTATGACATTAAACAGAAACCGGTGGTGAGGTTTCATTTCCTGCAGCTTTGAGCAGTTTGGAGTCACCCTTTCATTGTCATTACTCCCAGATTCCTTGTAACCCGGAGTGATCGTACCTGTGGGTTATATATACAGGTCATATATATCTCTTTAAGATAATGGAGTATTTACCTGTTTAAAATGGAGGCTATAATTGTGTCTTCTGCATAAAATAACCCAATAAGGGTTGATATACCGGAAAACTATATAACATTCCATGAATATATGCAATATAAGGAAAGCTAGATATCAGACTCAAATTTATAACCAAAGGTGATGGGTGAAAATCTGGTATGGTGGACATTTTCTGTTGAGAGAAGGGTATACATTACTCCTACACCCTGAAGGTAAAGTCCAAATAATTGTTTACAAGGATTTATTTTGATTATCCCACACAGAAAATCCCTTAGAAAGCTATCGCAGATTGTGTACATGAATGAATTTTAGATTTAAAATAGCTTAAATAGAAATTGTTAAAAAGACGGTTGCATAATTTTTGAAACACCATATATATATATATATATATATATATATATATATATATATATATATATATATATATAATATATATGAGGTTAAGTAAACAAACAAATGTGTTTATTTTTATATGGCTTTAAGCTGACAATTTTTGGAGGATATGTGCTAATTTTCAATCCCTGAAATGTACATTCAGGGATTGACATTTTCTCGATTCGTTTAGCCTTACATTTGAACATATATGCCCGCCTAAAATTCATTAATTATTAACTAATTAATTTTCAAAATTAGGTACGACTTCAATTAAGCACATATCCTCCAAATATATATATATAATTTTGTATTTGGGAAGCAATCCCTTTTTATGCATGTTTTATTAAAGCTGACTGACAAGAAGTATTTTGCATTTCTTTTTAAATCTATTTTTTCTTGGGACAAAGTGTAGGCGGGAATTGTCCAATAGCTTTTTCATTTCAAGTAATTTCGGTTAACCTATAAGTTATTTACCAAGGGTGTTTGTTAGAAATCTTCATATCAACCCATTGTTTGTTGTACTGGAATTTAAAAGAAAATATGGTGATGTGTGAGAAGCGTGCTTTTGATACTAATTATATAGAAGTTGACAATGCAAAACACGTCCAGAACAGTATGGCCAAGTTCAAAAGATATGTCGTTAAGAATGATTTTATAATGAAACACTTTTGGATAATTTCCCCATAAACTTTGTCTCAAAATTATTTCACCTGTACATACACACACAAAAAAAAATTCTTACGAAACACGCTTTGTCAGACATTTCTAATGAAACATATATATA
This sequence comes from Doryteuthis pealeii, assembly GCA_023376005.1. Lineage (NCBI taxonomy): Eukaryota > Metazoa > Mollusca > Cephalopoda > Myopsida > Loliginidae > Doryteuthis > Doryteuthis pealeii. The sequence goes on along the minus strand of CM042147.1, from coordinate 40,706,993 downwards.
TATATATATATATATATATATATATATATATATATATAGTTTATTTTGTACATATATATATATCTTATATATATATATAAATTTAGTATTTTTGTACATATATATATATCTATCTTTTATATATATATTAGTATATTTTGTACATATATCTATATCTTTATATATATATATATATATATATATATATATAAAAATTAGTATATTTTGTACACATATATATATATATATATAGTATATTTTGTACATATATATATAGTATATTTTGTACATATATATATATATATATATATATATATACACAAATAAGCATTATATTTTATGTTTATTTTACAGTAGGCTTTATACAAAAAATACTACCGCCTCTGTCCCACAATAGTAGTTAGATTTAATTAATGATATTTATATGTAAATGTATCAACTATTATGGGACAGAGGTAGTATAATGTAACTAACAGAGTTGGTCTCTCTTCTATAGTCTTTTATGTGCGGAAAATCGGTCGAGCTGGGACCCTTTACAGATTCACTTTATAATTTCTTTAAAAATAATTATCGGTAGGATCCTGGACAACTAGTTTTGATATAAAGAACAAGGTTCAGGATGACTACTCTCTGATCTACTGTCACTAATTGAAAGCGTTGAGCAGGGAAAATAACAGATAGTCAAATGCTGCTGAAATTGTAGGATGGCTCAGTCTTGAGTCAAAGAGAGGGACCTAGGTGTCCAGCCTTTTCAAGCCTTGCACGTTCTTAGTGCAAATTAGAACATGTAGGGTTTTGCATGGAAATAGAAAAAAAAAAAATACATGTACAGACGGATGTCGAGCTATAGTTGCAAATTCTACATGTGGAAATAATATGCCCGTTATATAAACGCGGGCAAAAAAAAATGACTATTAAAAACGCGACTTATGTACACACACACACACACACACATATCTACACACTGACAGAGACAGACAAACAGATAGATAGACACACAGACACACACACACACACACACACACAGACACCTGCACCTGCATGTAAACACACGCACACTTAAATCCATTCTCACGCCCATCCGCACCTTTTCTTCATAATCAAAAGAAAATGAAATATAGAAAAGAAAAATTATGATCTAAGCAGCAGCAGCAGCAGCAGCAGCAGCACGTGAACATCACGTGAACATCACAGGTACAGTTTCTTGCTTCCTCTTTCAAACGCTCGGAGGCAAATTTAATCGACGAATGAGTAAAGAGCAACGTAGACAAACTTTATACTTTATTAGTCCAATTCAAATTAATCTATAACTTAGTAGATCGCCCGGCTTCCATTTTAGGTTTCTTTCAAGCATTTCTCCGGGGAGGGTGGTCATTGTGGAATTGTCTTATTCTCCCACCCAAATGGTAGAAGAAGAAGAAGAAGAAGAAGAAGATTCACGTTTTTCTGTTCATTATAGATTTGAAATCAAATCATTGTGGTGTTGTCATATAATACATAAATAATGAGAATATAATCGCCTGTTTTTCCTATAAATAATGTCTGACGAAAAATGGGAAGAGAGAAGCAACGAGATTTCACGGGACTTGTTAATTCAACCAAGCAATTGTTAATTACCTTGGATCTTTGTTTAGTGAACCTTTTCCCTTATCCTTAATACTCCCGTTTCTTTCTATTATTTCTCCGTTAACTCTGGTACTCGAGTTACAATACACAGAAATTTAACTGAATGTGTTTATTGCCTCTAAAATAACATAAAACAGACTGTGTTGGGTTACATGGTAGTGTACTAACAGTATGGAACAATCTCTGACCTGACTAATTTGAAGAGTTTACAAGAACACTGAAATTGAATCATTCTTAACAGATTATAGGGTACAAGACCGGATCATTTGCGTCATTTCTTAGGGAAATGTGGATAATTTTATTGTGTCCATTCATTGTACGGAACAGATTTTATTGTCTTGTTCTGTTCTGTTAACATTAGGAGAATTCATACCTTTTTGAATTGAAACCACAAACTACTTCAACCTGAATTTGAACTCAGTTACCCAACTTCATTCGTCGGGCTGTTAACATTTCTTTTTATAATAATTCATATCATGATATCAGATAACAATTCAATGGGATATCAACTTTTTTGTGGTTATTTAATGGCAAAATTTGATTCATTTCTAAATCTTTGGTATGTAAAAATCTAAAGGTCCCTGGTTCATTCCCGGGTTTCGGCACCAAAAAAAAAAAAAAAAAAAAAAAAAAAAGAAGAAAAAAAGAAGTCGGTGTTTGCAAAGAGAAAGTTTAGCCTGCGAGATGGCGTTGGACTAGCTTCTTTTTGCCCCCCCCCTTCAATAAAAACTTGTTGAGTTAAATCTTCATTACCCCCCTCTATTTTTTCCTATAGTATTCTTCAATCAAAATGGTAATTTATATTTAAAGACGGCATGTCCCCTTGAAATGTAATTTCAAATTAGTTTAGCATTAGTATTATTTTTTTCTGTTAAAATGTGCATATTTTGTTAATTTCCTTGGAAATTTTAGACACTATTTTCAATTCTAATTATTTTTTTTTCTTGGGCAGTCAATTTTCTTAGTCTATGTCAGTCTACCAATCTTTGGATGGGCTAGTAACAGGAGTGTTGCTCAGTCTCAATAACCAAATTTGTGTCTGTTGCGGGGGAGCAACTTTCCATTCCGGAACTGCCAATTCCCGTAGGATATCCGGGTCTAGGTTGATTAGCCCTTCCCATATGGAAGCTCAGAAGTCAGTGGGAGTATCATTGGGTATCTCAATCACTGTTGAGCTTCTGATGGTCCTGTCGATGAGTGCTCCTGTTATTGGCGTTACTGAGTGTGAGAGTGTGGGCAAGTTTTGGCATTTTATGCTTAAAAAAAAATGGATCTTTGGGAGAGGGTTTAATGGAGACTTCATCATCTCTGTTTAATTCTTGTGGGCTTTTATGCGATGGTTTTGCGGCCTGGCCCTCTTCCATTCGAAACGGATTCAGAGGTCGTTGAAATTATTAACTTTAATTTACCTAAGCGGGACTCTCTCGACCGATTGTTGTTTATGATCAACAATGACGTGGTTTTGATGATTATTAATTACAATGGTGAGGCCACATGACTTCTTTAATAATTATCCTGTATGACTCAAGGGCAGTCAATGGGGATTTTAGATTTTCCTCCGCCTCTTCTCAGGTTTCCAAGAACAGCGTGAAGTCGTCCGTCGTACGCCAGTGGGCTAGCTGATGTGTTTCCAAATCGGTAATGGTGATCGGGTTCAGTAAAAGTCATAGCCTAATTCGTCACCCTTTTGAGAGCTATTTTTTTTTTAGCTCACAATGTTTCGGCTGTATATTCTGTGGCCTTCTTTGGTATGTTTAATGTGAAAGCATCAGTGTCAAATGTTAGTGAGGAAATTCTATGAAAATATGAAGAATTTTTTTCCGTTTTTTTTTTTTTAGATTAAAAATTCTTGTTTATTTAATTATTGATTTTTTTATTAAGAGATTCCCAAAATGGAAAAATTTCCCCATCGAAAATAAATTAATAAAAAAATAATAAAAAATAATCAAAAGTAAGAGAAAAGCAAAATAATAAATCCTGTCTAAAGAAAAACCCAACTTCAGACAACAACATCTTTTCTAGTTTTGTAAAATACAATAGTACCTTGACTTAGGAGTTTAATTCGTACAGCTCGTAACTCAATTTCCTCGTATATCAAATCAATTTTCGCCATTGAAATAAACTGAAATGCCATTAATCCGTTGTAGCCCCACAAAACACCCTAATTCTATTGTTAGGTTTTTTAATAAAAAAATAGCACTATATTGTATAAAACATAATAAAATAATAACGAATTATGTGCTATAATAAATTTTAATGCTTATTTTGTTTCATAAATGATGTTTTGTGAATTTATTAACATAAGCGTATCTGAAGCTCGCTTGTACCCCAAAGTTAAGTTCTCAACACAAAGCAAAAAAACAAAAGAAAAAAAAAAAAAAAAACGACTGATTGACAGCTCGTAACCCGGAAAATTCGTAAGTTGGGGCACTCGTAAGTCAAGGTACCTCTGTATAAATTTCTTTACATTTCACTGTTAAATACTAAGTTTATCTTTACCGAAATTTTACTCCATCATTACCATTACTCCCAGGTCCACTCTGACCTGGGTTGGTAGTACCTGTTAGGGTCTTATTTATGGGTCAAACAGATCTGTTTAAAAATTATTCGTATTCAATAAGACTGTGCAAAAAAAAAAAAAACAACCCAAAGAAACAACTATATAAACATTTAAATATGAATATATAATGACCACGATTCCCTAACCTCTTGGTATAGAATAACCCAAGAAAAATCTTTCAGTCAATCAATCATTTGCATACCTTCTTGTCTAATGACATGTATACGAATTTACGTACGTATTTACTTATTACCAAAAGAACAAGCATTATTTATGTACTTCCGTTTTAGCGAGTCACGCATGAGCTTCGGTTTGCGTGAGGATCCCACGGTAAAATGACATCATCTCAATCCTAAACGAGTGGAAGGTCTGGAAAATACATAATTCTGTGTATAAATGCATTTATTTATTCTGTTTTAGTTCTATTTAATGTATATTCAAACTAGTATAGTTTTACTTTGTCCATGGGTTCAAGATGGCGGCATCAGACGTATTGGCAAGTTGAACACATGAGCATTGGTCGACGGAGATACATTGATCACTCAAATGAATAGAAAAAGTATACGAAGTGTGTGTGTGTGTGTGTGTGTGTGTGTGTGTGTGTGTGAGAGAGAGAGAGAGAGAGAGAGAGAGAGAGAGAGAGAGAGAGAGAGAGAGAGAGAAGCATATTAAAGCCCCCCCCCCAAAAAAAAAAAACCGCGGATATATTTTAGTTTTTCTGAGACGATTTTTGTAGTAAAGAAATTTAACAACATATTTATCTTCATTAACAACCCGTCCTTCGGGGCGGGGGTCCGGTGTGATTCGGCCACTGGACCGGTCATGTTAAATTAAAAGCGTCGAACCCAGGGGCTATCCCCCCAGGCAATACCTGCCCCCTCGATTTAAAGGGGCAGGACTGGGTTTATTGCCAGCGCCTGAGGCGCCCCTTGAGGGGGAATGCCGACGGGATCGACGCATTTTTTGTGCCTACCACCTATGAGCTTCGCCTTGTGGGTGGACCCACATAAAATGTCCTTGTGTCACGCCCCCATAAGTGGGATGAGAGGCAAATAACTATTTACCTTAGACTACAAAATTTCAATGACTACAAAATTTCCATTAGTCTGTTGTGAGGTAGTGAAACTTGGTTGCGTGGATGATATATATATATATATATATATATATATATATATATCAACTGAGATGGATTAGTTCAATTCTTTCTTTAAACAAACTCCTTGGGAAAATCCAGCATCAAATCGGAAGAATGGCGTAAAACATGTTTTCGCTAGACTAAAGAGCTTTGAAGAAAATAGACTGAAGCATCGAGATCAGCTTCGCCTAAGTTTAAAACAAAAACATTTAATCCCGCCTTAGAACATTTCATTTTATCAGTGTGGCTTCATAGCTCGCATCCAGGCTGGGCTGCTATCACACTCAAGGAAACACAAAATGTCTTCTTGATAGCATGCACAACATGGAGGAAACAAATCACTCACTGCTGACCTCATCTATCGTTCACGATGGGAGATTCCACCATATATACATAGTACTAAGTATCAGTAATAGTCAGGATAGCATAGACACAGAGTTAGAGTTGGTGACTTTTAGTTCTTCGCCTTTGTAAAATGGGTCCCGTTATTATTGATATTAGTCCTGTACTCCTCACTATCTACTCAAAGCTGGAGGGTGAATAGTTGGACGCATACCTTTTACTAGTGTTATTTTCCAGTATTTGAACTCGTGTCGCCGCGTTATTTTACAACGCCACTACATTACATTAGACTGTATTAAAAGAGTTTTATATTTATATTCTCTTATTTCGTGTAAACTCTAAAGACAGTGATCACATCATCAATAAAATCATTATAAATGTCATATCATTATCGATACCATTCAGCTCTCTCTTTATTTAAGCTGTTATAATAAGAAATAGGATTATTAAGATTCTAGCCATTTTGTGGTATTCCGTAATTGTATCAGTGCTACTGAAATTAAAATAAACCGTAAAGTTACCATTTTCATAAAAAGCAGATGTTCTTGAAAAACTAGTACATTCTAAGCTAAATCCTGTATTGATTCATAAATATTAATCATATTCAAAAACTAGAAGGACTTGTATGACTGGTGGACGTAGTGGTTAGCAAGCATGTGACTAGCAATTAAGCCTGTTTAAGCCAATCAAAAGACACTGCAGAATTAAGCTATGGATACTTTCTTGATCCCATCAAAACATATGAATAACATCCCGCATTCCACAACGAGAAATTCATGCTTTTCCCGATTCTTTTTATTTCATTTGGCAAGGATCATGAGATTATCAATAGATACATAGAAAACATTATGTAAGTTTCAAAAACATACAGGAGGTTTATATATTTACCCACCCCCTCCACACGAGCAGTATACAATGCAAAGGTCAATTTTTTAACCGGGGTTTAACAGATTTGAATTCAGAGTTTCCATTCTCCTACACCGGTTGCCATACCAAGGTTAAGAAGCCCATCTACCCTAACATTTACCCGTAGCCGGGAAAGAATAATTGAATGAATTCATACCTTCCCAAGGGTATTGACGCTATGGGAAATGCAAACAGCCCCGTCCAGAATTTGAACTCGGTACGTCGTATCCATTTCCAACGACGATAACCATTACACAACAAACAATTGCAGGAGATTTTCAGAGGTTTGCAATTAACTCTAAGTTGATTAAAAAGACTAAAACAATTTTCATTTCGCTCTGAGAATCTCTCAGAAAAATTCCTTTCTGTCCAAAACATTCACTTGAAATTTTATCACAGCTCTGATGCCCGAAAGCTTTTTTCGTTTATTTGTGGCCTTAAAAATCATCATCGACAACACAAATAGATTAATGTCAAAACTAGCATTAAACTAATAATAATAATACTAATCATAAACAACAAGAACAACAGCAACACTATCAGTATTAGAATTGAAGTAAACAATACAATATGTATATGTTAATATGTCGACATTGTGTCTCGCACGGGAGCCGATCATATTCTCGCATAGCAATGAAAAGTGGTTTTGTTTGTCAATTATCTAATTGACATTTTGTCCGTCTCTTTGTTTTTGATTTAAGAATTTTTCATTTTTTTTTACAAAAGAACTATTTACAGACACGAAAAAACATTGACTACTAACATTAAAATGTCAGGTAAACAAAATCTTGATTATGTAGAAAAACTGGAAAAGACGATGGGAAAAATTATGAGGTATATATATATATATATATATATATATATATATATATATATATATACACGCAACACGTGTTTCAGATATTCTGGTATCTTTTTCAGGCTTTGATCAATACATATATTGATATACATATATATATATACATATACATAGGTTGTGCGTGTTTCTGAAAAACGCACAACCTATGTATCTATATATATATATGTGTATATATATATATATGTATATGAATATACGTATTGATCAAAGCCTGAAGAAGATACCAGAATATCTGAAACACGTGTTGCGTATGTAAAATAAAAAGAATAAAACATTTTTTCTGAGAACAATACATTTTGCGGACCTTCTTCTTTTTTATAAATATTAATTTTCTCCCGTTGGAACCAGAACAACATTTTATATATATTATATATATATATATATATATATATATATATATATATATGATACACATAGCCATAGAAACTTCATCTGATAAAGGGTTTGTTGCCGCATAGTATATAATATATATATATTATATATATATATATATATATATATATATATATATATATATATATATATGTGTGTGTGTGTGTGTGTGTGTGTTGTGTGTGAATATAGGTGTTTAGGCATGAGTATATAGAAATATACACATGCTTGTGAGTATACATATATTTGTGTGTGTTGTGTGTGTGCGTTTAGATATAGATGTTTATATATATATATATATATATATATATATATATATATATATATATATCCGCATGATCCCCAGAATTATTATTCGGTGAAGGCTTTTTAACGATATATATAAGTATAAATATATATGTATGAGTGTGTAACTATGCATGTGTGTGAGTGTTTGTGCGAGTATATATATATATATATATATATATATATAATATATATTATATATACGTACATGTGGTTATACTGAAAGTACTGATTTTTGGCTATTTTCTTGCGAACTTATTAATTCTGTGGCTATTTAGCCTTGGTTGGGAAACTGCTGTAAGAGAAAGAAAAATCTCTGAATTTAAAACCTGGGGCGTCTTCTTCGTAGAATCTGTGTCATCCCGACGTGGCATTCGTATGTTATGAATTAACGCTAAAATTGTGTGTGGATGGCTTTATACAAATATAATCTGTTTAGGAAGCTTTGCAGTTCATCTTCTGAACTGTTGGCCACTCGTAAATTCGTGCATGACTGGATATATATATATATATATATATATATATATATATATATATAATTGCATACTGTACAATACAATTTGTATATACTACTTTAACAGTGGTATTTCTATGGGTCTAGCAGGTGAAAATAAATACTTTTATTATTTAGAGTCTTTTTTGCATACTTATTTGGTTTCTTTATTCAATGGCATATCAATTTGAGTTCAAAGCCCTTCTTGTAGAATAACAGTAGTAGTGATATTTGATGAGGGTGCTCATACCTTTCCCAATGGTAGCCACTCAAAAATGAATGTAATAGCAGGAATGGAGTTCGAATTCAATTACTACGATGTCACAGTCCTGCATGTTAGCCACGACGCTACTGCGACTCCTTTATTTGCGCAGTCCAGTACGTTAGTTACCACGCCATGTCGATTTCCAAACATATTTATTGCTGGGAAGAGGACCTTTGCGTAGGTGTCTATACAAATTAAATGAAGCCGTCACCAACTATAAACAAATCCCCTGTGTAGCTAATTTGTTAAACATAGTTTAGTTAATGGCTGTCCACAATACCAATGGAAGAACATAATAATAATAATAATAATAATAATTATTATTATTATTATTTCACTTTATAAGAGTTTTTACACCCTCCTTAGCTGGTGATTCACTGGAGACTGAGTTACAGCAAGTTTCCACAGGTCTCCAGGACTCTTCTGAGTATTCTAGCTGATCTGAACAATGCTGTTGGTCTCAATTCTTCTTCTGCTTTCCAGTTCATCCATATCCTTTTCGAAACTGTTGGGTACAGTTCCAAGGGCATCAATTACAGTTGGTACGACCTTTACCTTCATGGTTCATTGTTTTCTCGGTTTCTTGACGAGGTCCAAGTATTTGTCTATCTTTTAGTTTTCTTTCATTTTTATTTTGTGATCTCACGGGATGCCAAATTCACGAAATTATAAGTTCTTTTTTTCTTGGTAATTAACAATAGGTTATTATTATTATTATTATTATTATTATTATTATTATTATTATTATTATGTGACTTTTCCCACAAGTTTGAGGTGATAGTCTTTCATTGGAATCTTTGATTCTAGCTGATCTTGACACTGTTGTTGTGTGGATGGTCTCAATTCTTTCTCTGTTTCCAATTCCTCTTGTCTGTTTTCTAATTCGCGTTTTTCCACGCCATTTTTAACTGATGGTTTTTCTTTGAAGTCTGAGTGACATCAAGTCTCATCAGTCCCGTACTTACTGATTTTAACAGTGCTCTGGTCTGGTTGGTTTTGATTCTTCCCGTGATCTCCAAATGCCACAGTATAGTTTAACAGATCTTTTAGGTCCATCCCAACTACAATTATTATCGCCCTAACTCTCATGTACAATAACCTTTTTTCAGCTCTCTGGCAAGATCCAGGTGTTTGTCTATCCTTTCGTTTTCTTTTATATTACTCTGTGCTGTGGTGGGACGACAAAATCCACTAAGGAAACAAGTTCTTTTCTTGGTAATGATTAACACTAATTCTGGTCTTCTTGTCGGGATTTGGTGATCCATAGTCCCCCCCCCAGCTTCATCCATCCTGTAGTCTGGGGCTATAGAATACACCGAAAGCATCTCGACAGAGTTTAAATACCCCCTCCGAGTGAGGGCTACCTTTTAGCTGTGGATGGTGAACCATGATGCTTAAGGACGAAATCCTGGTGACTGAGCAGTCCATGACATGCAACACTCGGCCCTTAGTTAGAAACACCCCCTCCGATCAATTGGTTGGTCACTTCAAACCCTATCAGGTAACCCCAACGCTTTCAGGCGGTGGCTGAGGGTGTTAGCGTCTTATATATGACGTTTAATTGCATCTAGTGATGATGTTCCAATTCTGGCGCTGTGGAGAGTATGAAGTACCCTTTTATCACCATTACTCCCAGGTCCACTCTGACCTGGAGTGTTAGTATTTAATAGTCCTAGCTATGGGTTAAACAAACCAAAAGTGAGTTTAAAAATGTGTTTAAAAATGAGTTAAAAATTGAATACACACCAAGAATGAATAAAACAAAAACGTTTCGGCATAAAATAACCCAACAAGGGTTGACCTGCTGTAAAACCAACCAACAAGCCAACCAACAAACCAAACAGCCAATCAACCAGTTCCCTCGGATGTTTTTTCACTGAAGTCATGAGAACGAAAAAAACATTTGAAAAGATCATACAGATAGAAATACCTATTTATCAAATTCGAATGTACTGCCGTTGACACCCCCAGAAGATTCGGAAATGTTTGTGGTCAGTCAAGGGTTAATGAGAGATCAGTAAAAACGTTTCAAAAATACAAGGCTAGTCTGAAAGATGAACAGTGTCGCAGTCTGAAGGAAGGTATTGACAGCAGAAGACCCTTAAAAGTTCTTCCAAAGTGGATTTGGTCCAAAGATGTCACAAAATCCCCCCAACTGTAGACTATTCTGAATAGTATCATGTTGTAGATAATCAGTTACTCCACACGTGATATAGTTGTAGTCGTTTTATGTTACGAATAAAGGACTTAGAGCTTGAGGAGCATGTCTTCTTTGACAACCACCGTATATATATATATATATATATATATATATATATATATATACAATGGTAACTTGACTTACGAGTTTAATTCGTTCTATTCGTAACTCAATTTCTTCTATATATTAAATCAATTTTTCCGATTGAAATAAAATGAAATGAAAAAGAAATCTTTTTCTTATGTGTTTTTAAATAAGAAAAATACCACTCTATGGTATAAAACAATTATAAAATAGAATGTAATAAACTATGTTCTGTAATATGTTTTAATGCTTATTCTCAATAAATAGTATTTTCTTTGCCGAAATAAATTTTGGAAATTCAAATGTTTTAACTTAACTGAATCTGATGCACGCCGGTACCCCAAATTTAGTATTCAATACAAAGCAAAAAAATCGACAGCGTGACTCGGAAATCTCGTAAGCTTGGTCACTCGTAAGTCAAGTTACCACTATATATATATATATATATATATGTGTGTGTGTGTGTGTGTGTGTGTATATGTATATATGTATATGTATATATATATACGTATATATATGTATGTATATATATATATATATATGTATATATATATGTATATATATGTATATATGGTAGAATGTGAGGAGGTTAATCCGACAGTATGTGTAGAAAAGTGGATAAACACGGATGTGTTTCCATAACATCCCGTGTTTGTCCACTTTTCTCCACATATGTATATATATGTGTATACATATATATGAATATATATATATATATGTATATATTATGTATATATATGTAAATATTCCACCTTTTCATACTCATATATTATATATATATGTATATATATATATATATATATATATATACGGATACATACACACACACACACACACACACATATATATATATATATATATATATATTATATATATATATATATATAAATTTCATGTCGGTCAGACAATAACTTATTCTTCTCTCTGATGGGCATAGTTACAACTAATTTACTATTTTTATTGCCTACATTAAAAAGTACGAGATTACCTGTAAACCGATTGGGCCTCCATTGTAAAGCAGTCTATTGATATTTCTATTTGACAATATAAGTAATATATAGACAATTTGCATTTTAAATATTGACAAATGAAAGGGAATTTATTTCATTTAATTCAAACAACATTTTATCTGCATCAATTTTCAGAAATTGTTTTTTTTTTATCTCAGGAAAAATAAAACTATAATTTTTTGTTTGGTAATTTAATGTATTAAATCCCGTCTACTTGATTAATAGGTTTCTATGTTTAAAAAAAAGAATAAAAAATCGACAATGTTTTTTTCTTCAATAAATATATGATTAATTATCGATTTCATAATGTCATTTTTACGTGTTGCAGGTATTTTACTTGGTATAAGCAAAGTATACGAGGAATCTACAATTAGAACACACATATGTCTATGTAAATAAAAAAAAAATGGCCTAATAACACAAAATCGAAAAGGGGTAATTACGGTAATATGGTCCTTTTTTATAGATCTCATATCAAGTTTATCCGTACAATTGAATAATAAATCCGACATATTTGTGCATATATACTGTATCACGTGGAACCTGACAATTTTCGAATCAACTAAAAGAAAAAATGGTGCACTAATGTGCCAAGGATAACCCTAACAACACTCCCTATGTTCTGAATTCAGTCTTTCCTTCTTTCAGATTGTTTCCAAGAGAGATATTCATAGAGAGAAAAGATGGGTACATGTTTTTACAATGACACAGAGTGAATTGAAAACAGCTTCGACCAGGATTTGAACTCGGCACGCTGAGTCCGTTTTCTTCGACGATAACCATTACGCTACCTGTAATTCCTTAGCGGATAAAAAACGTACCTTCATGAATTAATGTACTTGGAACACTGCCTTTGTGTGAATGAATTGTTGCAGCAAAAATGTTTTCAAATATTGTAAAGTTAATAAAAATGGCTACATTACTAAATGAAAAAAAAAAAATTCCGAAAAAATTGCAATGTAAAGTTTATGGCTTTTGTTTTGTATAATTCCATTTCAATTATATTGGAGTGTCCGGTGGTAATGCTCCTGTTCTCGAGCTTTGAGGAGTGCGGGGTTAACCCTTTGTTGCTATTGCTCTAAAGTACATTTCAACCCGGACAGAATGCACTTGTTAGGGTGCCATCTAGGCGTCAAATAACCTAGATGAGATAATGTTTAAAAGAGTTGTGAACTTTATCAATGTTTGTCTAAAAATACACATATTTAACAACCCCCTCAACACGATTAGGATGTGACACAAGTTCAATTTCTTAAGCGATGTTTAACACGTTTGAGTTTTCCACTTCCTATCATTGCTTAACCGAGGTTAAAGAACCCCATATGCCCCTACTAATTACTCTTAGTTGGAGGGATAATAGTTGGATTCCTACCTTTCCCAAGGTATCTGAAAGGCAAATATCTTCGTTCAGGATTTGCTGTGTCCATTTCATAGGAGAATAACCATTACAGCACGCGCCTCCACATACATGTACATGGATTCACGCCAATCTATGCATGTGGATGAACTCCAGTACTTATATTGATGTATTTCTAGAGAACACACACACACACACACACACACACACACATATATATATATATAAATCCTGCAGTTAGCTGTAATTATTCAATATCATAATTAATTCAGTTGATTTAACGCTGAAGATCTTTATGGTGAAACACGAGTAGGTTATTTCTGTACATACTATATATATATATATATATATATACACGCGCGGACATGAAGTCGAATGCCGCCGTTGACTTTTTGTCTACGCTACCGATATAATTCTTTATCGATGATATCGAGCACTATATGTTTTAAAAATGTAGCATACTTATATATATATATATATATATATATATATATATATATATATATATAGTTTTCTATTAATTAGCGATCTGATGAAACCCATAGGTATAAGCAGATACTTGTGGGCAGAAACAGATCTATAACCGCAAAATAGCCTATTTTTAATCCTTCTTCTTTACTATATATATATATATATATATATATATATATATATATAGAAAGTCCTTTATTTTTAGCAACTTGAGCGTCTCAATGTTGAAGATTAAAGATGTATTAAATTGTTTAACATCCTTCAGCATACGGCGGGGTTCACGCTAGCAATTTCGGAAGAGAATGAAACCAGAAGAATGAGAATTATTGCCCCATCCCCAAACTATATCACCCCTTACCGCTTAAGCAAATCACCGACGATGGTCGTCTTGTGAAGGGTAGGTAAGGAGAAGATAACATTTATTTTACTTTTATTTCTTTTACGAGGCCCGGAACAGTCGTACGGATCAGTGATAGTTTACATTTCCTAGGTTCATTCCTTCAAGGCAAATCCCCAGATTGGATATCTTAGAACGTGATCTAGCTTGTTTGTTTGCATCACCCTACACCGTCTTCCCAGACCGGTCTAATCTCGTCCTCCCACGCTTTCTTCTCACAATGAACTAACATGCTGATCACAACTGACCCATACAGATCCCACCTGCATATTCGGATCATGCCTGCATATCCAGATCACACCTGCACATCCGAGGTCATGAGTTTGAACCCACCGGCAACTGAGGCCATTAAAATATTCACCAAACTGACAACTTCAGATTATCACATCTCGATCACCAAAAATTATTCAGAAAAAAGGAACTCATCAATTTATATATTTTAACAAGAAAACAAACTCAAGAATTTTATCGATGAAAATGTAAATATTATCTTGCTCATGGCTGTGATTATATCATTCTTCAAAAGATATATTAGTATTTTTAAAAAGTTATTTCTTTTATATTTCTTAATTAAAATAAATAAATAGAAATATTAATTTTACGTTGGCCTACTAATGGGTATGATTATTTCATGGTTCAAAAAAAAAAAAAAAAAAAGAGATTACCTTTTAAAAAATGTTATTTCCTTTATAGTTCTAAATTAAAAAGACAGTATATAAGTTCCCATAATTTTCAGCGTAATATATATATATATATATATATATATATATATATATATATATATATATATATATATATATAAATATCGGTAAGTTAGAGTAGTGTGGACCTGAAGTAATCGGCACTTACAGTTTCTGGCCTATGCAATAGTCAAACCAAAGGGACACTTGGTTTGAAAATCGTATAGACGAGAAACTGTCAGTAACCAAGCACCGTTGACCACACTACCCTAACGCACATATACATGCTCTATCAACTATATTGAGCACTATCTGATTATAAATATACCACACTATATTATCTCTCTCTAACTCTCTCTCTCTCTCTCTCTCTCTCTCTCTCTCTCTCTCTCTCTATATATATATATATATATATATATATATATACTTTTATTTATGTGTATTTTTCGCTGTGCTCAAATTTTGTCTCTGGTGGTAAATACACATCCTTTTCTGCCACAAGTTAGACTCTTTTGCTTCTTTATTAGCTAATTTCTAGTATATATATATATATATATATATATATATATATATATATATATATATATAGCAACTTCTTTACAAGTTTGTCTTCGAGTACAAAGAAACTCTCAAGAAACTACACAAAAGTATAACTATAAATGTATGCAATTCTCTAACCGTGACATAAAATAACCCGAAATGGATTGATATGCCGTTAAAATCAATCAGTTAGCTTAACGTATAAATGGAAGAGCATAGAGGATATACCGCAGACCCGAAAATTCACCACTATATTAATTGAAAATACTGAACTTAAACTTTATGTTTAAGGTTCCACCTTACTATCGCCAGATTGTTCTATAAGACGATTGCCAAGTGGCTAGTTCAAGTATATCACCATATTTATATTAAGCTTCCCACTGCCAGCAGTCATCTTTTCACATTCAAATAGGGGGCGTTGAGTAACCTGTCAGCACACCTAGAAGCGTAGTAGACAACAATTTCAGCTTTACCTTTCGTCACCATAATAAACCAGAATAATAATAATAAGGTAGATAAATAGTTAATAGAGGAAATACTGAAACATTTTTTTTAATAAGTTAAAACAACGGTGAGTTTTGAAGCCCCGAGAGAACATATCAGTTCTCTCTTTTTTAGGGAGATGAGATGAGATAAAATAGACAAACTGACAAGGGAATCTTATCATGCTTTACACACTCTCAAGTCTATTGGCATAAAATAACCATAGACATACTTACGTGCCATTAAAAATCAATCAATTCTATCATTGCTAAGATTACGAGACAGTTTATAATTAATCTAATGCATTCATTGTAGTAAGTAATTCGATTATGATTTATTTAGATACTAGAAGTGGCTACCCTGCGTCGCCTGGGTAAAGGGGGGATTTTTTAAAAGTTAGTCTCGCAGATCCATTATTACTTATCGCAAGTTGCCCCATAAAAATCCCCACGGAAATATATAACAATATAGTAAAAAAATTCCATTCAATGATTTACAATTAAAAAAAAAGGTATAAATGATGCAATTAATTCAATCAATCAATATTATATTTCGAAGCGAAAAAAAAAAAAAAAAAAAAAAAAAGAAAAGATAAAAAAATAACATACAAATGACTTTCCCTTCTGTTACTTTTCAAATTTGAATTTTTAAATATCTTCCCAAATCTAAATCAAATCTTCATAATTTTTGCTAAAA
>CM042147.1:40665253-40685253 GCA_023376005.1 Doryteuthis pealeii | reverse complement strand
GGGCGGAAAGATAGATTTATGCCTTTTCTAAGGGCATTAGCATAGATTGAAACGCAGACAGAACTGTTCAGTATTTGAACTTGGTCAAGCGTGACTCCTCGCTAGAAGCAGGGAGGGTAAGGTGTTTTTAGCAGTGACGACACTGATGTGGGTTACTAAACAACCTTCAGTTAATCTGAAACTGAAATGAAGACCGGGAATCGGACTGGTGAAACATTGATTACTCGTACAATATTTTTTTTGATAATTCTGCTAAAAAAAAATATACCTATGTTGGTACTGATTTTTACGATCGGGCTATGCGAGCTGTTGTTTATCGGTGTAGAAAATGCATCGCCAATGAAGCTGACTATTTTGAAAAATATAGTATTGGATAATAACACACACCAACGCACCCCCCCACTATATATATATATATATATGATAAGAAAGTGGAAGTGAATCCGATAGTATGTAATATAGTGAAAATTGAAAAAACACAAGTTCATAAAACGAGTGATGTTTATTTCGCCTATATCACAGAGAATAAGAAGAATGTGAGAGTATTTTGCTTTGTCGGTCAATCTATTTGATCTTATTCCCTGTGATAAATTTATTTTTCCTCAAATTAATAAAAAGCCCTGATGAAGATCTATTGAAATAGATCGAAACACTGCAGCGTTGGCGAAATAAAACTCACTCGTTTTATGAACTTGAGTTTTTCAATTTTTCACTATGTAATATATATATATATATATATATATATATATATATATATATATATATATATATATATATATATATATATATAGTATTGGAAAAAACAACAGTAAAAAACCGCACCATTTTTTATTATTACCACAAATTTTAATGAAACTTCAATCGATTAGACACACATAGGAAGTAATTATTTTCCTTTATTATTGTTGTCAAAATTTCATTAGTTGTAGCGAAAGATAATTTTCTAAAAATGAAATTCTCGGAAATACAAAAAAATAGAACATTTCTTAGAACTTTCTTTTGTCTAATTTGATATCCTAATTTGTGATTTGACCTTTGCTCATGACTTTTCGCCTCAACTCTTCGCTACTGTAATCAAGGAAAATAATCACTTCCTATATGTGTCTGAGTCATTAAAATTTCATTAAAATCTGTTGCAATAATTTAAAAAAATCATTTTTTTTCACTGTTTTATTTTTGTCTAATACTGTAGTATTGGATATCTAAACAATTCCAATGGTGTCATTGGAATCCTTTTGTATGTTGTAGTTTCCGTAGAAATAAATACGAGGCATTACCTTTGGAGCTCTCCTTCATGATAATTAGTTATTATATCGAAATCTAACGCGAAAGCATTTACCGGATTAATGCAATTGTGCAGATGAAATAAACTTAAGAGAATATTGTGTTAAGATGTTTTTTATCATCAATTTTGATTGGCTTCAACATATGACTGAACATTTCGTAAAACTACGTGAATGAAACAAGCACACATTATAGGATGAAACCAGAAGAAAGGATCTAAAAAATAGGGTGCGTTAACTTTTCTTTTCTTCTTTTAGCTAATGATTTTTAACAAATTTGCAGGAAACAAAATTATAAAGGGAAGGAACCTAATAAGAGTTCATGAAGAAATGATGATTGTCAAATCAGTGGCATCATTTAACTCAGTGATTCTCATGTGGATACTTACGGCTCACAAGTGGATCTGCAGCAAATGATGTACTCACAAGTAAACGTAATTTCTCGCAGATTGAAAAGAGAGAAGACTTATTACACCAGAAGTTGAACCAACGTTTAGAAGTTCAACTTGATAAAACTGATAGATAAACACCAGCAGCAGTTAAATCATTAGTCACGATTTATATTTTTCTACAATATTTCGCTTTTGTAAATTCATTTCCTGTTACATGGAATTTCTATTTGTGTTTTTGTGAGCCTGAAATTCTTTTGACACAAAAAAAAAAAAAAAAAAAAGAGAAAAAAGGCCACAAGGAAGAAAATGTTGAGACACTGATTTAACTGAAAAATCAGGATTGAAATAGTTTGTGGTTAAAACATTGCGTATTCCACGAATAATGAAAAGAATTAACAAACTAAAATTGAAAAAAAAAAATGTCAAAAAACCCATGTATATGATAACTCCTAAATACTATCGTATATCTTTCATTTATTTCAAAATGGCTGTGTTCTCCAGGACACAACTATTATTATTATTATTATTATTATTATTATTATTATTATTATTATTATTATTATTATCCCAATACTCTGGATCAATCTGTACTTCGTTATTACTATTAATTCTTTATAATTGTAATCGATTCATTCTTTCAATTTTTACGATATTTTTGCCTGATGCACTCTTCATTTTTACAAGCAATTTAGAACTGGTTAATTATTATTATTATTATTATTATTATTATTATTATTATTATTATACTCTTTGATACTTTTTTCACACTAGTAGTTACTGGTGAGTTTTCATTGAAGTCCGAGTGACAGCAAGTCTCTTCAGCTCTCCAGGACTCTTCTAAGAATTCTAGTCGATCTCCGAAGGGCTGTTCTCGATTCTTCCACGGATTTCCTGTTCCCTCAGTTTCTTTTTCAGGTGCTTAGGGATTGTTCCAAGTGCTCCACTCATGAATGGTATCACTGTCACTCTCGTATTCCACAACATTTTTTTTTGTTTTATTTTAGCTCTTTGGTAAATATCCAGTATTTTGTCTATTTTTTATCTCTTTCTTCTATTTTAATTGTGTGATCTGCTGGAACGGCAAAAATCTACTAAAATTGGCAAGTTCTTCTTCTTCTTCTTCTTCTTCTTCTTCTTCTTCTTCTTCTTCTTCTTCTTCTTCTTCTTCTTCTTCTATTATTATTATTATTATTATTATTATTATTATTATTATTATTATTATTATTATATATATATTGTTGTAGTTATTTATTTGCCTCGCTTTTGCTATTTATTTATTTTTTTGTTTGTTGCTGCAAAGAAACATAACAATCACATTGGAATAGAGTGCACTTGCACTTGCACGGTTATCAATAACAATTTGAATGGTGCTTTCGCGCCACAAGTAACAACAATAAGTAAATCTATACTGTTAATGTTTGTAACTACTGTGACTATTACAATCATCGTCAGTATCAATGAAAAGAATTTGAATAACAACAATTTAACAAAATATATGCGTCTTTCATTGCTGAATAGTTCTCTCCTGTTTTTCCTCTGTCCAATCAAGTCCTGTTGTTAAACACACACCCATGCACACCCACACAAACGCTCTCCCTCCCCCCACACACATGCATGAAACACACATATATATTTGTATTTTTTTTTAAATGTCACGTACTGCTATAGCAGTATGTTCATATTTGTGTTTTTCAAACTTTTTTTTCCTTTGATTTTTTTTCTTTAGTCATTGACCAGATTTGTCCTCAAGAATTCTTTATATGAAAGCTTTCTACTGCTAAAGCGATGTGATCTACTTGACTCTCCTCGGTGTCAGGGGCTCCTGGGTGAATATAACCATCCAGGAAGTACGGCACACCATCAATGTATTCCGGAAATCCATTTGGGAGATTTGAACGAGATCTGGGTGAGAACTGGAAGCCAGGCGTGTCTTTTAGCAACCTGAAAATAGAAAATGGTAATATTTAAAGTAGCACAAAAACATAGAATTCTTCAGAAATAAAGTGCAGGGTACCTTGACTTACAAACGCCCCAACTTACGATTTTTTGTTACAGACCGTCACCCGGTCAAATTTAAGCGGAGTTTAACAGTTTGAATTAAAAGTTTTCTTCTCCTAGAGCAGTTGCCATACTAAGGTTAAAGAGCCTAGTCTGCCCTACTATCTAAGCATAGCTACGACTAGCAATAAAATAATAATAATAATAATAATAATAATAATAATAATAATGGATAAAAAAATAACTTTTCCCTATTTTGCCGTTAAATCTAGTGGGTTTGAATACCAACAATCCGTCTTTCTAGTCAGTAGCAGTATTGTAGACGAATAAGACAGGTACACATCTTAGATTCTCCAGCCACTCAACCAAAAATATCCGTCCCAAATTTCTCGACAATAACAAAGTTTTATCCTCAAAGAAATTCATTCAAGTAAGCGACTGAAAAAAAAAAAAAACAAACCTACTAGAATCATTTACGTATACTTTCACATAAAAAATTAATACTGACACAAAGTATATTTTGTAAATTATTGCTAAAAAACTTTATATTAATACTCGTGTTCGTACGACCGTTATCATCTTGCAACGCCCTCTGGTTAAAAATGAGACCGTCCAAATCATCCAAGATGAAATTTAAATCCTGATTATCTGATGTTGCTTATACGCGAAATTTCTTCTGAGTGTCGTTACCTCAGCTAAATAATGGACCATCCCATTTTCATTATAAAGAAAGAAAGGGAAGAAAAAAGATATGCTACGCAGAAAAAAAATGTAATAAGAAAGAAAGACAGTAGGGGAAAGTTAGAGAGAGGGGTGAGCGCGCGGAAGCGATGCAGCTAATCTGTTTCAATTGAACATAATAAAAAAGAGGAAAGAGAGAGAGAGAGAGAGAGAGAGAGAGAGAGAGAGAGAGAGAGAGAGAGAGAGAGATTTAAATCAAATTATTATACTTTTTTACATATTGAACTATTTACCAATAGCCCTCATGTAAACATATCAAACATTGTAATAATCAAGTTGTGGTAAATCAAAAGGTCCTGCTAGTAATAATATTAAAAAAAATAAAACTACGCAAAATACAAGCAGCCTTGTCCAGGGTTTGAACTCGTGTCATCGTGTCCATTTCCTACAACGATAACCATAACACAGGAGTGCCACCATATACAATATATAGTTATATACATCTTGTATTTAGTTCATTTCTTTCTCCTTTCTTGTGGTTCAAAGACTCATTTAAGTATTCTACAAGAACTAGCATACGTTTATCTTATTTCATACCAAACCTTTATCTTATTTCATCTTTCAATTTTATTTTTTAAATTCTGTATCTATTCGCCTTCAGTTAAGATTTCACAAATATTTATCCCTGCCGTTTCTACAATCTCCTTGAACTTTGTTTACTTCTGTTACTGTCTCATTTTACGGTCAGCTATTTAATCTTTCATAACATTAAAAAAAGTTAATGGTATCATCTTACCGCCTGATGAAGGAATGGGATGTTCTGACTGCTTTGGTCTCAAACTCGGGATATTGAACCCAACTCTCATCCATAGATAATCGCTCTTTGAAAGTCACATGGCTCCAACTGGAAACGATACTCGTTTTAATGTGAGACAGCAAATCGTATTCATTTCTAAATATGCAGCCAGAGGTCATGGCACTCAACGAATTAAAATCTGCGATCATCTAATATCCCCGTATGAAAAAGTGATTATTTTATATGATGGCATCTCACTTACATTTTGTATATCTCCTTAAAAAGCAACAATAATATGGAGTAAGGCCAGGAATTAAGTAGTAAAAATAAAGGGCTTATTGGCCAATTCTGTTGCGATAGAAAGCAACTATAATATAAATGTAAAACTAAAACTAATATAATAGTAATATTGAAAGAGTGAATCGACCCACTGTCTTCATAAACTGCAACAATAATCAGATAGAGTAAAACTAGTATTAAGATAATAATCACGAAGAGTGTATCGACACACTGTGTCTTCATAAACCGAAATAATAATCGCACCGTGTAAAACTTCCGATAAAATAGTAGTAATAATGAAGCATGTATCGACCCAGTGCGTCTGTATAAACCTCAATAATAAGATTAAAACTAGTAAAACTATTAATAAAATTATAATGTATATATATATATATATATATATATATATATATATATATATATATATATATATATATATATATATATATATATAAGTTTTATAAGAAAGGAGATGAATCCGACGGTATGAGTATAGATAAAAGGATATGAAAACAACACAATATACTGTTAAAGTAATCATGTCTTTCATAAGTTATAAAATGTTTTCACTTTAACAGCATATTGTGTTGTTTTCATATCCTTTTATCTATACTCATATATATATATATATATATATATATATATATATATATATATATATATACATACATGCATGTATATACATCCATATATATATATATATATATATATATATATATATATATATATATATATATATATATATATATATATATATATATATATATACTATGAGTGTTTTAGCTATTTTTAGATAGGTGGCTAGTGCATTATTTCAAGCGATCAACATATCTGAGAATGAGTGTATACATCTTTAAAAAAAATTGCAAGTAAATGATATTTAATATGTGCAACCGTTTAAAGCCCTCTTTTGTTTTGGTAATGATAGTGACTGAAGATGCAATTGAAAACTAGTTTTCTTTTTGTTGCTGTTAACTTTTGCACACCCCTAATACTTCCTTTGTCCAGGTTTTTATTTGCTCGAACGATAGATTTTCAGACATATTTTCTCTTTCTCGCTGAAGGCGTCAGCTGGAGTAAATCCTTCTAAATATATAGAAACGCAATGCCACGCATATATAACAGTTTGTCTTTCATGTCGGACACTTAAGACGATCGCTAAGGCGAGAAGAGGCGCATAGAATTTTGTTTCATGTAGTCATTGGCAACTGAGAAAAGATAGTTCTTGATTATTGGACACACGCCAATCTGAGTTGGCAAGTCGGCTTAAGATGGTTTTAAAAGCGTGAAGAGACCAGCTAAAATCATCCGTAGCTCATAATATGCTTAGGAATAAGATCTTTTCATACTTAGAATGTACTAAACGGTAGCGTAGTCTGGCACACGCTACACCGTTTCTAAATGGTCACCTATTTAAGGACTTAATTGGGGCTCAATGTGTGACTTGGCCACACGTATACGTTATGTTCATACTTGTTTGGGAGCTTTGGTAGGAGGGTCCTGATGGTGATTTTCTAGTTCTGGAGTTTTGGAGAGTATGGATAACCACTTCGTTTCCATTTCTTCCAGCTCCAATGGGAATAGCTGTTAGTGTCCCATACATGTAGGTATGGACAACATTTCACGTTTTTAAAGCTTCCGTTAATTAAAATAAAAAAAACGGAACAAAATGAATGAAACTTAACGTAATTTCTGCTGTATGAAGAGAAAGAATTTAAAAAATTACATGTAAAATTTTTTTTGTTTTACGGTCTTTAAAACGGGAGAAGTTTACAAATTAACATCTGTATCTATAAAAGTGGCTAATTTTTGCCGTTTTTTTCTCTCTAGAAGTTGCGCTCGTTTTTACGTGATTTATTTCATTGTTATAATTAAGAAATTCATGGGAATTGTTTTAATATGTTTGTTTAGACTGTGTTCTTAAGTGAAAATATTAAGTGACAATTTACAATTTTTTCATAAAAAGTTTAAAGACATAGAGAAATGCGGTCATACAGAAATTTCGGCCATACCTAGATATATGGATAACATAAATCTGTTTAAATATTATGTTTTAGGAATATTTAATACCATATAACTGGGAATTATTTATTTGCATTAAGAATAGTTAATTGAAGCTATAATTGTTTAAAGTAAAAAGTCATCGGGGCGGCCTGAAGTCGGTATCAGCCAGTCAGCGCGGGAGTCTATCCCCTTTTCAATAGCGCTCGACCAAGGAGATTATTTTTGGCGTCTGAGGTAGAGCGCCATACCTACCATCAGCTCCTTACTTTACCGCACAGATCCCTGTGCTACTCATACGCTGAGTTGGCGAGGACCGGTATCGAACTAGGAACCTTGTGGTTTCTAGCCGAACGCTCTACCGACTGAGCTAACCCGGACCATATAATTGTTTACTAAGGATTATTATTAGTTACTTGAAACCACCACTGTAGTGTGCAAATTATTTGTAATACTTGATGTCATATAACTACATGCAAAAACTCTTAAGGAACAATTACACAGAAATATTAATATAAACGTGCAATGTATGTTATTCCCTAACCTCTAAGCATAAAATAACCCCAGACGGATTGACGTACCGTTAAAACCAATTAATCATTAGATTATTACAAGTGTGTTTGGTTAAGTGTGTCACTATTATACACTAGAAGAAAGCCGGAGAGGATACAGCTGAAATGTGGGCTTCCCATCGTAGTGTAATAGTTAACAAGCTAGCCTCTCAGATCTATAACTATTGAATAACGTGTTCGATCCTGACTGGATGTCCCATTTGTGCAATCTTGTGTCACATCCTACCCGTACTTAACGGGTTGGATAAATAGTAACTTATCGACATTCAATAATTTAGATGAATGGATAATCAAGTTTAATATGAAACGTCCGGTGTCCAATTCCATTATTCCCAGTAGTAGTAGTAGTAGTGGTAGTACTTTTAGGATCCATCTATGGGTCAAAGAGGTATGTTTAAAAATAGGACTAAAAAATCCCCCCCAAAAACAAGCCAAAAAAAAAAAAAAGAACTTAAGGAAAAAACAAAAATGTGAACATCTAATGAATGCGATTCCCTAACTTTTAGGCATAAAATAGATAGGTCAACATGCCACAAAAATCAATCAATTATTGAATTATTACGAGTATGCTTAGTTAACTGCGTCACTTTATACACTAAAAGAAAGCCGGAGAGTACACGGCTGAAATGTTTGGACAAAGAACAACATAGACGAAGAAAAATAGCCCGTTTGACACAAAATGAAAAATAATAAATTCCCTCTAATATACTAGAGAATCTCCATTAATTGTAGAGCATATTATAGAAAATACTGTAGAAAATGAGGAGAAGAGTTGCTGAGAAAGAAGAGTTGGTACAACGTTCCTTTGTTGATATGAATCGCTTATGTAATCCAGTTTCTATGTATAAGAATACTAATGTCGCAGAGACGTCACATAAATTCATGAACCTTGTATCTTGGTTGAAATTAAAGAAGACTACTAAAAAGAAATAATGTTTATTACACTTCTTCACACTGACTCGATTTTAATTAACGTTGCCATCGTTCATGCGATTTTCTTTTTTTTACTTCTTTTGATTTTGACTTATAACCTTTCAGATTTATGAGATTTTACCAATTACTTTTTAACTAGATGGTTCTGAAAACCAAGATAATGGCATATAAACTCTTGTGGATTATTTATTGGCAAATCATGCTCGTTATATATATTGTAAAAGTATTGCACTTGACAATAGAATCGGCTTTTATTTATATATTGTAACAGTACTGCACTTAGCAATAGAATCGTATTTTATATATATTAAAACAGTATTGCTCTTAGCAATAGAATCGTATTATATATATTGTAAAAGTATTGCACTTGACAATAGAATCGGCTTTTATATATATTGTAATAGTATTGCACTAGAATCGGCTTTTATATATATTATAATAGTATTGCACTTGACAATAGAATCGTTTTTTATATATATTGTAATAGTATTGCACTTGACAATAGAATCGGCTTTTATATATATTGTAATAGTATTGCACTTGACAATAGAATCGGCTTTTATATATATTGTAATAGTATTGCACTTGACAATAGAATCGGCTTTTATATATATTGTAATAGTATTGCACTTGACAATAGAATCGGCTTTTTATATATATTGTAATAGTATTGCACTTGACAATAGAATCGGCTTTTATATATATTGTAATAGTATTGCACTTGACAATAGAATCGGCTTTTATATATATTGTAATAGTATTGCACTTGACAATAGAATCGGCTTTTATATATATTGTAATAGTACTGCACTTGACAATAGAATCGGCTTTTATATATATTGTAATAGTATGCACTTGACAATAGAATCGGCTTTTATATATATTGTAATAGTATTGCACTTGACAATAGAATCGGCTTTTATATATATTGTAATAGTATTGCACTTGACAATAGAATCGGCTTTTATATATATTGTAATAGTACTGCACTTAGCAATAGAATCTTCTTTTATATATATATTGTATCTATTGCACTTGACAATAGAATCGGTTAACTATTCTGCTTTAGTCAATTCTACTGATGGCAGTAATTGATATTCACCCAACCCGTTCACGACTGGTAGGATGTGACACAATTTCCCGAGCATGGGGCATCCAGTGAGGATCTAACTTCTTATTCAGCAGTAATTGATCTGGGAGACTTCGTTACTAATCATTACACCACAATAGGGCATCATACCGAGGGCAGTAGCAGATATTTACTCCACCGTTCGCCACGGGTAGTATGTGACATAAAGTCACGAGTATGGGGCATCCAGCGAGGATTGAACTGTCTATTTAGAAGTAATGGAAACGAATACGAAACTACCTTGCTAACCATTAGACCACGATGGGACACTAGTATGGAGAACTATATTCATGACTTCAATAAGTAGTAGATAATACCAGATATATGATTTGTAAGCGAATAGTTTGTATATATTTTTTGGGGGTGTGTGTGAGTCTCCATTATGTAGTGGGTAACAAGCTGGACACTAACATCTTAGTAATTGAGCTTGAACTCAAGTCACGCTATTACATTGACTTTTGGTTTAATATCCTTGCAAAAGGTATGAATCACCTCTTCTCCAGAGATATGGATTACACAGTTCCACTGCTGTTCTTCTACAAGGGTAGCTTTGGCATTAGATAAACCATGATATTTGAAACCAAACACAGAAACCAAAGCAAACCAGATATTTTTAGTTAATTGGATTGTAACCCAAGATTCGACGATCGGAATTATTTGGTGAATTAATTTTAATGATTAACCCTCTGAGAAGGTTTACTGGTGATTTTCGGTTTGTCCTCCCACTGTAGCAGAGATCACATTCAAAAGACAGAGGATAATTTTAGGCTTAGGAGGTCACCTGAAAGAGCCAAATATACAAAGCCCCTATTAGTGGTAGAGAAAATGGCATAATAATCGTAGTTATTAAAAATAATATTTTAGATGGAGTATTACTATACATCCTTTTTGCTATTATTGTAGTAATTTCGAATAGTACTTTTATTATCATTATTTTATTTTTTATTGATTATTGTGGCATTTTAGGGGAAGAATTTGAATAATCATTATTATCGTAGCTTTTTTTACTCAACTTTATTTTTTTTAATTGAACATTTTCATTATTATTTTTATTACCTGCTATTTACTAACTCCATCTTAATATTTTGACTTTTTAACGTAAGAAATTCATTATATTATGTTATTACGTGTTTTACATATCTTTATTATTGTGGCTTTTTAGTTTATGAATTTTCATCATTATAATTCTATCATGTTTTTTTTCTCCACGTGGCTTTTTATACTATTACTTTATTTTTAGTTTTACTGTATCTTGATATTATAGATTTGTAGATTAAGTATTCTCACTTCATCCTTAGCTGAGTGAACATATTTGAGAAACGTGATGAACGATTAGGTATTTTGCAATCTTAGAAGATACTTCCATCTCAATCAATCGATTAAATTGGCCTCGAAATGAACACAAAGTCGAGAAAAAAAAAGAACAAAAAAGAAAAGAAAAAGATAATCATTTGAGTTTGAAGCTGATTTTGTTTTTCTTTTAAAATTAAAGCAGCGTTGCATCCGACTTGTGAACTGTTCTTCTTTATTTGACATTGATTTATTGTAGATGTGATTTGCTTTTTGTCCAATGCTTTATGCGAAATTTGAATCAAGTGAAATAGGAGGATTTTTTTTTCACGTAGAAAAAACAAAAACAATAAAAAACAACATACAAACAACTTACAAACAAGATAAAAACAGACAACACATTAGAATCGTGTTTCGTAACAAATAAAACAGGAAATTCTGTTTTCTCTTTAAGAGAATAAAATTAGAAATCGATAATAAGATCGCAATCGGATTAGAAGATGTAATGAACACAAAATCGAATACAGGAATAATAATAATAATAATAATTAATAATAATAATAATATGAAAGTAAAGTCGTACCAATTGTAACTGGAACCCTTGGAACAATCACCAAGGAATTGGAAAAGAGTCTCGAGGAATTAGACATTTGAGAATGATTCGAGATCATCCAAACAACAGCATTGTTAAGATCAGCTAGAATACCCAGAAGAGTCCTGGAGACCTAAGGAGACTTGCTGTCACCCAGCATCCAGTGAACCACCACTTTAGGTGAACGTGAAAATAATAATAATAATAATAATAATAATAATAATAATAATTCATCAAGTAAATGTTATTGTTAGGATCACGAAGGGGACTTTGCTGAAAAATAAACCTCATTTTGTCCATTGTCAGGAGAGTATCTTGGTCAGTCTACCCTCGTATAGGAAGCGTTATCATAATTAGATACTATTACCTGAAAAGAATCTACCCATTATTTATCTATTAAAAAAAGGATCCAACCCGACCGTATGAAGTCGTTTAATATAAGTTGCTATATAAATCTCTTTAGATTAGTGTCATTCACACAATTAATCCGAACGAAAAAAGTAAGTTAGCTGTTACTTTTGAATAATCCCCCATTTGAATATCTATTTTCATTATTCTTTAATGCGTTTCATAACTTTGTCATATATATATATATATATATTATATATATAATATATATATATAATATATATTCACTGGAATAATATTTGCCTCTCTTCGGCTCCATGAAAGAGGGTTTGAGAGGCAAACATTATTCTAGTGACGAGGAAGTGAAATCTTTAGTGAAGAAGTGGCTCAAAGAAAAGTCAACAGAATTTTACGGGGCAAGGATACATGTTCTCATTCGAAGGTGGAACATTGCTATTAAGAGAAATGCTGATTATGTTGAGGAGTAGGGATGTGTTCCACAGAGGATCAGCTTCATTTGGATGTATAATATATGTTCCTGTGTGTGTGTGTACTCAAAAGTTTTTGAATTTAAGCCGTATTTGCCAATCTATGACATGCAACACTCCATTTTGGCCCTTACTTGGGCTAGACGGGCGGTCAGAGAGACCTCCTCCGATCAATCGGCTGGTCACGTCAAGCCCTAGAACCTATATGATTGCCCCAACCTTATGTCCTTATGGCAACCCCTAACCCTTTCTATCATATATACGCTAGAAGGTGGTGTCATAGAAATGACGTTAAACTATCTGATGGTGAGGTTCCAGTTCTAGAGGTTTGGCTAATGTAGAGCACCCCTTCATCACCATTGCTCCCGGGTCCACTCTGACCCGGCGTGGTAGTACCTTTTAGGGTCCCATCTATGAGTTA
This sequence comes from Doryteuthis pealeii, assembly GCA_023376005.1. Classification (NCBI taxonomy): domain Eukaryota; kingdom Metazoa; phylum Mollusca; class Cephalopoda; order Myopsida; family Loliginidae; genus Doryteuthis; species Doryteuthis pealeii. The sequence continues at coordinate 40,672,050 of CM042147.1, read as the reverse complement.
AATAGAAAAATGTGTTTGTAGAAAAATTGCGTATCCATTAAGAATGACTTTATTTCAAAATTTGTCAGCATTAAATGACCAATCAAGGTTGATATGCCTAAATCAAAACCAAAACCAAACGCATTGCTTGATTGCTGTCTTGGTAAAAACAAGACAGGAATAAGCAATGAACGAATCGTTTATTTCCCTAAAAGTAGTCTCCATGACATTCAACACACCCGGGCAGAATTCAACCTCGCTTTGATGATTCCAAGTTGATAACCACCATGATACATCGACCCAGACTCAAAGCTGGAGGAGGAGCGGTGAGTGCACTATTCAATAGAGGCGCCTTTTCAACATTAAAAAAAACTTTTTGCTTCCATTTTGTGATAAAAGTCACCCCCTCTCTCTCTGTCTCTCTCTGTCTCTCTCTGTCTCTCTCCCCTTCCTTTATTTATTTCCTTTATTTGAAAGAACTAGTTTATTTCGACAAATCACCAAATTGTATTTGGCACTAAAAATGTTTCAATTGATTTTTTACGTGTTTCTTTTTTTACAAAGTAAAACAATTTGAAAAATCAAATATTACTGTTTCTAAACAATAGAAGAAAATATTTTATACAAGATTTTTTTTATTTAGCTTTGTTCAAATCTTTATATATGAATGGCTTGAGACACTCGAAGTATAACGGTTATCGTCATTAGAAATGGACACAACGACCCGAGTTTAAATCCTAAACGAGGCTTTTTTTGCATTTCACATTGTGCCCTTGGCAAAGGTATGGATCCAATTATTCTTCCTCCAGCTATGAGTAAATAGTAGGGCACACTGGGCTCTTTAATCTTGGAATTAGGAGAAAGAAACTCCGCTTAATAAATTGACTTTGTGTCGCATCTTACGCATGCGGAGGGGTTTATATATATATATATATATGTGTGTGTGTGTGTGTGTGTGTGTGTGTGTGTGTGTGTGTGTGCGTAAATGAATTTCTTATATTGTCATCAATGAATGTCAATCTTTTTGAAACCCACGTGACCATACCAAATATTCCGCTTTGCGGGATGGTTATCATCGTAGGAAACAGCATCATCTATAGGTAAATAGTAGGGTAGACTGAGTTCTTTAAGTTTGGTTAGACAACAATTCTTGGAGAAGAAAATATCGAATTCAAATAGGCATTACTCTGCTCAAAAATTGACCCTGTCTCACATTCTGTGGAGGGTTTAGGTAGTTACATACTTTGCATTTTCTCATGTGATAGCAATATCATTTTTTAACCTTAGATATACTTTATTAGTTGACTGATTGATTTTAACGGCGTATCAACCCGACTCGGCTTATTTTATGTCTAGAGTTTAGGAAACTGCTTTAACTGTACGTTCATATATGCATTTTTGTGCAACTGTTTCTTAATACTTTTTTGCACACGATCATAATGAATGCAAATAATTGGTAAAGTGATGGTATGTATGGTGCTCCACATCAGATGCTTAAAATAATCTCCTTGGTCTAGCGCTAATCAAAAGGGGATAGACTCCCTCACTGTCCAGCTGATACCGATATTAGGCTGTCCTGCTGACACATATTAGTACTATAACAGCTATTATCTTTCCCAACCAGAGTGGACCTGGGAGTAATAGTAATAAAGTAGTAATCCCTACTCCCCAGATCACCAGAACTGAAGCAATATCAGATAAAGTTTCGTGTCGACACAAGAATATCCAATATTGGGGGGATGGTGTCTCTTACCCCTCAACAGAGTATACAGGCAGTGTATTCTAAGCCCATCGACAAGGCAAAGACCTATTTGAGAATTAATTGTTGAGGCCACAGAATGGAACAGTTTTTACTTATCTTTTTCCTAAATTTGCACTCCCTTTCACACTTTTCTCTTTCTCTTTTTCTTTTTCTTTCTCTTTCTCTTTCTCTTTTCTTTTCTTTCTCTTTTTCTTTCTCTTTTTCTTTCTCTTTTCTTTTTTCTTTCTCGTTTCTTTTTCTTTCTCTTTTTCTTTCTCTTTTTCTTTTTCTTTCTCTTTCTTTCTCTTTCTCTTCTCTTTTTCTTTTTCTTCTCTTTTTCTTTTTTCTCTTTTCTTTTTCTTTTTTCTTTCTCTTCTCTTTTCTTTTTCTTTCTCTTTTTCTTTCTCTTTTTCTTTTCTTTCTCTTTTCTTTCTCTTTCTCTTTCTCTTTCTCTTTTCTTTTTCTTTTCTCTATTAGTTTGAGAAGTGCGTTCCCCAATTCTGAAATGATGAATTGGCTAAATACGTAAATTAAAAAAGTATTGGCTTTTTAATCAAATGCATCTCGGGACGTTTAACCTTTCTGGACCCCCCAAAGCAGAGCAAGTGTAAAATTTCATCCCTTCAGATATCCTCACCAAAAAGTAATTAAAAAAAACCCCACATGGGAGACCGTATTAAAAACCAAATAAAAAACATTATGCAACGATGTGTAATGAACTCTTCAACAAAAGTCAATCGACTTTTAATTTGCACTCTTTGTGAGTTGGATTCCCATTGGTATTCATAAATTATGTCGGACAATTATCTTTTTGCACGGATGGTCTATCTTATCAAAGAACTGAAATCAATATGTATATTTGTTGGATTAAATCGCCGGCAGTGATGGTCGGTTGATAAGCAAAACAATGAAACTAGATGTAAAAACAAAAAGTAATTGATGTCAAGAATGCAGTATTGCACACAACAGGATTAAACATGATATACAATGAGAGCGATTTCTTACAAAGAGATCATATTTATATAATTAGAAATAATACGTCACAAGCATCATCATCATCATCATCATCAGCAGCAGCAACAACAACAACAAGTTTATACTTGTATGGATATGGATGACAGAATTATCAAATGGTTAATGTATCTTACTGCAAATGATAGATTACAAAATAGTTGTTGTTGTTGGTCCCTTTTCATCCACTCAGGATGGTGGTGCAGTGTAAAAAAGGGGTAATTATTTTCTAGGTCACCCTGTACAGGGTGATTCAGAAAAACCCCAAACCCAAACCCTAACCCTAACCCCAACACAACCCTAAACCCCATAGTTAAGATTAACAGTTTTATTACAAAATTTGTGGGTTCTGTTTTTTCTGGGACCCCCTAATTTACTAAACAAAAGTTCATAATTACCAAATGCATCTGCCCGAGTGACTGAGCAAACCATATATATATATATATATATATATATATATATATATATGTGTGTGTGTGTGTGTGTGTGTATTTAGGCAGCATTTTGTCTTGTAGGCATATATAGTTAAATAATGCAGCCATTTTCTGTCTGCAAGTTTTGTCCTTTGTTTGTTCGTATTGCGGATTATTTTTGTAATATCTGGCGAAAATTGGCTGATGTATTTGCCACATATCATAGACCAAGTACTTTCTGCCCTATCGTGGGCCAGAATTTTCGCCAGATATTACAAAAAATAATCCGGCAATACGAAAAAACAAAGGACAAAAACTTGCAGAATGAAAATGGACGCATTATTTTAAACTATATATATAATATATATATATATATATATATATATATTATATAGGGGAAGGAATCAAGTGGCATTGGGCCACATGATAACTTAGATGAAAAGGAGTTTTTTTTCTTCAGGAATTTGCAATAGGTAGCAATGTCTATAGTTGCATATTTTTCAAGGATGTGGAAAGTGATGGGTCCTTTGATGTATCAGAGGCCTCTTAGCATAACTTTCTCTAATGACTATTGGTCCCGAAACTTTTCTCTACCGGAGAGTGAGTGTATTTCTATTTCCTGGACTGTCTTTCTTTTTGACACACTCTTGCAGTGGCAAATATGTTTAGTTCATTTGTAAACATTTTTCCCGGTAAAATATCACTCATTCTTCTGTACATTTCACATGGTTTGCACAGCCTAGTCAACTACAATTTAATGAAAGACCTCTGTACAAGCCTGGGAGTATTCTGATTTACTGCCATTTTGAATAATCTCAAAATAAATATTTTTGCAAATTTTTATGGAAAGAAATCCGGAAAAAATTATTTTCCTAAAATATCCAATAATTTATAATTGACCAAGTACATAAACATTAAAACATCTTGCTGCATATGATTTAATTACAAAAATGTATTTTATTCTATATAATGTGAATAAAATAATAAAAAGTAATAATATGCAAATATCCACACGTCCCCTATATAATATATTATATATATATATATAATATATATATATATATATATATAAGGTATATAAATAAATAATATGTATATAAACATAAGTATATATATATAATTATACACATATGTATGATATATATATATATATAAACATTAAAATTTACATATAATATATATAATATAATATATATATATATATATAAAATTAAATTTACATAAATATATATATATATAATATATAATATATATATACTAGCTAAAGTACCCGGTCCATGACCGGACTAAAATGAAATTTGGATCACCAGGGAGTGAGAGAGAAAGTGGAAGACAGTAGTTAGAGAGGGGTAAGAGGAAAATAATTCTTGAAACTAAAATCATTGAGAATTTGTATATTTCAGGATTTGTATTTTCTGTTTTATAGTTTAAAATTATTTCATATTATTATACAACAAATTGAAAGTATTCGTTTGTATATTTGTTTGTTATTGTTTTAAATTTTTTGTACATGACAACAATTCACATTTAGTTCTTAATTGCATGTTGAGTTTAAAAAGAAGCTGAGAATCGAAAATTTAAATTCTTCGTATTGCAATATCTATTTTTGCTAAAACCTAAGATAGTATTATAGGGACCACCAATTGATCAGTTTAGGCCATCTTGAATAAAACGGAAATATTTTGTTATTATTTATAATTAATTGATTTTTCATAGAATTTAAAAAAACTCTTATCGTAACTTGTTTTTAGCTACGTTAATTTTCAGTTGATTTAACAGTGCAAAAATGAAAACATTGTTTTTCAATCATAATTTTCATTATTTCCGTAAGCTGAAAAAAAGTTAAAGAATCATCAGGAGTTTATTTAATGTTTTTTCTTTCAAATGGAAAAAAATTTTTTCAAGAAAATATTAATTTTTCTGCAAGTTTCATAGTGTTAAATATAGGGGGGGGGGGTAAATTTCACAGGGTAAAATTGGTGGTACCTAGTATTTTAAAAAACATTGTTTAAAAACGTTTTGGTGGACCTGATTATCTGGACTCCCCCCCCCATCTATTTTTTCCCTTCAGTTGATTATTATCGATTACACACCAATCTATCAGATTGAAAAAAAAAATTCTTAAAAGTTCTTTATTATTTGAGTATTCACGGGTGCTCATTTCCTCGTATAAGTTTATAGTAAATTGATCCCCCATATCGGAACCGCTTGAACGGAACCCAAATTATTTATTTATTTTCCCATTAAACTACCCCCCCCCCTAACCCCTAACCCCCCCCCCTAGTTAAAATTAAGTTTTATTACAAAATTTATATTAATTACAAAACATCAATTTTCATAAAAGTTCAAATGTCACCTATGAAATCTCTATTTAAACATGCCAATTTTTCAGAACTGAAAAGTTGCACTATAAACTCAGCGATGTTTATTGACTTCACAATAAAGAGTAAAATCATAAAACTTAAAATTTAATTTGTAAGGCAAATTCTGAGGAATATTTTAAATTGTATTTTGAATAATAATTTAAATGTTGGTTGTTAGTTGTTTTGTTTTATCAACTTTTCGGGTAATTTACTAACGAATCATGTCATTTTGATAAACAAAGCGCTTACAATTTTTCGTACTTACATATAATTTTTTTTAAAAATGTTCCAATAACTGGATATTGTCAGATAAACTTGAAATAAATTTCGTCTTACAAATAATTGACTACTTATCTCCAGTCGGGCCTTCGACTAAAGATAAAACACCGGATTTTGTCCATATTAGTAACCTTTGTTTTTTTTTTTTTTATCGTGGTTTGAGAAAATAATTAGTTAACGAACCAAAAGAAAAACAGTTTCTAAGGAAATTCGTCAATCTTATTGTTATTTTTAACCCTTTAAAACTCTAACAATAAAAATTAAATAAATAAATTAAAGAATTAAAAGTCATTTTATTCGAATGAAAATCTTAGTTTAATTTATACAAATATGTAACCGTACTTACGACGTAAACTGATTTTCATGATACTGTTATTTACGGATTAAAATATTTTTTTAATAATGTAACCGTAAAGCGTGCATTTTGATTTTCTACAATTTTATGCATTACAAAAATTAAAATTAAAATGAGTGTACTGTACAATTTAAGAATATGGACAAACTCGCTGTAAAAAAATAATTTAATCTATAAAAACACATACAAATTACATATTCAGAAAGACTAAGAGATTCCGAACTGCCGTATTCGTATTATCGCCTATACGTAGTATTTTTTTTTTTTTAACTCGCTGTAAAAAAAAAAAAATCTATAAAAACACATACAAATTACATATTCAGAAAGACTATTTCATCTTATTACTAAAGATATAAATATTTTAAAGATTAAAATCCTAAATAGGTAAGAGATTCCGATCTGACTGTTATAGACTGCACTGCTTGTATCGCAATAATCATAGGCAGCGTGGCTATCCGAAGCCATTTTTTAATTTTTTAACTCGCTGTAAAAAATGATTCAATTAATAAAAACTCACACAAATTACATATTTTGAAAGAGTATTTTCTTATCTTTCTAACGATATAAAAATTATTAAAGACTGGACCATAAATAGGCCATAAATTCGGAGCTGAACGGCTTAGACTGCAAAATTAATTCATTAAAATCAAAACTTC
>CM042147.1:40647753-40662753 GCA_023376005.1 Doryteuthis pealeii | reverse complement strand
GTCGTCACTTACGACCAACAAGTGGCGCCATTGGGGTGGAGAGTTATCCATATGCAAAGGGGCCGTCTGCGTATTCTACAGACCCAGCGGAAAGGGCGGAGAATAAAGACGAGAAAGACGAGGAAATTATTTAAGGATTAAAAATCTTTTTTCGTTTCTGTGTGCTAAAAAAAATCAGCGTGGGTGAGAAGAATTGAAGAAGAAGATGGGTTGTGAGCTGGAAATTGTAAAAAAAAAACCCTGATGGAATCTAAAATTGACATAGGTGGGCGAAAGAATGAGACTGATAAACAAAGATAAAACGGAAAGGAATGTCTTAGTTTGAAATCTTTCAACTTTTAATTCAAAAGTTGGAACAAACAAACAAACAAACAAGGCCAAACAGATTACCGCCATCTTGTCAATTTTTAATGAATCTTGCTTATGGTTGGTTGGTTGGTTTTTTAAATCATGTCAACCAGTGTTAATTATTGCGGAAGTTGGTCTTTTTTTTTTTTTTTTAACTCTTTGCCTACTTCGCTCACATCGGCTCCCCACCACTGCGATCCTACCGTAAGTCGCTGGCAGCGGTTTTCGAATGTGTCTCTTGTATTGTATAAAAACATAATAACAGAAAATGTATTGGATTATGTATTGTAATATGTTTTACATCATGTCAACCATTGTTAGATTAAATTATGGTGAAGTCAATCTTTTTTTAAAGCAATTTCAGTGGCACCAAGACTTTAGTCTAATTTGTTCTGCTCGTAACTCACTTTCTTCATATATCAAATCAATTTTCCCCATTGAAATAAACTGAAATGCCATTAATCCTTTCCAGCCCCAGCCCCCAAAAACCTCTAATTTTTCGCTAGTTTTTATGTTAAATAAGAAAAATAACACTGTATTGTTTAAAAACATCATAGAATAGAATTAAATGAATTATGTACTGTAAAATAAAAGATCACCTATTGTTGGTATCAGCCGGATGCGAGGGAGTCTATGCTCTTTTCACAAGCGCTAGACGAAATAGATGGACTTTGCCTCTGAAGTAGAGCACCACACCTACTATCAGCTCCACACATATATCCTACAGGTCCAAGTTATGCTACTCACGCACTGAGTTAGTGAGTACCGGTATCGAACCTGGAAACATGGGTTTATTTGGCGGAGGCTATGTTTTAATATTTATTTTTTCATAAATAATATTTTTCTTAGGCGTAATAAATTCGGAAATTTAAATGCTTTTAATGAACTTATTAATATAAACGTATCTGAAGCTAGCTCATACCTTGAATTTTTAGCTCGCAAAACAAAAGATAAAATCCACCGAATGACAGCTGGTAACTTAGAAAATTCGTAATTTGGGGAAACTCGTAAGTCAAGGTAGTACTATATATGGTTTTAAGTAACTAATGATAATAAACCTTTGCAAACCACAAGGTTCCTAGTTCGATTACGGCTCTCGACAACTCAGCGTTATGAGTAGCACAGGGATTTGTGCGGTAAAGTAAGGAGCTGATGTGTGACGCTCCACCTCAGATGCAAAAACAATCTCCTTGGTCTAGCGCTAGTGAAAAGAGGATAGACTCCCTCGCTGATTGGCTGATACCGACATTAGGCCGCCCCGTCGACTTTACTTTTATATGCTTTAAAGCATTCCAATAAAATTCTAATAATTTGTACACAATTATATAATGTGAAGCATTTCAAACAGTTATATGGTTTCAAACAACTAATGATAATTCAACTTTGTAAATAATCATATCTTGACGTAACAATTCTTAATATTTTTTAATTTGTACACCGTTGCATGGTTTTATATTTCTATCTAATACTAAAGATTTGAACACAATTATATGGTTTCAAGTATTTCAAGCAATTATATAGTTTCAAGTAACTAATAAAAATAATAGTTTGTAAACATTTATAGCTTCAAGTAAGTATTCTAAATACACACCATGTGCACACAGATGGTTTCAATAATTCTAATACCAATGCTTTGAAAAAGATCTATCTGATTCAGAGATGGGACACTAACAGGTACTACCACTCTGGGTCAAAATGAACCTTGGAGTAATGACAATGCAGAACTAATGACAATGCAGGAGTACGCCAATTTCCTCAGGGCTCCAGAAGTGGGGAGGATCTTAATCCTCTGTAGGAGATACAATCAGCGTATAATAAGACAGAACGTAGGATCTTATTTAATGCTGGTAAAAATACATAGCTAGAAATATGGTGGTCTATTGAAAACTTTCCCTATTAAAAGGGTTTATTTTATTCCCTTTGTTGGAAAACAAAATAGAATTGTCTCCCTTTTTAAATTGAAAGAGTTGCATTCATACGTAACGTGTCCGTTTTGCCGAACCCTAAAATTTATTTTACCAACACGACGCTGGAAGCGAGATAGGTTGTCATTTCGATTTCTCAGTTGACACACACAGGGTGCCTGTTCTTGTTCCCAGACCTCCTGAAAAAAAGTAATATGTTTCCACCGTTTTGTTGTTTAAACCTTTCTTTGTGTTCCTCGAACACCTTGTGGCTCTTTTAAGGCTTGGACGAGGACTCTGTTCCCTCTGTGTATGTTGTGTAATTGAATGTTATCTAGTATGAATTGTTTTTTCGAATATTCTGTGTTGGGTTACCCTGGTTTGGATAACTTAATACATTATAGGAGTGCAGATGTTATCTTCCAACTGACACCCCTCAAATTCTTATGATTAGTGACCGTGCTGTTCCGTGGAAAGGAATAGAAAATTATATTTTTTTGAGTTTTTCTGCGTAAGATCTAAGGCATTTAATTCCGAATGATAATTTATATTAAAGGAAACTTTGCCTTGAATGGTCATATTATTATGTCCACCAACATTTCAAAATATATATGTTATTAAAGCGGCTACACGGCTTTGCCTGAGTAGTGTATGATTTAAAAAGTTAGTCTCGCAGATCCATTGGTTGTTTTGGTCTTCCATCATTGATTTGTTTATGTTTTAATCATGAACGTAACCAGTGGCTTTCCTTTCTCTTACTATTCAAATTCTAATTTTTAAATATCTTTATGAATATAAATAAAATCTTCATTATTTTTTTTGACACAAATCAAGGTCTGGTCAGAGTGAATATATATATATATATAATATATATATATATATATATATATATATATATATATATATATATATATGTGTGTGTGTGTGTGTGTGTGTGTGTGTGTGTATTCTTTGTCGTTAATTGCTTTATTTTCGTAGTTTCCTCCGGACATACATACACACTAAATGTCCTTTATATAAGTATAGATAAAGTTCTTATCGCAAAAGGGCATTTCATATTTGGACGAATAAACTAGCTAATTCCAAACACATTGCGTAGATCAATGATTGGCACACAAGGATCTCTAGTCATTGATAGTTCGATATTTGGTAAGTTTCCCACTGTTACAATCTTCTTCCAGGCCGAACCAAGCCTTGTGAATTATCCCATGGGTACGCATGCATTTGAATGATTAATATATTAGTTTAAGGAACAGTACACTTACTCGTATGATGTTGGGCTAATATTTATCCGCTTGGCAACACTACCAGATTCAAATTTGTTCGCCAACGTGACATTATTGCCAAAAAGGCAATAGCGAGGCATTTTTGTTCCAACAACACCAGCAAGGACTGAACCACTGTGGACTCCGATTCGCATCTGTAGAAAAAATAAATAAATAAAAGAATATTAATTAACAACAACAGAAATAAAAAAAATGTATTATTCGCGATAAAAACCTGCCGAACTTAAAATGAAGTTTTGGTTGCGATGATTTTATGGCGTATCGACCCATCTTGGGTAATTCAATGCCGAAGGGCTCACTCCAGACTCCACAGATACAGTTAAGTTGCTTACGCTGGATACCTTTTCTATTTTTAGTGTTGCTGGGGGTAGTATCCGGTTATTTCCTATAACTCCAACATAAAAAGGGGAAATACTCTGATTGACTGGTAAGTTATTTATTTATCTAATGATATACTAGGAAAAAAGAAGACTGGGTTAGGGTTAAGGGTTAGATTTCGGGGTTAGGGGTTAGGGTTAGTTTAATGGGAAAATAATCGGTAGATTAATTAACAGATAAAATTCATAAATTTTTTATGTTAAAGTTATAGGAAATAACCCAGTACCCTTATGAAGGCGATGCAGTTGGCATATTCTAGGCTCCGCCGACAGGGTAAATATTTACCCATCCCTTTTTTTCACAGGTAAAAAGTAACACAATGTCGCAAGTATGTGACATCCAGTAAGGATCGAACTCACTATACAGTAGTAATGTATTTGCGAGACTAGTTTGTTAACCCTTACACCACAATATGACACCAATTTTATAGCCAATCAGCTCGCCAAAGGTAGGTTCGCAATTATGGGATATCCAGCGAGGCTGGAACTCGCTATTCAGTAGTGATGAATATGCGAGACTATCTTGCTAACCACTACACCACTATGAAATGCCCTATTTATACCCAACCTGTTCGCCACTAGTAGGATGTGACATAAGGTCATAAGTATGGGGCTTCCAGCGAGGATCGAACACGGTATTCAGCAGTAATGAATCTATGAGACCAGCTTACTAACCAATACACCACGATAGGTCGCCTTTATTGAAGACTAAGTATTTCTATTATTTGTCTGAATTTTTTTTACATAAGCCATGATAATTTGCATTATTTAGATTCTTCGGGCTGTTGTCCTCATCTTTATTGCCTAATAGGACACATGGCGCAACGGATATAAGGGTTGAGTTCTGACTATCATTTGTAGGTTACAGATTCAATCTGGGCTTCGGGTGAAGAATACTTAACATAGCTTAACGATTGTACCTGGTCATGATTAATGGATTAATGGAATAAGAACATTCTACCCCAATGGATTAAAAGGGTTTGGTTCGAAGTTCCATGAATACTTCGGATTACGACATGAATGTTCGAGATCGACAAGAAGGCTGGAGGGTACATCGACCGAAACGTTGTGTATATACAATAAAGCAGAGGACAACAGTCTGAAAAATCTAAATAATACAAAATTAGTATTTCTATTGTTTATATTTTACATTATATATATTTGGTAAAGTAGATCTAATAAAAGTTTTAAGCACGGATGTTTTACTGATCGGCCTAACCGCGGTTAAGTGGGACAGTGATGGACGAATCCGTGGATAGGTGAGTTACTACCATAAGTAACAGAAAAACAACGATTATAATAATATTTACCTCGATGGCTTTTCCATCATGTGACTTCTGGGTTTGTGAAGCTTCCATCATTTTTAAAGCCATCCAAGCAATTTGCTGAGCGTGGTACTGACTCGGCCGATGGAGACCCCCAACTACACAATAAGCATCTCCAATAGTTTCAATCTGGAAAAGAGAAAGAGAATGAAAAAATTAAAATTCTCAACAGAATGATAACGAATGGTGGAGAAGTACCGTTGGACAGCCAACCAGTATTTTTTTTGTTAAAGATCGTTCTGAAAAATTAAAAACCAAACCTTCCGATTATAAATAATTGTTTTGGGAAAAAGTTGTCCGTTTTAATTTTTAGAGAGGAAATAACTGTTGCATTATGGTAGTATGGAAATAGAAAAATTAAAAGATTAACGAAAAAAAAAAATCTTGAGTGCAGGTCAGCAAGTACATGGATAAAAAGACCCCAAGGAACGGAGACAGTGTAACTGACCATCCTTTGTTCCATCTGAAGTTGACAAAAGACGGTCGTCTGTTACAAACAAACTTTGTATGTTGACAAAAGATGTCCGTCTTAGATAAAATTTAAGGATTTTGTAAGTAAATAATAGATTCTTAAAAGGAAGAGTAACAATACGGATGACTGAACGTAAAGTAAGTGCATAGATGTTCTGACTAGAAGGAGTGGTTAAGTACGCGTTGGTATCCGGAAGTAGGCGGGGATACGTAAAGTTAAGTTAAAGTCCGTGGATTTAGAGAGAATGGATATATATATATATATATATATATATATATATATATACCAACCCCTCCACACGAGCAGAATGTGACACAAGGTCAATTTCTTAAGCGGAGTTCAACAGGTTTGAATTCAGAGTTTTCATTCTCCTAGACCGGTTGCCTAACCATGGTTAAAGAGCCCAGTCTTCCCTACTATTTACCCATAGCTGGAGGGAGAGTAGGATTCATACCTTTCCCAAGGGTATTAGCGCTAATGGAAATGCAATGGATATAAGCAGTCCACATTTTGGGAGTTCGTTTGATAATTCTTTAGCCAGTTGAGACTAGAGTGTACTGAGGAGGTTCCGTTAAGACTAACTGTCTATTCGAGCAGGTGGGCTTTCTGTCTCTACACTTCCTTCCCAATGAGCTTGTGGGTCGAAATGTATCGAGGGGAGAAATAATACTTATACAGTGAAATATGTTTTTGTGTTGTTGACTAAAAGTAGACAAATAAGATAACTCAATACGAGAAACCCCAAGAATGCGGAAACGATTCGAGGAGAATTAGTAACTTCAAATAAATGCCGTGCCCACGAAGATGACCATACTACATATGTTGAAGTAGTGTCGGGAGGATGCGACAGATATATTGAAGTGGTGTTGTGCGTATGTAACACCGGTTACATACTACATTACTTTTACATCAAACAAGACAACACAGTTCTATGATTTCAATTATTCCTGACTAACACCAATAATTTGCAAGCAATTATCTGGTCTCAAGTAACTAATAATAATAATAATCCTTAGAAAATAATTATAGCCGAAAGTGACCATTTATAATAGAAAAACATATTTATATTGTATCAATTAATCCTATTTGACCCAAATACGTCACACTAATAGGTACAAGTACATTGAATCATAGCAGACCTAGGAGTAATAGTAATAAACGAGTATTAGAGGCGCATATCTATCATCGTAGAAAATAGACGGTGACCCGAGTTCAAATCCCGAACTAGGCTGTTTGCCTTTCACAGAGCTAATACTTTTGGGAAAGGTATAAATCCAACTATTCTCCAGCCAGCTATGGGTAAAGAGTAGGATAGACTGGACTCTTTAAAGTTAGTCAGACAACTAGTCTAGGAGAAGGAAAACTATCAAACCCCCCTTAGAAAGTGACCTAGTGATGCATTCTGCTCATGCGGAGGGGTTGGTAAATTTATGAATGTACGAAGGGGTATCCCACACTACCCAGATACCCAGAACAGGAGCCTCACTACTGGGTACAGTTTAATGTCATACAAAGGGTACCCTTCAATCGGTAGCAAACACTGAATTTGGTAGTTTGCCACATTTAGACAACACAAGTAAGTTAGTGTTCTTTTCAAACTTTCTCTCTCTCTCTCTCTCTCTCTCTCTCTCTCTCTCTCTCTCTCTCTCACACACACTATCATAACTAATTTCAATGCGGTAAACCTTTTCACCTTAGCTTATTAGTCAATATGTCTGCTAGTTATATCGTTGCTATGACAACGATTGTTCCTTCCCCATTAAATTGGCATTAGTTTGAATTTCATTCATAAATAGATATTCAAATATACGACTATACTTCTGCTCCTACTTTACTGACAAAATTTAATTCAAGTGTCATCTAGGTTAATTAATTGTATAATGAAGTCAGATAAATACTATCAACCTCCATACCCTTTACAGCCGTAAGGCGCGAGTGACGTCATGGTTATCGCGATAAAATATGGACTCTGCGATCCGAGTTCAAATCCTGAACGACTGTGCTCAAACCAGAATCTGCTCTAGAAAATTAAATCTGGGACTTTGATATACAAACAAATCACCCAAGTCAGGACAGAAGTCCAGATCTATGATTAATTAACATGAAAGAAACCACAAGGTGAAAATAAAAGAAGACAGAAAACTAAATAAATACCTGGACCTTGCCAGAGAGCTAAAAAGGTTATAGGACATGAAGGGGATACGAAATGGAACAGGCAACCCAAGTTCAATTCTGAGACGAGGTTGTACGTGTTTCACTTCGCTCGAATGTCCCTGGAAAATACATGAATCCATTTCTTCTCTCTCAGCTATGAGTAAATAGTAAGGCAGACTATGTTCTATTGCCTTGGACAGGTAGATTAATTGGCCGAAAACATTTTTTACGACCCAGAGCTGAGCAGAGAAGTGAAGGATTCAATGCCTTTACCGAGGCATGCATCCTCGTTTAGGATTTGAACTTGGTTTCCCGATTCTTATTAACGATAACCGTTACGCTAAGCGACCCCCATATTACTATCGGAAGTAAATCCGAAAGCTTTTGTTTTCTTATCTTTAAGTTCACTATTATTGCCCTATTCTAACAACTTGAATCTCCCTACGTCTCGACGCATACAAGTGAAGTTGGATAGACAAAGTATGAATATTTTGAAACAAGAACCTAGTATATGTATTTACCCAACCCCGATACCACGGGCAGGTTGTGACACAAGGTCAATTTAAAATGGAGTATGTATTTACTACACCTCCACATGAACAGGATGTGACACAAAGTCATTTTTTAAAGCGGGGTTTAACATATTTGAATTTAGTGTTTTATTTCTCCTAGACCGGTTAAAGAGCACAGTCTGCACTGCTATATACATCTGACTGGAGGGAGAATAGTTGGATGCATACCTTTCCCAGGAGTATTAGCGCTATGTGACATACAACCAGCATCATCCAGGATTTGAACTCGGGTCACTGCGCCTATTTCTTACGACGATGACTATTTTACAATGGCGCGTCCATTTTAAATGGAACACAGTTTTCCTTTTCCTAGATTGGTTGCCTTGTCATACTATTTACCCAATTGAATTATTTTAACTCTTTTTCTACTATAAACCGCTCACAGCGGCTCTCCCACTACATCCATGCAAAGAACAAAAACTGATGGTAAATTCATTATAAATGAGCAGAAAGACTCAGATTAAAATGATAATAGCGATGGTTGGGTCACACGATCCACATACCTGCAGACAGACTCCACCGTAAAATACTTTACAGTGAACTCCCAGATGGCTCGCAGAGGACAGGATCACCCCCCCCCCCCCAAAGCGGTTCAAAGACCATATTAAGACAGCGCTGAAGAAATGTATCATCACACAAAGCGTGGAAGATCTGGCCTCCAAAGAAAGGAGAAAAGGAGAATTTATGCCTTTCCTAAGAGCATTAGTCCGAAGAGAAATGCTTCGTTGTGGATTTGAACTCATGTCAACGATCCTATTTTCTATAGAGATAACCGTTACGCTATACGAGTCCTCCATACTACTATTAGTACTACTACAATCGGAAGTAAAAAAAGGGAAGGCTTTTGTTTTCTTATCTTTAATTTTGAGATCGTCTTTTATTTGTTTATTTATTTTAGCAAATGCTTTGCACAGGCGGGAAAACTGAGCAATCATTAAGGTGTAGGCTGAATAATGTGTACCGAGGGGAAAAAAGAAAACACACACACAGACACAGACACAGACACACACACACACACACACACACACACAAAAAGAATAAACAAGAAAAAAAAAACTGAAAGCCGAAAAATGAAAAAGAGATGTTTTTATAAGGATCATTTTCATTTATTATACAAACATCTGTAAGTGCCTTCATTTTTCTCTGTTACTGGCCTTTAATCAGTTCCCCATTGGTTTGACG
Source organism: Doryteuthis pealeii (assembly GCA_023376005.1). NCBI lineage: Eukaryota > Metazoa > Mollusca > Cephalopoda > Myopsida > Loliginidae > Doryteuthis > Doryteuthis pealeii. The sequence continues at coordinate 40,653,133 of CM042147.1, read as the reverse complement.
TTCTCCCAACGAGGCCATCAAAGTCTGTTCCGTGATGCCGTGAAAGCTGGGATAGTTAGCAAACAGCGTCGTTGGAAATCGCATAGGTACTTCTTCCTTTTGAAAGACACTGTATCATGCATTTCTTTTTTCTTTCTTTCTAAATCTCCGAGAGACTCTTTAATATTATCTCCCTAAAACATAAACATCCGAGTATCTATTTTTATTTACTTTGTATTAAGGTGTGTCAACTGGAACTGAATGGCGCAATGGTTTTTAAAATCAGAAAAATTGAATCGGCGAGCCGAGTTCGAATTCCGGTAGAGACCGTGTCTATTGAAAATTAATGCCTTTGAAAAACGCAGGAATCTATCTCTTCTTCGACCAGTTTAAGAGAAGTATAACTGAGAGATAATGATCGCTACAAAGAGGAGTAAAGAAGAGGGTGGAGATAAAACGACTGATGATGCCGAGCACAAAGCTCTAGTGAAATATATCCTACATACGTTTGTCTGAGTTTTGTCCTAGAGTTCCTCATGTTTCTACTACATTCTGTCGGATTTATTCCAATCCTCTTTTCTCATATATATATATATATATATATATATATATATATATATATGAATATATATACAAACACGTATATATATATAAAATATATCATATATATATAAATATGAATATATATATATATATATATATATATATATATAGACACACACACATATACATATATATATACACGAATATATTATATATATAAATATGAATATATATATATATATATATATATATATATATATATAGACACACACACATACACACACACACACATATATACATATATATATACTCATATATATATACATGCATATATATTCACACATGAATATATATATGTATATTTTCATATATATGCACATGCATATTTAAACGTACATTTATATATGTACATACAAATATACGTTTGCATATATATAAATGTATGTACATGTATTTTATGTGCGTATATATATGCGTTTATATATATATATACATACATATATATATATACTCACGCACGCGCGCGCACACACACACGCACACACACACACACATATATATTCATGTATATATATAAAAAACAACAATTCTTCCAATTATTTTGATTCTAATGCATCTCCCCACCAGCTGTGTCGTCTTTCAAGGTTTCCTTGAATTTCAAATTATAGATTTTAAAATTTGTTTACGTACCATTATCATGTTGCAATCATTCCCACTTTACATTTTTTTTTCTACCTGTACTTTTTTCATTTTAAAATGTTTGTTTATATTAAAAACCTTTCATAGTCAATATCAATCTTTTTTGGTTTCTTATATTCTAAGTGCTATAGGTATTTAGTTTATGTCAGAAGAAAAAATATTTTCACATATTTCAATGTAGATTTGTTTTGTATATTCATATTTTGTATATTCATATATTCATATATGTTGTTTATATATATATAAATATACACACATATATATATATGTGTGTGTGTGTATGCGTGTAGAATATATATGTGTGTGTGTATGTGTGTAGAAAATAAGAAAAAAACAAAGTATTTTATATGGTGATGTCGATATTAAAATGTTTCTTAAAAAAAAACTTATTCACGACATTAGAATAAATAAAGTGTTGTCTAAATATTGTTAGAAATCTTTTCAAAATAAAACGAAAAATAAAATGTATAAAAGAAATATGTTCTTCTTTTTTTTTGTTAACAGAGTTCCTTTAATAAAAATAGTGACGTGATTGGTAATCAAAAGAATATTTGAAACGTATTGTCGGATTTATTTTCCCTATTTTACCACACACACACACACACACACACACACACACACACACACACATATATATATATATATATATATATATATCGTCTGTTTACAGACTGGATCTATCTGGTGATCGTAAAATATATAAAAAAACGTATGTATTTAATAGTTTTTTACAGTAGCTGTCAAATGGCCGAGAGGTTAAGAATTCTGGCGGACAAAAAGTCAGTCGGAGTTCGCTCCTGGCCTAGAGGTAGCTGTTGTCTCTAATTCATCAGTCTCTTCATCCAGATCTCAGCACAGGACAAGGCTTTTGGGGAAGATCGACAGTTGCTCATGTAGTTGTATAGTTGTTCTTTAAGAGTTTTTGTACATAGTTATATCACATCAGGTATTACAAAATAATTTGCATACAGTTTCACACAGGAGAAACTTCGATGATTAGAGAGTGGCCGTTTCAAGTAACTAAGAATAAAAAAATTAGTAAAAAATTATAGCTTCAATTAACTATTCTGTCGTATCAAATGTTCCTATCTAAAAAGATTAAGCAGATCTATTTGATCCATAGATTGGACCTTAACTTGTACTGCCACTCCTAGTCATAGTGAATCTTGGAGTAATGGCAATGAAGGGGTATCCACACCCCCTAAAGATCCAGTACAGGAGTCTAACCATCAGTGTATTGTATCATACCCAGGCCTTCAGGAGATACAAAGTCGTAATTGTTAAATATCCCGAGAGAATCGAACTCAGTATTGAGTTGTAATGATTGATTTATTGATTAAATGATTGAGTGTAGTGCCATGTCAACTCATCTGGGGTAATACAAAAAGTAAAGTAAAGTCGTCGAGGTGGCCTGAAGTCGGTATCAGCCAATCAGCGAGGGAGTATATCCCCTTTTCACTAGCGCTAGACCAATGAGACTGATTTTGTGTCTGAGGTGGAGCGCCACACCTACCATCTTTACTTTACCGCACATATCTCTGTGCTACTCATACGCTGAGTTGGCGAGGGCCGGTATCGAACTAGGAACCTTGCGGTTTCTAGCTGAACGCTCTACCGACTGAGCTAACCCGGCCCTTTCACGTTTATTGTATATTCAAATTTTCATTTTGTTGTGTATTGTTTCTTAAGAGTTTGTGTTGCGCACGGACCTATCGAATATGAATAATTTTAAACCTATTTGACCCATAGATGAGGCCATAAACAGGTACTGACACTCCAAGTTAGAGTAAACCTGCGAGTAATGTACACTACACAACTCCCAATCTCCAGACTGGAGCCTCACTACCAGATCCAGTTTAGTGTCATATCTAGGGCACCTCATTTATACCCTTCTGCAGAGGATACTGTCAGCGTATTCTAAGCTATGCTAAGAGGGTAGTCCGTATCTTGAAATAACGTAGTTACTAACTATCCCAACGGGTTCGCAAATCGTCAAGTAATGAGTAAAACATATCGTCTCGCAGAACTGAGGCAAGAATTTCTAAAGTTGTGAGAAAAAAAAACTTCAATGTTTTGCTGACCAACCGAGGAAGTAGATTATGTAAGGGAAGAAATATCTATCAAGAAAAAAGCGCAGGGTGCAGGCCAAAGATAAAAGCGACGAAAGAGTAAGAATAGAAGGGGAACTCTAAAAAGATGAAACGTGATACTGAATGAAAAGAAACGAAAAAGAAACCCATGAAAAAAAAAATTCAAATAATGGGGTCGGGGGAGGAAAATAAAGAGCAGAAGGATGAGGCAAAAATGTGAATAAGTGGCCTTTGTATTCGTAGATAACAACAAAACATTAATAAGAGAAGTGGAGGGGGCGAAGCTAGGACCATTTATGGTGGAGCCTGATATGGAGGTCCGACGAAGAACACAAGCCAAGACCTGAACGTGACGTATCAAGCGGTGTCTTTGTTCTTCAACCCGAATAGTTACGTGACCAGATAGTGGCTACGTGCTGGGACGCCGGCCAACTAGTCATATCAAATGTGTATCACAGTCGGCCATTGTGTTCGTTATCCATTCCATCATCCTGTGGATACTCGAAGTTGAAGGAAAGTAAGATGGAGGCAAAAGAGGAAGTAGCGAAAAAACGGCGGGAAAAATAGTGTATTTGACCAATCTTCAACATAGGGACTTTTGTCGAGATGACTTCCGGGGAAACTTGAATAGGAAGCCAAGAAGAGTGAAAACGAACGAAAGAGCATATAATAAATCATTCATTGAAGTATTAATTAAATATAGCAGTCGGTGGTGTGTGTGTGGGGTGGGGGTGGGGGTTATCTCTCTTCGGTCCACACAACCAGACGGTGGTAATACGCCTCTAAGCGATTATTTGGACTGGGGAGAAGTCGCCTGGATTTCATGATCTTTGCAGTTTTCCTGTTCGTGAAATGGCTACCATGCCCGTCAGCATGGGTATTTAATTATGAAACCCAGAATAAAATGTGATTCACGCGAAGAAGGGTTGCAAGAATAAAACTGAGGAAGGATATCGATTATTTTTGTTGCCGAGGGCTGTGGGGATGGGTATTATCGGGTGTCAGTAGTGACCGGAGTCGGACCTGGTGTTCCTACCGCCTCAGGCAACTTGAACTTCGGGGCCCTTTAAAGTATAGAACTATTTATTTATGTCTTACAGTTTAAGCATAACATCAAAGTTTCAGAACTCCAATTGATGAATACAAGTGATCAGTTATAATAATTACTTTGAATAAAATATACGTAACAATTGTTTGTTTGTTTGTTTTGTTTTACGGCATATCAACCTCAGTGGGTCATTTAATGTCGATAAAGTTTTGAAATAAATCAATTCTTAATGGATAATACAATTTTTTTATAAATACATTTTTCTATTTAACCCATAGATGGGACCCTAACAGGTACTACCACTCTGGGTCAGAGTAGACCAGGGAGCAATGGTGATGAAGGGGTACTCCACATTCCCCAAACCTCCAAAACTGGAACCTCACCATCAGATAGAGTTTAACGTCATTCCCAGGACATGTAGACCCGCAGCCACCGCCTTCTAGCACCCATATGATAAAAAGGGGTTGGGGCTTGCCATAAGGGTAATAGGGTTGGGAAAATCATATAGGTGCTAGGGCTTGACGTGACCAGCCGATTGATCGGAGGGGGCCTCTCCGACCGCCCGTCTAGCCCAAGATAGGGCCAAAGTGGAGTATTGCATGTCATGAACTGCTCATCCACCTGGACTCTATCCTTAAGCATCACGGGTCGCCACCCACGGCCAACAGGTGGCCCCATTGGGGGAGTCTTACCCCTCTGCAGAGGTGCAGTCGGTGCATTCTAACGTTCCAGCCGACAGGGCGGTCTACATAACAAGACAATTACAAAGACACAACATAGCTATTCGTAGTGGCATGTATGTATTCACCCCCCCCCCGACCACGAACAGAATGACACAAGGTCAATGCTTAAGCTGAGTACAGCTGGTTTAAATTCAGAATGTTAATTCTCCCAGATTGTTAGTCTAAGCAAGGCTAATAATTAAAAAATAAAGTCGTCGGGGCGGCCTAAAGTCGGTATCAGCCAATCAGTGAGGAAGTCTATCCCTTTTTCACTAGCGCTAGACCAAGGGATTGTTTCT
>CM042147.1:40592753-40642753 GCA_023376005.1 Doryteuthis pealeii | reverse complement strand
AGTTGGAAATTGTATATGGACAAAAAACTCAAACCGTTTTTGATCAACGTTCATTTTGAAATATATATATATATATATATATATATATATATATATATATATATATATTATATATATATATATATATATGCCAACATGTATAGACTTTAGACATTTTTTAAATGTATTCCTAACTTGAATGTTTTTAAAATAGTCGGCAGGCTTCTAGGAATGACTTTTTCAAAAATGCAGTTCCTAAGAAACATTCTTCTATTCCGAAAAGAGGGAGCAGAAATTAAAAGGTTTTTGTATTTCCTTATGCTTCGGTAGTCATCCATAGCATAAGGTAGTTAAAAAGATGGTAGATGTTTTCGTTCAAATGTGTGTGTTTCCAAAGTTAAAAGAGAGGAAATGAATCCGACAGTATGAGAATGAACAAGATGGAATGAAAACACCACACAATGCTGTTAAAGAGAAAACAATTTATAACATAATCATAGCTGATAAAAAAAAATTTAAAGAAATATTCTTTCGCCATAGAAATATATAATAAAAGTTTATTTTCCCCGTGAAATTAGGCGGAACATATCGAAAACACCACGTGTCGTGGTGTAATAGTCAGCAAGCTACTCTTACACATCCGTTACTACTTAAAAGCTAGTTCAATCCTCGCTGGATGCTCCGTACTAGTAACCTTATGTCAAATCCTACTTGTAGGGTAAATAGGTGTTTCTTCTTCTTCAAAAAGCACCAGGGACCGCATTTAACTCGCGGACTGCAATTTGCTTTTAACTAGTTTAAAACCTTCCCAACCATAATTCTAAAAAATTCTAATAAAATTGATTGAAATCGAATTAAAACTGGTGGATCCTTAGCTGTACGGAAGGATGGACAGACATTTAGTTAATTATAATAAGAAATTCGAAGTAGTCGATACAATAATTCAAATTTCCAACAGCCTAGGGCGCAAATATAGACGTCCTCGTTGGTCCACTCATCATTATTCAAAAAGCGGACTTAATTAATGGTGCAGTCATCGTTAATCTGTCTGCATAATTCTAAGTAAAATATGTAGAAGCAATCATGTCGAGAATAAATATCGATTGGGACCATTAGATATAATCTGTGGATTGTTGTCCACCCGTTACAGCCAGAGGTTGAGGCTTAACGAAAGAAAGGGCAAAAGAGCAAAGATCTGTGACCATTCGATGGGAAACATACGGATAATGACAGTGACATTATAGTTGGAATGAATTGCTGTTACAGAGATGGATTGGTGAAATGGAGAGAAAGATGAAGCTGTCTTCTTTGTTCGGTTCGATGCGGCATGTACAGAAATGGCGAGGATCTACTCACAACAATCATATTGGAGAGTATGAAATGAATGATGTTTATCTATTGATCTAGATTTGGTGAGGAATATAGAGGTTAGTGAGAAGAGAGAGAGAGAGAGAGAGAGAGAGAGAGAGAGAGAGAGAGAGAGAGAGAGAGAGAGAGAGAGAGAGGGGGGAGAGTAAAAGGAGATATTGGGAAGAAAAAAGATTGGAAGAAAAGAAAAAAAGAGAGAGAGAGAAGAAGAGAGAGAGAGAGAGAGAGAGTGAAATGAAAAAGAGGAAAGGAAAAGACTGGAATAATAATAATAATAATTAATAATAATAATAATATATATATATATATATATATATATATATATATATATATATACAGACAGACAGACAGAGGGAGAGAGGGGGAGCAATGCATAAGGGATAATGGCGAAAAAGGAGGAAACATAAAAAGTAGAAGAAAGAGATTGTGGGTGAGAAAGATTGAGTAAAAGAGAGAGAGAGAGAGAGAGAGAGAGAGAGAGAGAGAGAGAGAGAGAGAGAGAGAGGGGGAGAAAAAGTGGAAGACAAACTCTTGGAAAGAGAGGGAGAGAGAGAAATGGAAGAAAAGAAAACAGAGAATGAGAGAGAGAGAGTGAGAGAGAGAGAGGGAGTGAGAGAGAGAGTGAGAGAGAGAGAGAGAGAGAGAGAGAGAGAGAGAGAGAGAGAGGAGAGAGAGAGAGAGAGAGAGACATAGATTGATTGATTGTTTGTTTTTAAATGACATGTCAAATCTATTAGAGTTATTTTATGCATAGAACTTAGGAAATTGTGTTCGTTGTAGATTCTTATTTACATTTTGTGTGTGGTGCTTACGAAGGCTTAGCTTCACATCTTATAAAAAGAAGAGTTTCAAGCATGCTTTGAACAATAGAAAACTCACTGGAACACGTATTCTGAATGCTACGGGAATTATTTTAAAGGATATTAATGTTTAATTCATCGATGATTTCTGTCTTCGTGAATGCACATTCAGTCTCGATACTTTTTGAACATTTCTTGAATTTTGAATGAAAGTAATGTTTCATTTTAGTTAATTTCTATATTAATGAATATAGGTTTAGTCTCGATATTTTTACATACAGCTTGTATTTTGAAAAAAAAAATTAATGTTTCCTCATTGTTCCCATCTGTCTTGGTGAATACAGATTCAGTCTTGATAATTTTTTTAGATTCCTCGAATTTTGAATAAAATTAATGTTTTATTCTAGTTACTTTCTATATTAGTGAATACAGATTCAGTCTCGATACTTTTTGAAAATTCCTTGAATTTTGAATAAAATTAATGTTTTATTCTAGTTACTTTCTATATTAGTGAATACAGATTCAGTCTCGATACTTTTTGAAAATTCCTTGCATTTTGAATAAAATTAATGTTTTATTCTAGTTACTTTCTATATTAGTGAATACAGATTCAGTCTCGATAATTTTTCAACACAACTTGCAATAAAACCATTCCAGCCTTTGGCTTCTTTATCAATTTGTACCTCGTCTGTCCATCGTAAGTCTAATGTCGCTTTTCAGAGTAAACTCTAATGTAGCTTTCAACTAATGTATTTACTGATAATTAGTGGATTTATATGAGATATTTCTGTCATAGAAAAGTGGGCTTTATCAGCTTTAAGATAGATGACTACAAAACCATTTTACAAATTAAAAACAAAAAACCTAATTGCTTACTCAGATCTTTTTTCTTTTCTTTTTTTTTTTCAATCTTTGTTTCTTTTTCGTCTGTCTGTTTCTTTTTTCTCCTTTCGATATAGTAATACTTTTTTTTTCAATTTTTAGAACTCAGTTTCAATCTTTTATTATTAAAGTAATTAAAGAATTAAAGAAAGTCGCTTTTAAATTTCCCAATTAAGTAACAATGACTCGTTAAACTTTTCTATTCTTAGGAAAAAAAAATTGGTAAGTCAAAAAAGAAAGAAAAAAAATAACATAAAAAATCCATTATTTAGGGTTGAATTCTACATGATAGTTTAAAAGTCTATGTTTATAAAAACAGTTGTCTTTGTTGCTCGGCTGTATGTCTTATAGACGGCCAAACGAATATGACGATGAGTTGCTTATATCAGAACTCGATCAAAATAGTCCAGTGTCCGTCGAAGAATTTACCCAAAAATTGAATTCCAGCCATTCTACATCAACTAAGGTGTCTAAGACTCGGAAAATTAGTTCACTGCTTCCCGGTATTTGTTGCGGTAAGCACATGAAAATAACTAGCTTTGGATAAATAAAAGGGCAGTTGGGTCTTTAACCTTGGTATAGCAACCAGTCTAAAAGGTAAAAACTCTGAAACATCGCTTAAAAATGATATTGTGTCACATCATACCCGTGCGGAGGGGTTGTGTAAACACATAAAAAGAATCAACTTAGTTCCATAGGATTTTCTCCCTAGATTATACCTGCTCTCTCTCTTCTAGAATGGGAAAGGGATTATTTTATTGCATGGCGCCTGAAGCGTGCCTGAAGAGAAATACCAACGTAACTAAGCAAATTTAAGCAACATCCTCTCCAGATACCCCGCTTCCTGTGAGTTTCCTACATTATACTGATATTGTATCATATACTAGTAACGTGAGTGTTGGCTAGATAGCTTTATCATGATTTGACTGAAGGGATTGAAAAAAACTGAAACCTTTCTTCATTATTGCCACACATTTTAATGAAACATCAATGGCTTAGATACACGTTAAAAGTAATTATTTTCCTTGATTGATATTGTGAAACTTTCTTTAGTTATCGTGAAAAGTCATAATTTTCAAAAACGAACATTTTCAGAAATACGAAAAAAATACGAAATTCCTTTTCTTTGACATCTTAATTCGTGATTAATCCTTTGCTACAACTAAGGAAACTTTAACAACACTAACCAAGGAAAATAATCATTTTCTATGTGTCTAAGCCAATAACGCTTCATTAAAATTTATGGCAATAATAAAAATGCTTAAGTTTTTCCCCGACAGTTTTTTTTTTTTGTGTATACTAGCAAATATATGCACCCTCCGGGTGCAAGTATTTAAGTTTTAATGTAATGAAATATCGTATTAAATTAGAAAGTCTAATAAGAAGGCAGATAAAAAGATATGTAACAGAGTGGGGGTATAATAGGAAAAAAAGAAATGAAACTTACTCTTCCGTTACTCCCGTCTTTCATTGCTGAATTTTACTTATTTAACTATTTAGTTAAATTAGGAAATAAATAATAAAATGACAGTTATTTTTTCTTGTTAATGGATTTCATTTAAGATTCATTGGAGAGATTTTTGCTTATATTCATTAAAATAAAACCAAACAATTAGAAATCAATAATACTAAGCACATATTTAATAAAATCACATTTTTAATATCAATATGCAAATTAGCCTTCCCATTCACACTGTATACCACTATTTTTTGTATATATAAATACAATTGCATGTTATTTGTATGTAGATCCGGCCAACGCCGGGGTCCAGTGGCTTCGGCCCTGGATCTTTACAAGTTAATAGCGTCGATCCCAGGGGGCCATCCCCCCAGGCAACACCTGCCCCCTCGATTTAAAGGGGCAGGGCTGGGTTTATTGCCCAGTGCCTGAGGCGCCCCCCTTGAGGGGGAATGCCGACGGGATCGACGCAATTTTTCACCTGCCACTCCATGAGCTTCGGTTTGTGGGTGGTCCCACGTTAATAGGACTTTGTGCCTGACCCGTACAAGTGGGGTACCGGTAAATACCATGTAGATCCGGTCAACACCGGGGGTCCAGTGGCTTCGGCCCTGGATCTTTACGAGTTAATAGCGTCGATCCCAGGGGGCTATCCCCCAGGCAACACCTGCCCCCTCGATTTAAAGGGGTAGGGCTGGGTTTATTGCCCAGTGCCTGAGGCGCCCCCTTGAGGGGGAATGCCGACGGGATCGACGCAATTTTTTCACCTGCCACTCCATGAGCTTCGGCTTGTGGGTGGTCCCACGTTAATAGGGACTTTGTGCCTGACCCGTACAAGTGGGTACGCGGTAAATATCATGTAGATATGGTCAACAGTGGCTTCGGCCTCTGGACCATTGCTATAATTAACAGCGTCGATCCCAGGGGGCCATCCCCCCAGGCAACACCTGCCCCCTTGATTTAAAGGGGCAGGGCTGGGTTTATTGCCCAGTGCCTGAGGCGCCCCCTTGAGGGGAATGCCGACGGGATCGACGCAATTTTTGCACCTGCCATTCCATGAGCTTCGGCTTGTGGGTGGTCCCACGTTAATAGGGACTTTGTGCCTGACCCGTACAAGTGGGGTACGCGGTAAATACTATGTAGATATGGACAACACTAATAAAAAGGTGAAGCAATTTTATTAATAATTGAGGTTTAAATATAAATAAAATCATGGAGAATGTGATGTAAATAACAAAGGGAATTGTGACTTGAGTAGTAATATAGTTTCGGTTACAGACAGAAAAACACACAATCTCCATTATAATAAGATATAAGTATTATAATTCATGTTAAAGAAGAAAAGGATATGTGTGAAACTAGAAAATAATGGTGAATATAAAATAAACAAGACTATTGTATCAACATATATAAAAAAAACATACTATTTCGGGTGTAGTCTCAAAACGTACCACCAGGGGTACAGAATTTGGTATGATCATACTAACTTTGGCAGCCCTGGTCATTCTCAATAATTAAAACGTTTATTGAAACGACTTACCTTGTAGACGTCAAGATTCCCGCAGAAAGTATCAAACTGTGTGTAGAGAGCATTGAGCATATTGACTACCATCATTGGCTTGCATGATGAGCAAATCGCTGTGAAGCCAACAATATCACTGAACAGCATGGTGACGTCATTCACTTTGGTGGGTTCCACCGTCTCACCTGGTCAATAGAAGTGAAAACACATTGAGATTAGAGAGATTTCAACAAGAGATTGTGTTTAACAGGGTAGGCGTCAAGCAGACAATTTAACAAAGGATAGAGATAGTATTGTGAGTCAAAGATATTGCAATAGTCAAACCTGTCGCTAAACATAGGCGTTTCGAGCACAAGTTGCCGCTCAGCAGCTGGTAGAATTATGAGGGAGTTATTCACTAGTAGTTCGTTTCATCAGATCATCGATGCCAGCCTGTACTTAGTGTTGGAATGTTTTGTTATAAGGCGTGTGCCAAATGGTCACTTCTACTTATAGACTCGCCGACTACCATGTGACCAGCCTGTTGTCCAATCACTGGCAGTGCTCTGCTGCTATTGTTGTTATTTATACTGGCTGATTCTAATCATAGCTCACTACTACTTGGATCTTCTTGGACGACGGACCCAAAGGAGTCTATATCACGGGACTTATTCACTTACCAAAGGATTCTATAACTCGAGACTTACTTACTTATTTACTTTAAGTTCTTTACAACTGGCCAAGGATGGCGGCCAGATACTTAACACTTTGAACATCTGGAGCGAGTCTATGTCTAACAGTTACTACTACTTCGGGCCAGGGTGGAACTGGGAGTAATGGGGATAAAGGGACACTCCACATTACCCAGAGCTCCAAACCTGGAAATTACCCAGGACACTCAGATACTCAGCCAGCGACTTCTAGTACATATCAAGGGTTAGGGGTCTGCTATAAGGGCAATAGGGTTGGCACAGTCATACAGGCGCTCGGCCTGACGTGACCAGCCGATTTATCAGAGGGAGAGGGCTCTCCGACCGTCCGTCTAGAGAAATGGACAGACCCATTAATAATTGGAGCTTTTATAGGCAATCATTCAACAACAGAAATTACCCCCTCAGAGGATGTAAAAGAGCCTGGTCGCCAGATGCCAAGGGAATTTGTATCGACGCTGGACACTGAATAAAGTAATTTAGTATCAATACTAAATATTTTGTGTTGGTTACTTTACCTCCTCTAATTGTTATTTGTTCCGATGCACGGCTTATTTCCTGCGCTCGAGACGCTTCAACAACCAGGAAGAGGTGGAAGCTTCAGTGAAAAAGTTCTTCGCCTCGATGATAAAAAAACTAGCAGAAAGGTGACTTCAGAAAATGCAACTAATTGCCTCTACTTTGAATGCGAGGATGCGTTTGTTGTAATTGTAGAATATCAAAAACGAAGTAGTTGAGATAGCAGTATTAACATTAAGTCACTTTTCAGTATGTAGCGTGAATACGAGTTCCCTGGCCGCTAAAAAGCCAGTCTCTTATATACTATTGGAGGAGATAACTTGTATAGTTTAATGCGTTCTGTAGAAGCCCCATTACTTAATAGGACAATCCGTTTCTACATTACAGTAAATTTAAGAATAAAATAAATAAGTTATCAAAATATTGCACAGATTTTGACTCACACTGGTATTTTCAAAGTAAATAAAGTCTATTTTTCTTTTTAGTTTGAAGAAGACGAAACACTTGTCTGCCTTCACTTCTGGACGTTGTACGAAGACGCGACCTTTTTTTATCAGGTTACGTGAACTGTCTGCTCCACAAGTATAAAAATATCATTGCTTAAATAGGTAATTAACACACATGAAAGGATGGTCTAGTGTAGTAAATTAAGATATTATTAATTCAATGATTTTGACTTTTTAAAAAACACAAGCCCGGAGCTTGTTTTATTTTTATACCGTTTGTCACAATAGACGTTACTTAGAAAATATTGCATAATTAGCCGTGGCTTCTTATCTACACTAGCAGTACTTACCATTATAACATTAAGTCTTTAAAATGGAAATATATATATATATATATATATATATATATATATATATATATATATATAATCCAAAAGTCCAGAGAAGAAATCTTCCTTACGACACAAGAGTTTTATTTAAAAAAACCTGTCGCAGTTTGAGAGCTCAATGTTTGCTCTTAATGTTAGAGCCACAGAGAAAATATATAAGTAAAGAAATAACAAAAGACTTAGAGATCTAGCATTATAGTCTATTTCAGGGAGCTTAGCATTATAGTCTATTATATATATATATATATATATATAATATATATATATATATATATATATATATATACTGAGGTTCAAATTATTAACGAAGTGACACTTTTCCATCCTATCCAAGAACTACTCGCGAGGATTCAACATTAAATCATCGGAGAATGATGGCTACATGTATATACACATACTCCGTAAAAATTGTACGGTTCTTTTTAGAATCTTACAATTTTTACGGAGTATGTGAGTAAGGGAACAGAAGTTACGGTCATTTACCTAATTTACTCAAATTATTAGTGAGTCAAATTATTAGCGAGGTGTATTAAAAAACACCGTAACAGGAAAATAACTATTTAATTGTTTCATTACCATATTCTTATGGATGAAATTCAATCGAAATAAAAGCAGTAAACAGAGTCTAAAATGATACTGGAGTTGGTTAATGTAAGATATGTGATCTTGTAAATGACTTACAAATGGTCCTGATTCTTCGAACATGTCAATTTCTGGATTTCCTATAACGCAATTTCGCGTGATAAGTTTACTAATTCCTGCCACGAGTCTTCCTTGCTTCTAAATTGGCGTCCATTCTCATAAACACGTCGTGTCGGAACGCTCCAGAAGTTTTTAACTGATTTTAAGTCCGGAGAATTGGTTGGCCAGTTCATCTTCTGATTTCCACAGAAGTCTAACTTTTTACTGGTACTTCATTGTTTTATGTGAAGGAGTCATATCTTTCATAAATATGATGATTCTTTGCTTATTTTAGCCAAGATTCCAGGTGATCTTTGAGGAAGGCTGTAAAAGCACCTGTCGTTATTTTCGTACCGTCAGGCACTCTCCACGGCCCAACCATGATATCTCCAATAATACCAACCCAAATCCTAACATCTCCTTCCCCTTGTTGACGCCCCAAGCCAACCTTTGCTAAAAGCAGTAGGGCCATCAAATCTTACACAAGTTTCATATGTGAACAGAATTCTCGAGAAATCGACCTTCATATTCTATGCCCATTTCAAACGCATTTGTATGTGTGCTTTTGTAAATTGAGGTCTTATCATTGCTTTCACTTCAAGAAGACAATAGCGAGTACTTCTGGACACCATTGCTTCTTCAAGTTCATAAGAAGTTCTCTACTGGTCAGACCTGGATTATTTACAGCTTCAAGTTTGATTCTTGACAAAGAACGGCAGGAAACAACCCTCGAGTGACCATTATCGACCCTCTTACGTACCTTCATGGGAGCTGCAACAAATATTTTCGCAGTTTAATGATATCCAATTATTCTTGATATTTCTAAAGTAGATTTTCCATTGGAAACTTCATGTTATAATATCTTTCTCAGAAGGGTTCAAATCACATTTACTATCCATAATTGAACGATAATAATGATACTCGTTTGTAGTTTGGAAAATATCTATATAGTGTTAATATTTCAAATGGCCACCGTTTCTCTTCTGTTTCACAGAACAATACAATTTTTATACAGCCTACATATATATCTATTCCCATTATAATGTGAAAGTTTCGTAAAATTCCGATAGTATTTGAAAAAATTGAAAACTGTCACCTGGCTAATAATTTGAAACGCAGTATATATATATATATATATATATATATATATATATATATATATATATATATATATATATATATACATACACGAAATTTAAGATAGTTATTAGAATACCATTATAATATACAGATTTAAAGATATATATATATATATATATATATATATAGGGTAGCGTGGATATGACGTCAATGCCACTTGGTTACTACAGACAGTTTCTAGCCTATGTAATCATTGAACCAAGCGCTGTTGACTCTTTGGCTATGTTTTCCTTATATATACATCTTCTCTCATTGATATATGCTCTATCACTGTTTATAAATGCAAAAAAATACATTTCTGAAATTAGAGTTTTCCTTCTCTTAAATTGGTGGCCTAATCAAGGCTAAAAAAACCCCAGTCTGTCCTAATATTTACCTATAGTTTGAAGCGAGAATAGACTGATTTCTCCCTTTCTAAATGGCATTAACCCCAAGCTAAACAATTTGAAGTCGGGTCGTCCATATCCATTCGATCACCGTTACCCGTAGCATGATTCCTGATATTAGGGATAGCGTTTATTCATATCAAAATTATCATTCACTCAAATAATTACACCTATCGTAAAACAGCAACTACGAAAAGCTTATATACGCAGATGCCAAAATTGACATTGTGCCTTTAGCATGTGAATTGATATGGCGAAAGAAATATTAATATTTCTGAGACTTAAATATCTTTGCCTTAATTATAGCCCGTTAGAATGCTTAAATTCAGTTGCTAAATTATCTTTTACTTATCGCCATAGAATTGCTCTTTTAAATTCAGTTCCGTGCGCGTCTATAATTAACGTGATTCAAAGAAAGAGAACATGCTAATATCTACTCGCAAAAAGGGCGCTAACGGCAGCCATTACTGTCGATGCCAAGTCGCTCGGTATTTATAGAATTTACTACACGAACAATAAAACCGTTCAGTTCCTGTTGTGACATGAATATACTGATTCTTCTATTTGAGTTTAAGATTATAATTAGCCTTTTTTTTGGTAACTTTCACCGTTATATCAAGAATCTGAATGATTGATTATGTAATGACGTTCATTGTAAATGTCAACATCACTCAGTTGCAAATTGGACTGGAAATTGATTTATTCTTTAATTCAGAAAATTTTAAAATGTATGTACTGACCCAAACCATAAACAATGGACAGGAAGCGCGTGGTGTAATGGTTAAAGTCATGGGAAATGGACTCGTCACCCCGAGTTCAAATCCTGGACGTGGTAATTGCATTTCACTTAGCGCTAATACCCTTGGGAAAGGTATGAATCCTACTCTCCCTCCAGCTGTAGGTAAATAGTAGGGTAGACTGGGCTCTTTAACCTTGGTTAGGCAACCGTTCTAGGAGAAAGAAAACCCTAAATTCAAACCTGTTGAACTCCGCTTAAGAAATTGACCTTGTGTCACATCCTACTCGTGCGGAGGGGTTGGTAAATATATAAACAACGGGCAGGATGTGGCACAAGGTCTACTTTTAACCGCGTTATACATTGATCAACCAATCCACACGAGCAGGATGTGACACAAGGTCGATTTTTTCAACTGAGTTTAAGTAGTAAAATAAATTCGGCAAAGAGTGTTTCGACTTCATTAAGTCTCATCAGCGATGCATACTAACGACTTCCCTCCGACAGAAATCGAAACCGGGACCATATTGCCTCGACCACAGTACACAGTGAACAATCCCTGCGAAATTAACCTTGTCAGTGATACTTTACACGCCTCTACCATAATAGGTAAGGGGACGTTGAGTGAATAATAACAACAAACCAGGCCTTAAGAATAAGATTTTTGGACGTTTGCTTATATATATATATATATATATATAATATATATATATATATATAGAATGAATAGAGAATACATGAGAAAAGTATTGACATAAAAAGGTGCCCAATGCTAATAAAGCAGAACAGATTTATAATCAATAGAAATGGTATTATGGATGATTTGAACTCATAAGTTAAAGTTTCATGCAATCTTCAGATGAGTCAAAGCAGAAGATTACATAAGTATGAAACTTAAAGTTATGAGTTTAAATCAGCCATAATACCATTTCTATTGATTATATATATATATATATATATAATATATATATATATATATATATATAATATATAATTAGTTGAATGAAGTGACAAATAAAAGTTTTAGCTTTTATTCATTTATTTGGGAACGATATTACTACCAATGGTTTCCTGCTAAAAGCATTTATCAGGTAAACGAAATGTTTTTAAAAAAAATGATAGAAATGATGTAAATGGTCGAATGTGTGTTTTTTAACTGTATTCTCGTGTTGCGTGTTTAATTCAACTATCAACGCTCTATCACAGATATTGAGCACTCTTCTAATAACACTGTACGTTGGATTACTATTACTTTTTCTAGTATACTAGTAACAACCATACACATTAAATATATATATATATATATATATATATATATATATATATATATATATATATAGAGAGAGAGAGAGAGAGAGAGAGATAAGTAAAGCAAAGGGAGATTACTCTTACCTCGCCACAGTTTCTGTGCTACAGCGTAAGGGAATATGTTTTGTAACAACGCCACGTTTTTTTCTCGTTCTTCCTTGACGGCTTCGGATGCTTCGACAACACTTCGCCGTAGCTGCTCCATCCGTTTCTTCAAACCATCCTGCAAACAAGAAAAATAGACAGAATATTTTGTTTATTTTTGAAGGGTAAATTCGCCGTAAAATAAATCAGAAAGAAAAAAATCAATAATATGAGAATAAGACATGAACGCATGTGTTCGAATATTACACCCTGTAATCACCTCAGAAAAAACATGAACTAATCCATTTTGATTGGGAGGAATGAAAGGGAAGAAAAAGTACATGGTACATCTCAGAGAGAAAAAAATGAGATACAATGAGAGAGAGAGAGAGAGAGAGAGAGAGAAGAGAGAGGAGAGAGAGAGAGAGAAGATAGAGAGAGAGGGGAGAGGATGAAAGAGAGAGAGAGAGAGAGAGAGAGAGAGAGAGAGAGAGAGAGAGAGAGAGAGAGAGAGAGGGAGAGAGAGAGAGAGAGAGAGAGGAGGAGAGAGGAGAGAGAGAGAGAGAGAAGAGAGAGAGAGGAAGAGAGAGAGAGAGAGAGAGAGAGAGAGAGAGAGAGAGAGAGAGAGAGAGAGAGAGAGAGAGCAGCAGATGCTTGTCGTCTGTTTCAATAGAATGGAAATGAAAAAAGAAACAGAGGAAAAAATTGAAGAGAGAGAGAGAGAGAGAGAGAGAGAGAGAGAGAGAGAGAGAGAGAGAGAGAGAGAGAGAGAGAGAGAGAGAGAGAGAGAGCTGTTTTCGTGAGTACTATGTTTGTGCGTGAGAGAGACACACATAACCTCACAGAAGACCGTTTGTGAGTTCATGTGTATGTGTGTGTGTGTGTGTGTGAGAGAGAGAGAGAGAGAGAGAGAGAGAGAGAGAGAGAGAGAGAGAGAGAGGGAGAGAGTTTTCCTTCTCCCAATTCCAATGATTTACTAGTTGTAGTTTAGTTTGGCCCAAGGCACCCTGTGAGAATTAAAATCACTAACAACAATCGTGAACCCTTATTCCACGCACGGTGCTCTTCACTATTTGGGGATATGGACTAAATAGGTAGAATTTTATAAACATACACAAGAACAAATATAAGAATTGCCGTATTTTCCCCCAACAGTCTCTAACGGGGAGTGGGAATGATGAAAGAAATATAATTTGTATCAATTCGTTTCATTTCATTTTTATATATTTATTTTATTTTCTATTTATTTTTAAAATTTTCTTAGAGGATTTAAGCTTGCTTTGCCAGAGGATATTTTTTGGACGAATCCATGAAGAAACCTGAAAGCAGTGGCTCTGGTTTACGTAACTAATAACATCTCTATAGTACGTTATTCGTTGAGAGCTCCGGTTTGAAAACATTGGTTTAGAATATGACAGTTCTCAGGTAGAAATGATGAGAGAGAGAGAAGAGAGAGAGAGAGAGAGAGAGAGAGAGAGAGAGAGAGAGAGAGAGAGAGAGAGAGTGGTGTGTGTGTATGTGCCTGTATTTATGAGTCTGTGTGTGATAGAGACTGGTGAGAGCCACAGAGAAAGAACAATATATATATATATATATATATATATATATATATATATATATATATATATATATAAGTAAAGAAATAACAAAAGACTTAGAGATTTAGCTTTATAGTCTATTTCAGGGAGCTTAGTCAAATAGTGTAAATCTCCCGACTCATCAGATGCGAATGATGAAATTACCCTGAAATAGACTATAATGCTAAATCTCTAAGTCTTTTGTTATTTCTTTACTTATATATTTGCTCTGTGACTCTAACATTAGGAGCACACATTGAGTTCTCAAACTGCGACTCTGTTTTAAAAAAATAAAACTCTTGTGTCGTAAGGAAGATTTCTTCTCTGGACTTTTGGATTATATATATATTATATATATATATATATATATATATATATATATATATATATAGAGAGAGAGAGAGAGAGAGAGAGAGAGAAAATAGTGGGGATGGGAACTGATAGAAGGGTATTCGTGAGTGTGTGCATCTGTGTGTGTGTGTGACAGACAGAAAGAATAAAATATTTATGTATATTCTTTAGATCTATAGAGAAAGAAGTATATATATATATATATATATATATATATATTATATATATATATATATAATATGTGTGTGTGTGTGTGTGTGTGTGTGTGTGAAATATATAATTTAATTGTATGTGTATGTGTGTGTGAGAGAGAGACAGGCAGAGAGAGAGAGAGAGAGAGAGAGAGAGAGAGAGAGAGAGAGAGAGAGAGAGAGAGAGAGAGAAGAGAGAAAGATTACTAAAGAGGGATGTAAGAATGTTGTATTAGTTTTGACCTGCAGCTCAATTGCAGATGCAGTCATATACTAGGTGTTGCTTAATTTGGGGCAAGACACCCAGTGATAATTGAACTCACTTCTTTTTTTTTTACCGGAGGAACGAAAGTCTATACGGAAGAGGATTCAAACTTGTTATAACTAGAGATATTTGTGAGAAGCAAGTATACCAAATACAGTTGGAATCACTTTCATGTTTTACAACGTTTTCATCTCTCTGGCAAGGTCCAGGTATTAGTCTATCTTTTTTTAATTTTTTTTTTTTCACTCAGTGGTCTGCTTAATCGGAAAGATACTTTAGATGACAAGTCATTTCCTTCTTGCTAATTAACACTAGATCTGGTTTTCTGGTCGGGGTTGGGGCAATCCGTTTCTACCTCAAAGTCCCAGAAAATTTTATGGGTCATTTTCTAGGACAGATTCTGGTTTGTACATATACCATTTTTCATCTCGCTCTGTCGACTGAAGCTGTAGAATACACCGACTGAACCTTTGCAGAGGGGTAATCTACCAATGAAGCTCCCCTTTGATCATGGGTTGCAACCCATGATGTTTAAAGATGGAATCATGGTGGCGGAGCAGCACTCTGCTTAGGCCCTTACTTAATCTAGACGGTTGATCAGAAAGGCTCCCTCCAATCAATCGGCTAATTACATAGTCATAGCACCTATATGATTGTCCCGACCCTATTACGCTTATGGCAGTCCCCAACCCTTTTTATTATATATATATATAAGGGTTTTATAATTTGCTTGAAGCATTGTGTTTATATTGGTTTGTTGGTTGGTTTTGAAGGCTATCACAATGCAAATGTAAAGAAAAAAGAAGGTAACTATGATGTTGTTCGTTAACCTGCGATTTATCTTTAATATTTCGGGATAAAAAAAGAAGGGATTTTTATCCCGAAATATTAAGAATAAATCACAGGTTAACAAACAAGTGAGTGACAGCAAGCCTCTTCAGGTCTCCAGAACTCTTCCTAGCTGTTCTTAACAATGCTGTTGTCTGAATAGTTCCGATTCTTCCACTGATTGCTAATTCTTTTTTTCCAACTACAATTGGTATGACCACCCCCTTAGTTTCCACGGGTCCAAGTATTTATCTATCTTTTCGCTTTCTTTTATTATCACTCTATGGTTCGATGGAAAATCCACTACATGACAAGTTCTCTTCTTTTTATTAATTAACACTATGCCTGGTCTTCTGACTAGGATTTATTATTATTTACTCCTTTTGAGTTTTCACATCAGCATTAGCTGATGATCTTTCACTGGAGTCTGAGTGACAGCAAGTCTCCTCAGGTCTCCAGGACTCTTCTGAGTATTCTGGTAGATTGCAGCAGTGCAGTGTTCTGAATGGTTTCAATCCTTCCTCTGATATCCAAACTTTCCTTCGATGTCTTTTTTCCCTATTGTGTTTTGCCAAATTTCATCTGAACAAATTCCCTGGGTGCTTATTGAATGCGTGTTGATAATAAAATTTGCAATCAACTTATAAGTTTAGAGACTGTTTTTGAAACAAAGGCTTTTATGTAGGGCACAAGGCTAAATAATTTACTGTGTCAAGTATTTTTCTTTTTTAGTCCGTTAAGCTATATTATTTTGTAAACTCCCTGGAAAAACGGTGTTACATATTCTCTTATATCTATTATAATGGATATTTGGTGTCTCTCTGTAACCAAAAGTACGCCATAGCTTATGTTAGAATACCCTCAGTAATTGCGCCAATTTATCAATGAGTATTTAATTTATAGTCAGAATATCATAAATCCAATTCATTAACAATGTCTCAATGAAAATCTGATAATAATTTATAATCTTATACACTATTAACCTTTAATGGAACGTGTCAAAATTTGAGTACAATCGGATTGTTAGTTTACAAATTACAGTTATTTAAGTGACGCTTCTGTTGCAATTTTTCAAAACAATGGAAAAATCTGAGTTTCGGGTGTTGATAAAACATTGGTTCCTGATGGCAAAAATACTGTTCAAGTAAAGCAATAGCTTCGTGAGTGTTATTCAGAATCTGCTCCGTTGGAAACAACGATTAAGAGGTGGTATGCTGACTTTAAACGCGAACGTATAGACACAAATGATGCTGAATGTTCAGGTTGCCCAAATTTGACAGTTGTCCCGGACCCCCACTCCCCCCACAAAAAACCCTCCACAAACCCGTTTTGGCCGATCATAAATTTAAGTTGCCTGAGATAGCAAAGGAGTTGAAGACATCAGAAGGCCGTGTATTCACCATTTTGCATGAACAGTTGTTAATGAGAAAGCTATGTTCAAAGTGGGTGCCGCGTTTGCTCACAGTCGATCAAAAACAACTCAGACCGTTGTTTGCAACTGTTTGAACGCAACAAAAAAGTTTTCTTGCGTAAATATGACAATGGATGAAACATGGATCCATCGGTTATACTCTGGGGTCAAATTGGCAGTCAGCTGAGTGGACAGCTGCAGGTGAAAGCCGCCCAAAGTGACCAAAAATTTAAACATCAACAGGCAAGATTTTGACGTCGTATTTTGGGATGCGCAAGGTATTTTGTACATTGATGAACTTGTGGGACTGTTCCAAGTGCACCAACCACAATTGGTATCACTTTCACTTTCATATTCCATAACTTTTTCAGTTCTCTGGCAAGGTCCAGATATTTGTCTATTTTTTCATTTTCCTTTAGCTTCACCCTGTGATCTGCTGGCACTGCAAAATCCACCAGTTGACAAGTTCTTTCTTTTTTGTTTATCAACACTAGATCTGGCCTTCTTGCTGGGATAAGGTGATCCGTTTTTATCTCAAAGTCCCAGAGAATTTTGTGCGTTTGGTTCTCAAGAACAGATTCTGGTTTATGCATATACCATTTTGTTGTGTGGTCAAAATTTAATTTTTTGCATAATTCCCAGTGGATCACCTTCCCAACCCAGTCGTGTCTAGCTTTGTATTCTCGTTGTGCTAGTTTGCTACATTCGCAGATTATTATTATTATATTATTATTATTATTATTATTATTATTATTATTATACAACTATGCGAGTTTATTATTATTATTATAAATTTTATTATTATTGTTGCTGTTATTGTTGAACATAACATTTTATCCCGTAATTTTAGAATTGTTTGTCAAATAACAAGATATTCATATCGAAATTGGGCAAGAAGAAGAAAAGAAGGTGACGAATTGCTATAGTTATTGTTCGTTCATTGATATCTATGGATGGAAAGACTGACATTATTCATACTGCAAATAGACATGTCCGTAGTATATTTTCCATTGCAGTATTTAAAATAAAGAGTTTGCAGTATGATGTTACAATATTAACACCCAGAAATGAATAAAATATGATAAAGTGATTTTCTTGTGATGGATTTTTCATAAAGTTGTCAGATATCATTGATTTGCAAAGACGATGAAGAAAGTAGAAAAGAAAATAGAATAAAAAAATGTACATAAAAGAAAGACGAGAAACCAGACGGGAAGCCAACCAAAATTCATTCTGGGAAGAAAGAAAACTTGACACATGTTACATGTCTTGTACAAGTCGCTTACAATAAGACAATATCATGTTAAATTCAGTGATATACGTATCGTCGGATCATTTTCTTGACTCTTAAAATAACAGAAAAACAGCGATTTTTCCAATCCGTTTGTCCACAGTAGGATCTGACGAAAGTTCACAATTATGGAGCATCCAGCGAGGACCAAAATAGCTATTAAGTACTAATGGATCTGTGATGCAAGTTTGTTAACCTTTACACCATGATGAATGCACTAATAACAAAACAGTATATTACCCTAAATCTAACATATTAGATTTTGAAAAATGATAAAACAGGAAAATCTGATCAGTTTGAGGGCGATTTGTCGATTCCAATGTTGATTTTTACTGGGTTGAACGAAGGGTAAAATTGTTTTTTTGGTTTGTTTTGTTTTACAGCATATCAACCTCACTGGGTCATTTAATGCCGATAAAGTTTTGAAATAAATCAATTCTTAATGGATAATACAATTTTTTTATAAATACATTTTTCTATTTAACCCATAGATGGGACCCTAACAGGTACTACCACTCCGGGTCTGAGTGGACCAGGGAGCAATGGTGATGAAGGGGTTCTCCACATTCCCCAAACCTTCAAAACTGGAACCTCACCATCAGATAGAGTTTAACGTCATTCCCAGGACATGTAGACCCGCAGCCACCGTCTTCTAGCATTCATATGATAAAAAAGGCTGGGGCTTGCCATTAGTGCAATAGGATTGGGAAAAATCATATAGGTGCTAGGGCTTGACGTCACCAGCCGATTGATCGGAGGGGGCCTCTTCGACCGCCCGTCTAGCCCAAGATAGGACCAAAGTGGAGTATTGCATGTCATGAACTGCTCATCTACCTGGGCTCTATCCTTAAGCATCACGGGTCGCCACCCACGACCAACAGGTGGCCCCATTGGGGGAGTCTTACCCCTCTGCAGAGGTGCAGTCGGTGCATTCTAACGCCCAGCCGACAGAGCTGGGTAAAATTGTGAGGCTCAGATTAAAAAAAAAAGAAAATACGTTTTATATACAATAAATTACAGTAGATGTATTCATTCAACATCACAGCTACGGGCAAAATGCAACACAAGGGTACTTTATAAGCTGGTTTGAATTCAGAGTTTTCTTTCTCAGAGATTGCTTGGCGTAGCAAGCCCGGTCTACCCTAATATTTATCCATAGTTGAGGGCAGAAGATAGACTTTCATGCCTTTTCCAAGGACATCAATGCAAACAGCCTTGTCAGGATTCTGGACTCCTGTTTCTGTTTCCATGGAAATAGATTGGAGGTATTACTTTCGGAGCGTGATATGAAGGTTAGAGTTTTTCTTCATTTACTGTATATATATATTATATATATATATATATATATATATATATATATATATATATATCAATTAATTTCTTGTCTATCTTAATTTGGTACAGGTCCTCTCATTAGCCGGGTTAAAGTTTGTGGCATCTATAAGAAGAGTGCTTGATATCTGGGATTAACCATATATAGGCAGTTTAACAAATAAATAAATAAAAACATACACTGCTACTAATACATATTCGTTTCACTGATCTTCAGGCAATACCAACCTCAGAAACTCAATCCTATATATAAATGGAGTGAGACGACTGAAACTGTATTTACCAAGAAAGAAATGAAAAATGACCGAAACGTTTTTTTATTTTTAGAATTCATTTGGAATTAAACAATCTTACAAGTGAAATCTGCGGATGATACTCTAAAAGAACAGAATAAATACTTGTTTTTTATTCTGGGTATTTAAATTTTTGGTATATTTAACATTCTGGATATTCTTTAAATCTATTTAGTATTCTTCGAATTCTGGGTCCTTGTTTTAAATTCTGGGTCTTTGTTTAAAATTCTGGGTCTTCTTTGAATTGTAGGTATTCTTCAAAATTTTAGTATTCTTCAAGATATGGGTCTTTTTAAATTCTGGTTCTTCTTTGGATTCTAGGTATTCTTCAAATTTTTATTATTCTTCAAGATATGGGTCTTCTTTGGATTCTTGGTGTCCTTAAATTTCCTAGTCTTTTTAATTAATTGCTTGGCATTCTACAGATTTCGGGTCCTCTTTAAATTCTTGGTATTCTTTAAATTTTGGATATTATTTAGATTCTTAGTATTCTTTAGATTCTGCATCCTTTTAAATTTTGGATCTTCTTATATACATACATGAAAATATAAATCTTTGAATATATTATTAAATAAGCAATTACGTATATATTGAATTTTTGTTAGCAAATACAAAGTGCAATTAGATTACTTAGTGTATAAATCAATATCCATTTTGAAATAGACGAATGAAAATAATCAATGAAATGCACACACACACACACACACACACACACACACACACACACACACCAACAAGTTTGGTATATTAAATATATATATATATATATATATATATATATATATATATATATATATATATATATTTAATATACCAAACTTGTTGGTAAATCGTGGCGGTGAGAAAAAACCCAGCAAATAATTTGATTGTAAAAATATACTACAAAACATCAAGCGGGAAGAAAAAAATTTTTGGAAAAAAGAAAAGACCAAGATAATCGTACCAACAAAAAATAATCTATTAGTACAATATTTTGGCCAAAAGAAAAAAACAATTTATATGCATATATATATATATAAGATATATATATTCATACAAAACCGCCAGGAGACTAAAGCTAATAAGTAAAAAGTGCTCAATACCTAAGTAGAGCAAATAATGAAGATAAATCTAATGAGTCAGACTCATTAGATCTATCTATCCATCTATCTATCTATCTATCTATCTATCTATATATATATATATATATATATATATATATATATATATATATATATATCATGTTGCGTATGCAGCACGGGTATCCATGACAATCCTTTACCAACCTTCCCTATCATTCATTACACCTCGGAGCTCCTCTGCGGAGCAGCCAGCATCTTCACATAACTGGTCAATGTAGGTCCTTGCTGTCCATATATATATATATATATATATATATATATATATATATATATATATATATATTTAATCTTTTGATCGGTTTCTTTGAATCGATACAGTAGGAACGTATTTTCCTTCTGACTGATTAACATCCCCCCCCAGCTAGAACGAAAGAAACAAACTTGAAAAGTAAAAAGAAAAACTGATTGGTCTCCTTACCTGGGCTTTGGATTGTTCTCCGACGAGAATGACGTCACGTGTGGCGTCGTGTATTGGGATATCTGATATGTAGATGCCTTTACCAATCATTTCGTCCAGTTTCTCTACACTTGGAGAACCGATAAACAAGATGGCGTCGGATTCTTGGAGGTGGATCATTTGGCCCTTCAGTTCCATTTGCTGAAAAAACAACCAAAAAAGTGAGGATTAAATAAATTATATTCAACAATCTTATGCATCAACAAATAATACAGAGAGAGAGAGAGAGAGAGAGAGAGAGAGAGAGAGAGAGAGAGAGAGAGAGAGAGAGAGAGAGGTGCATGCTGGCTGGCTGGCTTTATTCAACTGGTAATTTGGGTTTATCGTTCTATCTATCTTGTTTTGTTCTAATCTATCTATTTACGTATTTATCCAACCCGTTCGTCACTGGTAATATGTGGCACAAGGTCACAAGCATGGGGTATCCAGCGTGCATCAAACTCACTTTTCAGTAGTAATGGATTTGCGAGACTAGTTTGCTAACCATTATACCACGAGGGGATGCATCTATCTATCTATCTATCTATCTATCTAAATCTGCGTCACTTCATGTTCTCTTTCTTTTCAATTTTTCTTTCCTTCCAACTTATGGACTCTTAGCTTCTTTCTTTCTTTCTTTCTTCTTTCTTCCTTTCTTTCTTTCTTTCTTTCTTTCTTCTCTCACCTTAATTGTCTTTACTCCAGCCATGCCTGTTGGCGCGGCTTAAAATATACACCGACTGCATCATGCACAGAGAAGTAAGACGAACCCTCAATGGGATATCTTAGGCATGCTACTAAACTACATCAGGTGGACAACTGGGAAGTAGGGAGTACCCATTCGTTTTCATTAATACTTGGTCCACTCTGACCTGCAGTGGTTGTACCTGTTAGGGTTCCGTCTATAAATAAAATAGATCCGTTTCAACATTATTAGTATTTGATAGCAATACTTGGTATCATATGACTGTATGCAAATTATTTGTATTAATAATTACTTGAAGTTTTAATTGTTCATTTAGGATTATTATCATTAGTTTCTTGAAACAATACAATTAACAATATAAATAGCTGTGCATGCAAAACTTTAGAAAGGATGTTCATTGAAAGACTGATATTCTTGGATCAAACCAACTACTCTCAAACCTACAAACAGGCTTCAGAACTAAAAGAAGGACTATAGACCAACTAGTCCATATAGAAACCCTTATCCGAGAAGCATTCCTAAAAAAGGAACACCTAGTGGCAGTCTTTTCTGAATTAGAAAAGGCCTACGATACAACATGGTCATATGGAATACTAAAAGACCTCAGGGACTTTGGATTACGAGGCAGACTTCCCGGCTTTAACAAACATTTCCTGGAAATTATTTAAAACTTTGTAACTGTCTGCAGAAAAAGGAATATTATTAAATATGAATAATTGTGTATGAATTATTTGTGGTAGATAGTAATAGTTGCAAAGTTTGCAAACAAATGATTATTGTTATAGATAAATAATAAATGATTGAAATGGATTGTTGGAAATAGTTATGGCTATAATCAAAGATTTACAAATAAATCAAATTTTGGCATTAAATAACGCATAAATGGTTGATATGCCGTTAAAGAAATAAACCATACCAAACCAAACTTCTGTTTTCTCCATTTTTCTATGTAATCTCATGTTTTATTTTTCAATTTATCTTTCCTGTTCTTTCTTTCTTTCTTTCTTTTCTTTCTTTCTTTCTAGTTTATTCTTTCTATTTTTTTATTTCCAATATATTCTTTTTTCTTTCCTGTTCTTTATGTCTTTCGCGGTCTTTCATTCGTTCTTTCATTCGTTCTTTCTGTCTTTTTCTTTCTTTCTGTTTACTTGAACCCAAACTTAACTAAACCTATTATTCATAAAGTGAAGTGTGCTTCTAACATAAAAATAGCCAAAATGCTTCGTCTACGAAATCCAAAAAAGAACCACTTTCGACAGATCAATAATTAATAAGAACGGAGCCTGGTTGATTGTAGAAATGTCTATTCATACAAACTTAAAAAATTATTTTGATGATGTTTTAAAATAATGATAATGATAAAAAAAGTATCTGATTATATATTTTTGTTCTACACAAAACTGAAAATAACTCCTTAAAAAATCTCTTAATTTTTCTAGACAGACAAATTAAATGGGACTACGAAACTCTTGCAGAGTTATATCAACACACAACGTAAAAAGTAAAGAAAGGAAATTAATACTATTGTTGTTGCGCAGACTTTGCAAGCATATAAACGTACTAACAGTGATTGTGCATGGGATAAGTTCAACGATATCGCCGATTTAAAAATCTGGATCGGATTGATAGTTTGCTGAACTATCAAACTAGAAGTGATCATTTTTGGGGGATCAGTGATCTCTTCATGGTAGAAAAGAAATTGGGATGTATAAGTTGTGATTTGGGTGATTTTATTTTATTCTTAATAGTATAAATAGATCTGCGAAACTAGATTTCTAACCATTACACCGCGATGGGACGCTCTAATAGAGTTTTTTTTAATTATTTTCCTAGTACCCCACTCGTACCAGGTCAGGCAGAAAGGCCCTATTAACGTGGGAACCACCCACAAACCGAAGTTCATGGGGTGGCGGGTGAAAAATTGCGTCGATACCCTCGGCATTCCCCCTCAAGGGGGACGCCTCAGGCGCTGGGCAATAAACCCAGCCCTGCCCCTTTAAATCAAGGGGGCAGGTATTGCCTGGGGGGATGGCCCCCTGGGATCGACGCTATTAATTCAATACACCGGTCCAGCGGCCGAAGCTCACTGGACCCCCGGTCGAAGCCGGGTGTGTGTGTGTGTGATCTAATAGAGTTATCCTTGATATGGCACTGAAATGCGTCTGGTACTGAACTTTCAGTTCTGGAACTCTGAACCTTTCATTGCCATTATTCCTAGGTTAACTTTGATCTTTTGATTGATGAAATTCGATTCTGTACGGGTTTGATACGGGAGTAGTTTAGTTATTTTTTCTAAAGCTAATGAGAAATACACGGAGACATAAAACCTTCTGAAACGACAAAATATACACGTACATTTCTCGTATAAGAAACTGATCCGAGAAACAGTTTATCGGTGTGCATTCGTGGAGAGAGGCTGCGTGGTAGATTCTGAGAGAAATGTGTTATGTTCCCCAAATACAAATTAAATATAAATATACAAATTGATCACTGGCGGACACAGGTGCACTATTACCAGATTCTGCTACAAGCAGTGAAATAGGATAATTTTGAAAGCTCGAGGCTACTACATTTTAACTTTCCCTATTTGGATAAAAAAAGTATTCATTTTTATTGCACGTTCTCATTCATATGGGTTTTATTTGAGTGTAAAAGTGTGATTTACTTGTGAATTATAGTGATACAAAGTGTGGGAATAATGACTATGGCTGGTAAAAGAATTTCATCAATGATGCATGTGCAGATGAATATTCTCAATGAAGACGGATACAGCACTCACAAAGTCGTTGTAAGATTGCGAATAAGACAATCAACATTTGTCAGATTGATAAATAATTTTAATGAAAACTATAACTGGTCGTCCAAAGTGCCACACCAAACGGTTGGGTGACTCAATTATTTTGGCGCAAAGAAGTCACTCAGAAAATCATCCAAATCAATTATACTGGTTTATCAATTTATCATGAGGAAGCGCGTGGTGTAATGGTTAAAGTCATGGAAAATGGACTTGTCGCCCCGAGTTCAAATCCTGGATGTAGTAATTGCATTTCACTTAGCGCTAATATCCTTGGGAAAGGCATGGATCCTACTCTCCCTCCAGCTATGGATAAATAGCAGGCCAGACTGGGCTCTTTAACCTTGGTTAGGAGAAGGAAAACTCTGAATTCAAACCTGTTGAACTCCGCTTAAGAAATTGACCTTTTGTCACATCCTGCTAAAATATATATACTGGTTTATCAAATAATTATCACCTACGCAACGAAAATTCACAGGAAGTTATGTGCAAATTTAAATTTATTGTAAAAAAAACCCAACTTAATATATCAGTAGTGAGTTATCCATTCTGGCCAATACTATATATATATATATATATATATATATATATATATATATATATAAGCGTGTGTGTATGTATGTGTGTGTGTTTTGGTATTTATCGGCAACGCCCTTCTCTTCAGATAGCTGTTAATAATAAATCGGTTCTTCGTTATTCGGATGATCATCAGTAGCAATAATTTTGGAATAGAACCAAAGAAAAGGCGCCATAGACCCAGTCACGAGAGAAAACAAATGAATTTTCTTTAGAACTGTTACATAGCAACAATAAAAAAAAGATGCAAGCATTTTTTCAGTGATACGAAATGGTAAAAAATACATTGATTAAAAAACAAACAACATCTTTTCTGTATTGAGATGATGCCAACACGTTCGTTATGTTTATAATTTTGTTATTAGTTTTGGTATAGAACTATTTTGTGTGTTTGTGTGTGTGTGAACAAAGTTGAAAAGTTTCAGACACCCATAATATGAATCTATGAAGAATACAATACATAATTATCGTAGAACCGTATTGT
Source organism: Doryteuthis pealeii (assembly GCA_023376005.1). Taxonomy (NCBI): domain Eukaryota; kingdom Metazoa; phylum Mollusca; class Cephalopoda; order Myopsida; family Loliginidae; genus Doryteuthis; species Doryteuthis pealeii. Next base: position 40,616,709 of record CM042147.1, on the reverse strand, counting down.
AGCGAATTCCCTCGCAAAGTAACGTAACGGGTCGAGGGGCAAAACCTTAGTAAAAAAAGGGAAATAGAAGAAAAATTACTCCGAAACCAAACAATAACAACTGACAGAAATCGAAACAGACATTGCCCTTTATATCCGGACTAAAAGCGACTACCCGGCATCGCCTGAGTAGAAGGGGATTTTTTAAAAAAAGTTAAAAAATAAAGGTCCATGGGGCATCCTATGGGGATCCAACTCACGATTCAGTAATAATTTATTACTGAATCATGAATTGGACCATTGCAGGACGCCCCATTAAAATCCTCATGTAAAAAAAAAAGATCTTGCGTTGATTCAGCCTCTATAGAAAGAAAAAAAAATGTCTACTGTAAATAGTAGACATAATTTTTTCTTAATAATTATTAGATGCAAAAAAAAAAAATTATTAAATGCAAAAAAAAAAAAAAAAAATTCTATGCTGTTATTTAAATTTTATTTTTTAAATATCTTCACGAATATAAATCAAATCTCTATTATTTTTGCTCAAAAACCAAACCCTGGTGATATTTAATGTGTATATATATATTTACTTTGTCGTTAATTGTTTTATTTTTGAAGTATCCTCCTGACATACAGATACACACAACTGCCCTTTATATATGTATAGATAGATGCGTAAGAAATAGAATTGTAACAGATTGCCGGTGTTGCGACCTTGGTTTGGAAATCCTGGTACTAAGGTCTGGCCAAAGATCAATGTAGATCTAATGTAGGTTTATAATCACACGTATTGTAGGCAGAATAGAAAATACACATACACATCAAAACGAGACCCTTTTAACATAGTGTGGGGATTATCTTCCCTTTGTCAGGAAGAGTTATTTTCCCGCGGTGTTGCCGTTTGTTCCCACTAGGGGACCACTGGTATTTAAGCGCCTGATTTAAACTTCTCTTCCTCTTTTAGCTACATTTGCCTGCCCCATCCGGGGGGTCCAGTGCGCTTAGGCCACTGGACCGGGTTAAAGTACAACTTTTAGCGTCGATCCCAGAGGGCCATCCCTCCAGGCATTACCTACCCTTTATGGACAGGGCTGGGTTTATTGCCCGGCGCCCCCCTTGAGGGGGAATGCCGAAGGGATCAACGCAATTTGTGTTCTTTCCCACCCATGAACTTCGGCTAATTTAATTTTACATCGCCCGGAGGGTGTTTTTTAATTTTGTACTAGTAAAAGTCTTATATAGTCAAAACAAAGAAATCAAACGAAACCAAATTGTACATTTTTCTATCAAGTAGAGAAAAAATTATTGGCATTATACATTACAATCTTGTTGAGTAAGATGAACCTGATATATCGTTTAATTTAGTGGGCATTCCGTGAAATTTTCTATGAATGGAATGTCCATTTATTCATGATTTAATAGCGGTATTTCTGTACTTTAGAATATACTAGTACAAAATAAAAAACACCCTCCAGGCGATGTAAAAATAGATTTTTGAAACATATTGCCTGGGGGTGGGAGTAAAAAATTCAATGTTAACGAGTTTGTACCCTAAGTAAGTAAAATCATCAAATTCATTAAAGGATTAAAAACTAAAACAATTTGAAATGTAAACTTTAAATATGTATTAAAATAAAACAAACTATATATATATATAATACCAGTCATTTATTTATTAAAACTTATTTTAAAAAGCAATGAGGACTGTCTAATGTTGCATGTTCAAATAGTGAGTGTATTTATTCTGTTATGATGATTTTGGATAATGTGACGTAAGCAGTGACGTAATTTTTGTTACAGATAAAAACCGGAAGCGAATCTCCATTATTAATATATTCTTCTTTTTTATTAAAAAAAAAATCTCATAGCATCACCTTATTTCCGGCATTGTGCAGCTAATTTCAATTACAAAAAAATGAATTCTCCCGAAAGACAATCAACAGGTGCGTAAATATGGGATTCGGCTAAAACATGACCTCGAAATCCAGAAAGGCAAACTCGCACCATAATGATATGACAGCTTGAACCCGTTTCTAATAAAATCAGTTAAAGTGATAACAGAATAAAAAAGATGTCTGACAGTAAAGCAATGGACACATTTGACCGTGAAATGAAAAGCATTTCTTTACTCAGATGTAGATTCAAAAGCAGCAGTATCCCAATAAAAAGCGGCAAAACTAAGATAAAGTAAATACTGTTTCATGTTTGTTTACAGATTTTCAATGTAGTAGAGTTTCGTAATAAATAATATATGATATTATTCGTTTCCATTCGATGATGTTTCCATTCTATGATGTACTAATGGAGGAACACAGTGTAATATTTATGGTTGTAGTAAAGTAAGTGAAGGACTATGTGGCATATCCTACTTGTGAGGAGGTGTTTATATATATATATATATATATATATATATATATATATATATATATATATATTATATGTGAATGACTTATATGCTCCCATAAATTTGGTAATGAGCTCTCTACTAAGCAAATAAACAATGATCATTTCCCCGGAAATTTGATCTCTCAGAATAAAAATTCCTATGTACTTAATATAGTTTAAAAACACCAGTCCCCGCATCAGCTGTCAGTGGACGAGGGGATAAGATGTCGGACTACCATGCGGTCAGTCTGAGTTCGACCCTAGCCAAGTATAGTTGTGTCTAGCCACACTGAAGAGGCGTGAAACGTGTCTGTGGATGACTTATTATAATATATATATATATATATATATATATATATATATATATATATATATATATATATAATTATAATTATATATATATATATATATATATATATGGTATCAAAAATTAAATATAAATATGCTCTATCAATGATATTTAGCACCTTTTACTTATGTATGTAGCAAACTATATTCTCTCTCTCTCTCTCTCTCTCTCTCTCTCTCGCTCTCTTGTCGACCCGAGTTCAATTCCTGAACGAAGCTGTTGCCATTTCACATAGCGCTAATACCCTGGGAAAGGTATGAATCTAATTCTCCCTCCAGCTATGGGTAACTAGCAGAGCAGACTGGGCTCTTTAACCATGGCTAGGTAACCAGTCTAGGAAAAGGAAAACTCTGAATTCAAACCTGTTAAACTCCACTTAAGAAATTCACCTTGTGTCGCATCCTGCTCATACGGAGGGGGTTGGTAATATATATATATATATATATACACCACTTGACCAAACCTCTACTATGCACTATCATAGACAACTTCCACTTCCACCCCAAACATCCACTCGACATCCAATAGGTGACCCAACACACACTATCCCCACTGCAACAACTACAGCTAACCCCTTTTAGCTTTCCAAAACATTCACACCATATCAACGACAGTTGACCTACACCCTCCTCTCAATAAAGACCACAAGACACCCGTCAGTAATAGAAGTGAATCCTTCAATACAGGAACTCAGCTCGTGTCCTGATGAAGTCCTGAAAGACCGAAACGTTATTGCGTCAACATTATCACCTGTAATAAACTTCCATCTATTATAACATCCCGCGTTTGCCTACATTTCTCCACGTACTGTCGGGTTGATTTCCGCATTTTACTCCCATATATATATATATATATATATATATTGGGCCTTTCAAACGGCAATCATCTTTACAGACAACAATTTCGCAAGAAGAAAGTGCCGAGTGCCAAGTGACATATTTGATGGATGAAGCTGGGTTATCCTTCTTCTCCTGACTCATCTGAAAACTATCAACATACCTAGATTGTTGGCTGAAACAACAACAAACAACAACAATAATAATAATAATAATAATAATAATAATAATAGCAACAACAACATCCCAACTAAAATTTATCACGGAAGGAACGCAGTCACTATCCCCGATCTCATGGATACAGGGTGGGAGGTTGGGACAACCAATCTAAGACCAGAACAAGCAATCCGACATCTGCTTTTCGGTAAACAAGTGAACGTTTGTTGCTTAGCACTCCCACAGTTCCAGGTCCCACACCTACACGGAAGTTTACTTGGATGCTCGGCAAAAAACCCCGGAAATTGTCGAAAATTACCGACTTTAAAGTATTATCTTAGTTTTGAAGTATTTTAAGACACTATTATTATTATTATTATTATTATTATTATTATTATTATTATTATTATTATCCAGTGCTACCCAGCAACTCCTGCGACACTACCGTTGCCAAACTGCATTGGTTCCTTACCTTTCCTTTGGATCACAACCGCAGTGTGGAGAGGGGGGATTTGCTGCTTGTGCAACAACTCATCGTCCATATGAACCCGCCCAGGCTATGTAGTTAAAAAATGGATACTACTCCATCGTCTCTCGTAGACGAAGGATGCCAACAATTATTATACTCTTTTTCCCAAAGCGTTGCGGACCGTTCAAAGGGCACCAACTACAATTGGTACCATTGTCCCCTCATGTTCAACAATTACTTCTCTTGCAAAATCCAGGTATTTGTCCATCTTTTCGCTTTGTTTTATTTGCGAGTTTTCCACACTAGATATAATTGGTCTTCTTTTATTGAAGTCTACCATTTTAACCAGGTCTTAACAATGCTGTTGTTTGGATGGTCTCGATACTTCCTCTGATGTTCAATTGCTGCTGTCTTTTTTTCCCAGCCTTTTTGGGGCCGTTCCAAGCACACCAACTACAATTGGTATCATCTTCGACTCATGTTTCACAGATTTTTTCCCAGTTCTCTGGAAATGTCTAAGTATTTATCTATCGAGTTCTGGTCTTCCTTGTTTGGATTAGGTGATCCATTTGTATCTTAAATTCTCAGATAATTTTATGCGTTCCATTCTCTTGGACAGATTCTGGTTTGAGCTTATACCATTTGGTTGTAAGATCAACATTCAATTTCATTCACTGTTCCCAGTGGATGACCTACCCCACCAGTCGTGCCTAGTCTTGGACTTCTTGCACTAGTGTGTTGCACCCGCTTATGTGATAATATTCTATTATTATTTTATAATAATATTTATTATTTCATTTTAATATTTTATTATGTGATAATATGATGTAATATTTTTCGTCTCTATCTCCACACATCATGCTCTTGCTATTATATTATTATTATTATTGTTGTTTGTGTTGTTGTTGTTGCTGCTGCTGCTTTATTCTTTCCGGGATTTTCACTTCATCTCTATCTGGTGTTTTTATTTATTTATTCGACTCGAATTGACAGCAAGTCTCTCCATGTCTCCTGGACAATTCTAATTATTTTATCTTATCGTTCCATAGCCCTTTCTTCTCTTCTTACCATCTTATAGCATTTAGTTTCTATCTTCTCGTGTCTCTTCTCTGCTGGTCGGACATCTCTGCTGTCTTTTTTATGTTGGACTGATTCTCTCTGTTCTTCTGGTCTGCTTTCTTGGGACTTCTTGGATTTTCTTCATATCTGTATCTATTGTTGTTCTTAGTAACGAACACAATGATTTAGATATTTTTCAGACGTCTTTTTTTTTAGCCCAAGTTAACTATCAGGCGTGAGAGAAATAGCCATCTTGGATATACGTCTGTCTCTCCCGAAAACCTCCCCAAATTCTAGGTTCACCTTCCTCTCCCACAAAACGAACTGACCAACCAGGGAACAGCCAAAAAGTCAGTGAAAGGCTAAACCATGTAAATGTACTTTTATGTTCTTTCCATGATTCATAATTAACGTTACTTTTAATTTCTACTCTACCGTGTATAATCTATAGGTAACCTATAAATTATGTAAAATCATCTTAAAATTCTGTGTATTGAATGTTGTCAATTACTTTGGTCTCCAGTTTCCCTATCTATTTTCCTTTCAGACCGTTCCAAACGGCATCACAGTAACCTTTATGTTGAGTTTAAATAATCTAACGACGTTTTTCCAAAGGTCAATATTCCAATTAAACCATCCATCAATTATGGAATAGACTATTCAACATGTAAACATGATTTGGATTGGTTTAGTTTAGTTTTATTTATATGGTATATAAACCCCGATGGGTTATTTCATGCCGAAATTTGATGATTTCTAAATGTTTGATTATTTATATTTTCATCGTTTTATTGCAATCAGATTTGATTAAACGTTTTTTTTTATTTGTCTATAATGATAATCAGACGCGTCGATCCGACGAGGCTGTTTATAATTCATATAGCACAAATACCCTTGGGAAAGGTATGCATCCAACTACTCTTCCTCCAGCTATAGGTAAATAGTAGGATAGGCTGGGCTCTTTAACCTTAACTAGGTAACTAGTCTAGGAGAAAAAAACTGAATTCACACCTGTTAAACTCCGCTTAAGAAATTGACCTTGTGTCACATCCTGCACGTTCGGAGGGATTTGGTGAATATAAATGCAATGATAATCATCGCATTTTTTTCGCTGACGATACTAATCACGATACATAAAAAAATATCCCAATTCATCTCTTATTTGGCGAGTGAAAAAAAAAGCCCTCAGATATTCGGACCATATTTTTGATTTCGATTAAGAAAGGACATGTTTTTTTATTTACACCGTCAATATCCGGTTGTTTGTTAGGGGTTACGGTTAGTGTTAGTGTTAGGGTTAGGGGTTAGTTTTATAATTAAAAAATAATCTAAATATCGTCTGTTAAAACAACCAGATATTGACGGTGTAAATAAAAAAAACATGTCCTTTCTTAACTGAGAACAAAAAGGGGTGCCTAATGGTCATATGGTCCAGATATACTTTATCTAGAAAAAGAAAGTAAAAGAAATTGATGTTGAAATGCCGACAAGAAAAAACATTTCTCTAATCGACTGAGTTTTAAAATGCAGCGTGAACTTATTTTCAATTTCATTTCTTTATCATCTCCATTTTAAACCATTGGTAAGGTTTATAGTAGTTTGAATAGATTGGCTTTCAAAAGAACGCATAATGTTCCAGAAAGAAAGTTGAAATGCTTTGAGAATAGTATTTACGATGTGTTCTCACTGTTAAAAAAACATTTAAGGATATTTTATTATAGAATTGATACATTAAAATAGATCGAGGTATCATCAAACATGATGACGTGTTATTTTCTTTCATATCTATTTCGTAAATACAAGGGTCATTTAATTAGTAAGGTAAAGTAAAAACGGCGGAGCGGCCTATTGTCGGTACCAACCCGGGAGCGAGGGAGTCTATTTCCATTTTATTAGCGCTAGACCAGGAGGATAACTTTTACGTCTGAGATGGAGCGCTACACCTACCATCAGCTCCTTACTTTACCAAGCTGTTCTACTCATGTACTGTTGGCGAGGGTCGGTATCGAACCCGGAACATTGTGGATCCTAGACGGATGTTCTACTGATCTAAACGGGACCTAGTGGTCATTCAATAGACAAGATCACCAATAAACATGGGGTAATATACCCACCTCTATGAAGGAGTGTCCCATTGTGGGGTAATGGTTAGTCTGCTAGTCTTGCAGATCCATTACTATTGAATATCGAGCTGGATAGTCGCTGAATGCTCCATATTTGCAGCCTTGTGTCACATCCTACCCATAGTGAATGGGTTGGGTAAATACATACCCATAAAAACGTGGTAAGATATTTCCATCTCCAGTAAAATGGGAAGGAGATATCTCCCCATCTAAACAAATGATATATTCCTTCTTTAAAAAACAGAGATATAAGATATATCATCATTAGATATCTCTTTTGAGGGAATGGGGTGGAGATATCTCATCTGTTTTTTTGTTCTTTTAATATTTTGACGTGGATGGAGGCAATGAGGCTAAATGATTGCTTTTATCAGAGGGGAGATTACGTCATCTCTTTTCTTTTCTTTTTTTGTGCTGGTAGCGATATCTCATCTTTCTCTTTGTGGTGTTAGTGATATCTAATAAATGGGGATATCTCATCTATTTTTCGTTGAATTGTGGATATCTTGTCTTTTGTGTTTAGAAATATCTATTCAATTCTTGTGAGATGAAAATATTTAATTTCTTTTTTGTGAGATGGGAATATATCACCTTTGGAGCGGGTCTCATATCTTATTGGGGAATTGGGATATCTCATCTATTTGTTGAGATTAAGAAAACATCTTAATTTTTTTTTTTAAAAGAAAAAAAGAAAAAAAAAGAGATATCCTCTGCTCAAAAAAAAAAAATTAAGATGTTTTCTTAATCTCAACAAATAGATGAGATATCCCAACTCCCCAATAAGATATGAGACCCGCTCCAAAGGTGATATATTCCCATCTCACAAAAAAGAAATTAAATATTTTCACCTCACATGAATTGAATAGATATTTCTAAACACAAAAGACGACAAGATATCCACAATTCAACGAAAAATAGATGAGATATCCCCATTTATTAGATATCACTAACACCACAAAGAGAAAGATGAGATATCGCTACCAGCACAAAAAAAAAAGAAAAGAAAAGAGATGACGTAATCTCCCCTCTGATAAAAGTAATCATTTAGCCTCATCACCTCCATCCACGTCAAAATATTAAAAGAACAAAAAAACAGATGAGATATCTCCACCCCATTCCCTCAAAAGAGATATCTAAAAAATATTCCTACCAACAATACTCATTGAATACTGGATCCGTACACTAATTTCAAAATTCAATTAGTATAAACAAATTACATTATTCAATGTAACATCTTATTAAATAGCAAACCCCTGGAATTAATAGACCAGTTTATATACCTCGGCAGCAGTATCACATCTACTGAGAGCAATGTCAACGTTCGCATAGGTAAAGCATAGACTGCTATTGATGGGTTAATGACCATATAGAAATCTGATCTCTCTGATAAATTAAAAAAGGGTATTCTTCCAGGCTGTAGCCATGTCAATACTACTGTATGGTCGCACTACTTGGAACTTGACAATACACCAAGAGAAAAAAGTTAGATGGGAACTTCACAAGGATGCTGCGTGTTGTTCTGAACAAATCTTAAAAGCAACACCCAGCTGTACGGTCACTTATTTCCCATCTAGAAAACCATCACAATAAGACAATCAAGAAATTCTGGGCGCTGCTGGAGAAATAGCAAAGAACTCATAAGCGACATTCTCATGGGGACTCATAAACATGGATACTCCAGTTTTAGCCGATCACCAACAAATGACATTCATCAGCTCAGTGTGGACACTGGATGTTGTCTAAAGGATGGACCAAGAGCGATGGCTAATTGGAACGGATATATATATATATATATATATATATATATATATATATATATATATATATATATATATACAAATCATCATAATCAAGGTTATATGACAGAATTAAATTCCTTGACTCACTCTCTCTCTCTCTCTCTCTCTCTCTCTCTCTATATATATATATATATATATATATATATATATATATATATATATATTAGACATCTGTTGAATAACACGGAGTACATCATGTTCATTATTTAGATCTGTATCTTTTCCAGTCGTCTGGTGACCTTTCTAGTGTTTTGATTCAATTGAAATAGGAAATTTCCCATACTGTCAGCCCGAGTGCTTTCGACTGCTTCTTCAGTCGTCATCATGGGGTTTAAGAGGTTTGAATTAAGAGCTTTTCTCCCCTGAGTCGGTTAGGCTAAAAATCTCAGTTTTCCTTCTTATTAACCCTTAGCTAGAGGGAAAATAGTTGAATGCACACCGTTCCCAGGGGCATTAGTGCTATCAGAAATGCAGCCAGTCTCAAACATAATTTGAACTCGTGTTGCTGTGTCGATTTCCTAGGACGAAATCTTGACCGTTAATGTCGGATCAGTGTGACTGACAGTTTAAGGTCAGTTGAATGCTTGGCTTTCATTCGACGAATTGAAGTCACATGACTAAAATCCTAGAAGTATATAATAATAATAATAATAATAATAATAATAATAATAATAATAATAATATCTTTTCAGCCAGTATATTAGGTCTGAGACCTGTCAACTGTTCCTTATAAATATTCATTTCAAATCCACAGAATATTTAATATCATTCCACAGATTATCAACTTTGCCTTGAAGAAGTTTAGAGATGGGGCATTCACTACTGATGAAGGTAGTTTATTCCTTGTATTCACCACTCTGTAGCTAAAATAATTTTGTCTTGCGTTTGCTTTACAATATTTTTTAAGGAGTTTTAGTTTATGTCCCCTTGTATAGGTATTTTGAGCAATGTTTAGTAGGTCAGAGTTCCTTGAATAAAAACCATGCGTGTATTTGTAGGCTTCAATCATATCCCCTCTTATACGTCGGAAAACCAGACTTGGTAGGTCAATGTTCCTAAGTCTTTCTTCACATGAAAGGGATTTTAAATTATTCACTAATTTAGTAGCTCTCCTCTGGACTCCCTCCTCCCTCAATGAGTTCTGTGTCCTTGATGAGTTTTGGACTCCAAACCACATTAGCAAACTCTAAATGAGGTCTTACCAATGCAGTGTACAAAATTGTCAGCATTTCTTCATCCATGTACTCATATGACCTCCGTATTAATCCTAATATCTTATTTGCTTTTTTTATTTGTATTCCTATGTACTTGGAAAATTTTAATTCAGGTTCCACATTCACACCAAAGTCTTTTTCTAACTCTGTATCCCTTAGTATTTCTCTTTCATTAGAGAGATTTTTTCTCATAGAATATTCGTGTTTAGGGTTATTTCTTCCTATGTGCAGTACCTTGCATTTAGCTGTGTTGAATCTCATTTGCCAACTATCAGACCAATCTACAAGGTTGCTAATGTCAGTTTGAATTCTGTCAGTATCATTTTGATCATTAACAGTGGAATATATTTTTGTATCATCTGCAAATATCTGTGTGTAGCATTTGATAATTTCCGGGAGATCATTTATAAATATAACAAAAAGACAGTAAGAAGTTAGATTGTAACTTTAATTGAATTAGTCAAAACTTGTCAAATTGATCGGAACTAATTTCCATATTTGATCTATGTGCTCCTCGGATTCGTGAACCGAGCAATGTATGTTGACAAGTCGACGATGATAATAAAGTATGCACACGACAATTTCAATTCATCCCTGCAGCCGCCCTGTCGGCCGAAACAGTAGAATACTCCGACTGCACCTCTGCAGAGAGGTATAATCCCTTAATGGGTCCCCCTGTTGATTGTGGGTCGCGACCCGTGATGCTTAATGACGGAATACTGGTGGCCAAACAGTCCACGACATGCAACACTCCACTTTTACGCTTACACAGGCTATACGGCCGGTCGGAGAGACCCCCTTCAATCAATCAGCTGGTCACGTCAAGCGCTAGCATCTATATGATTGTCCCGGCCCTATTGCTCTGATTGCTCTTATGGCAAGCCCACAATCCTTTTTATCATATATATGCTAGAAGATGGTGGCTGGGGTTTTTAGTGTCTTGGGTATGAGGTTAGACGGCATCTCCTGGTGAAATTCCAATCCTGGAACTATGAGAAGTATGGAGTACCCCTTCATCACTACTACCCCCATGTATGGGCTAAATAAAAAAGAGTGTAAAATGTGTTAAAATTGAGTTTAGAAAAATGGATTACTAATCAAGAATAAATCAAACAAAATGTCTTCGGCATAAGATAAACCAGCAAGAAATGACATGCCATAAAAACCAACCAACCAACCAACCAACCAACCAACCAATGATCCAACAGTATAGAACATGGTTTGACGAGAGAAGCCGACGATCGGTCGAGAAGACAAGTGACATGAAGCCTCACCAGTGGATGAAGTTTATTGTCAAATACGACATGGTTAAACGACAGTATTAATATAGAGATTAATAATTCATTTCAAGGACTTTGATGAGCAGATTAATTTCGCAAGCCGTTAATAGTGCTCCATAAATGTGGATATGTGCACTGACAGATATCTATTTTGGGGCGGGATACTACAACGCAAATATTTTCATGTATATCTAAAACCACTTTTTATAATAAAAACACGGTGATTACACACACACACACACACACACACACACACACACACATATATACACACACACACACATATATACACACACACACACATATATATATATACACACACATATATATATATATACATATATATACACACACACACACATATATATACACACACATATATATATACACACACACACACAAACACACATATACACACACACACACACACACACACACACACACACACACACATATATATATATATATATATATATATATAGATATATATATATATTGATATGTAGAGATTTTTAAAAGTAGACATTTAAAACTTTATTTTCGAAATGATCGTTCCATTATCAATTGATTTGAGTGGCAGCCAATACAATCTGAGCATGCGCCAAAATTCGCGCACCTTCTCACCGGAATTTATTATAGAAACACAAGACACTCTTAAAATTAGGTTTGACCTGATGACCCTTTAACGAGTTTCTGCCAAATTTTGCTACCACCATTGAACAGTTTTAATGTGGGTTGTCAATATTTTGGGCTATTTTTAAAGCGCGAGAGATGAATTGTGAAGAATCCAATGGTCGACTTTTAATAGCAAATATTTTTACTTCTAAGAGTAACATCATGAAGGCGCCATCTTGATATGTTTCAGTATAAAAAGATTAATGATTTTCAAAGCTGGAAAAAAAATCATTTTTATTTTTTATTTTATAAGTATTATTATTATTATGTCAAATAGAAGAAGACATTAATAGATTTAGTATATTGTGGTAAAAAGAAGGATGAATAATAATAATAATAATAATAATAATAATAATAATAATAATAATAATAATAATAAACCTCAAAAGAGAAACAGAATCATTAATAATTGCTGCACAAAATAATGCCATAAGGACAGACTATATAAAAGCGAAAATTGATAAGACCCAACAGAATAGTAAAGGTAGACTTTGGGGTAATAGAGATGAGATTGTAAACCATATACTCTGCGAATGTAGCAAACTAGCACAACGAGAATACAAAACTAGACACGACTGGGTTGGGAAGGTGATCCACTGGGAATTATGCAACAAATTTAATTTTGACTATACAACAAAATGTTATATGCATAAACCAGAATCTGTTCTTGAGAACGAAATGCATAAAATTCTCTGGGACTTTGAAATAAAAACGGATCACCTTATCCCAGCAAGAAGACCAGACCTAGTGTTGATAAACAAAAAAAAAAGAACTTGTCAACTGGTGGATTTTGCAGTGCCAGCGGATCACAGGGTGAAACTAAAGGAAAATGAAAAAAATGGACAAATATCTGGACCTTGCTCGGAGAACTGAAAAAGTTATGGAAGATGAAGGTGAAGGTTATACCAATTGTAGTTGGTGCACTTGGAACGGTCCCAAAATGATTGGAAAAGGGTTTGGAAAGTTTGGAAATAAGAGGAAGAATTGAAACCATTCAGAACACTGCACTGCTGCAATCTGCCAGAATACTCAGAAGAGTCCTGGAGATCTGAGGAAACTTGCTGTCTCTCAGACTCCAGTGAAAGACCATCAGCTAATGCTGATATGAAAACTAATAATAATAATAATAATAATAATAATAAGAAGAAGAAGAATAAGAAGAAAGCAATTTATGAACTATGGTACAGAAAATTACGACTCATCAAGTATTTCAGAGAATTAAATAAAATGACATGTCAGTTCTTTTCTAACAAATACAAAAGAAAAAAACCTAATATTATACAGTCACGCAACGGTAAGATCAACAGTGACGATCAAGTTCACGTGGGAAGATAGAATGAAGCAAAATACCAATTCAAAAAAATATCTGTACGGAAAATGAGATTTTGTGAAGATGAACTTTGATGTGGTATTAAACAATGGAAAAGTACTAAAAAAAAAAGAAAGAAAAGATAGATGACAAGAAAGAGAGCGAGATAGATGAATAAAGAGAGAAGAGAGAGAGAGAGAGAGAGAGAGAGAGAGAGAGAGAGGGGGGGATGGATGGAATGAAAATCAAAGAAAAGGAGAAAGAGAGACAAAAGAAGGGGGAAAGAGAAGATGAAATACAAAGAAGAAGGAGAAACAAAACGAGGGAGAAAGGATCAGAAACGGTGACGGATAGAAAGAGAAGAAAGTGAAAATTAGCCAAACATAAATTAAAGTTTGAAACATTTTAAAGAAACAAAATAGTTATTATTATAGCCTTATAATATGCTTTTTATGGCAGACCACTATTTACTATAAGAGAGACATGATTTCGTAGGCCATATTTAAAAGGTAGGCTACCTACTATAATGGTACCAGAATTTTAATTGTATGGTTGCTGTTGTGGCTTCTTTATTTTCTCACTTTTAATTTTCAGAAATTTATAATACTCTTGTCCCTTAATCTTCCGACCGTTATCATCTTGCAACACCCGCTGGTTAAAAATGAGACCGTCCAAATCGTCCAAGAAGAAATGCAAAAAAAAAACCCAAACAACCAAATAATCAGGATTTACTCGTTTTTAGGGGGGGGGGGCTAAAAACGAGTAAATCCTGATTATTTGGTGTCGTTTAATCGCCGAATTCTTATTGCTTGTTAGTGTCATCACCTCAGTTAAATAAAAATTAGTAATGGTTGTTGAGTAGCTTTAAAAGACTAAAAAAAGACAATAAAAAATTCTTAAAAGTTTGACAACATAATTCCATTATCTCTTTTCATATTGAACAAAGGCATTTCAGAAAATGAGAAAGATATTTATTAAACGATTTCTGTGGTGAAGTCAAACACAATTGTCTCCCCCTGGATCACTTCACTATAAATACTAAAGAATCTTCACCGTAAACGGACCACAGTTAAGTTACATGGAATTCAGCCTGAGAAAGATTGTGGAACATGAGCGCGAAGGTGATGCCAAGTTCTTTTGAACGGTTGCTGAGTGTTTGGAAAAGAGACTTGAGGAATTAGAAATCAGAGGAAGGGTCGAGACCATCCAAATAATAGCATTGGCTAAGGATACTAAGAAGAGTCCTGGAACTTGGGGAGACTTACTGTCCTTCAGCCTCCAAGGGAAGACAAACACTTGTAAGCCTTAAATTTGTCAACATAAAGCAAAACATTTGCTAACATAAACAAAGGAGAACCACTCTTGACCGATAAATTATTTATTTATTTATTGATCTACTAGGAAAAAAGAAGACGGGGTTAGGGTTAGGATTAGGGTTTAGGGTTTAGGGTTAGTTTAATGAGAAAATGAATAAATAATTTATCAGTCAAGAGTAGTTTCCCTTTTAAGGCCGGGTTAGCTCAGTCGGTAGAGCGTTCGGCTAGAAACCACAAGGTTCCTAGTTCGATACCGGTCCTCGCCAACTCAGCGTATGAGTAGTAAAGTAAAGAGCTGACGGTAAGTGTGGCACTCCACCTCAGACGCTAAAATAATCTCCTTGGTCTAGCGCAAGTGAAAAGGAGATAGACTCCTCGCTGGTTGGCTGATACTGACTTTAGGCCGCCCCGACGACTACTATAGGAAATAACCAAAAACCCACTGTGGTATCCAGCAGAATTTAAAAATCCTCATGATCTATTTCTGGCTTTCTTGTATTTTTGGACCGTTTTACTTTGTTTTTTTTTGTGTTTGTTTGTTTTTTTTTTTTTTTTTTTTTTTGACGGAGCAGTGTAAATTGAACAACAAGACCATTAAGCGATAGTTGGTTTAGAAAAAAATCTTTATTGTGAGTCAACTATATCATTAAGAATTTTGATTGTAGGTGTTACTTTATTGTTCTCTCGCCACAAGAAAATTACACAAAGATATGAATCAAGCATATCTGCTTGAATATCACACTGCTTTTTATTTTGTCTCGTGTCATATCCTTCTAAAATCCACTGCTGTTGGTTTAATCTATTATACATTCGTCTTACAAAAACGCTTTCATCAATCTCTACAGTCCTACCAGGCCCACCCAATTACAGTGGTTTTCTTTAAGAAAATTGTCTGCCCAAACTTCCCTTAATACGTTTCTCTAGTGAACGGCGGAGAGTACTGACATTTCCAACTAACGTTGGCAAAATAGACCGGTGGTCAGTTCATACGACCAGGCGTAAACAACAACGAAAGTAAGACTTTCAATCAAATTCTTGATGCTATAATTGGCTCGTAATAAAGAATTTTTCAAATCCATCTATCGGTTAATGGTCTTATATTTTAAGGTATAACACTGAACACCCCCCCCTTCAGCCCCCCTTTCAGCCCCCTTCAGCCCCCCCTTCAGCCCCCTCAAAAAAACAAACAAACAACGAAAGTGAAACTGTCTAGAAAGTCTAATTGTGCCCTATCTTTATCAAATTTATTTTTGGTTGGTTGGTTGGATTTTAAGGCATGCCAACCATTGGGTTATTTTATGCCGACATAAGACATTTTAGTTTTATTCATTTTTGTTGGGCATTCAAAGTTATTTAAACACATTTTTTTTTATCTATCTAATCATCCATATATGAGACCCTAACATGTAATACCACTTTGGATCAGAGTGGATAAGGAAGTAATGGCGCTGAAGGGGTTCTCCATACTTCCAGAACTTCAGAACTGGATGTTCACTACTAAATGCTGTTTAATGTCATACCCAGGACAGTAAGACCATCAGCCACCGCCTTCTAGCACATATGATAAAAAGGGTTCCGAGATTGCTACAGCAATAGGGTCGGGACAATCATATAGGTGCTAGGGCTTGACATGACTAGCCGATTAATCAGAAGCACCTCTCCACCCGCCCATTTAGTCCAAATAAGTGCCAAAGTGGAGTGTTGCATGTCATGAACTACTTAGCCACCAAGAATCCGTCCTTAAGCATCCCAAGTCGCCAACCAGGGTCAACAGGGATCAATTTGTCGTGTTACTCCTCTGCAGAGGCGCAGTCGGCGTATTCTACAGTCCTAGCCGACAGGGCGGTCTCTATTCTTGATAATAAAAATCTGTATCATTAAACATTTCTCTTCTCTAGGAAAATCTCATCGTTTAACATAGTCTGCCACATAAAAAGTGATATCATAAGACCTTTGGGGATACTAATTACTGTGTCTAATAAGTGATAAAAGGTTTAGCATGCTATTTCTTCCAATAAATATCACATTTTGAGAAATTATTTCTGGAATCAAAGTTAAATTCTTCAGTGTCGAATTTAAATTGAAGTCTTTTGAGACATGATAATAATTAATGCCTACTAATTGGTATAATTGCTAATTAGATATATTTATAGGATATAACTAGCAAATTTCTGGCTAAAAATGTCTCAATAATTGCAGCTTTGACATAATTTAGGCCATGACATGCTCGTCTCCAATTAAAGACTCAGTAATATATCCACAAGGTTTTTCAGTTTAGTTGACAGAGCATTCGACAAGGAATCACTGGATTTCTGGTTCGATACTGGCTCTTGCCAACTAAGTAAATGAGTAGCACATCTTGGATCAGTGCAGTCTTGATGGTCGGTGCAGCCACATCCATATCAGATGCAAAAACAATCGCGCTGGTCTAGCGCCAGTGAAAAGCGGATAGACACCCTCGATGACCGACTGATACCAGAAATAGGCTACTCCACTAACTTTACTTTTCGTACATCACGATGAAGAACCACACCTATTCCTTGGTTGCCTTTACTCCAAAGTCCACTCTGACCCAGTGTTCTAAAATCTTCCTCTAATTTCCAGTTCATCCAGACTCATTTTCAAACACTTGGGGGTCGTTCCAAACCACAATTGATACCATCTTTAACTTCCAGTTTTTTTTCAGTTTTTGTCAATCTTTTTTCTTTCATTTTTCCTTGATGATCTGCCGGGACGGTAAAATCCACGAAGTAGCAAAATCTTTTCATGTTAATTAACGCTGGGTCTGGTATTATTATTATTATTATTATTATTATTATTATTATTATTGTCTTAGTTTTTCACACCAGCATTAGCTGATGGTATCTCCCTGCAGTCTGATTGACAAGTCTCCCCAGGTCTCCAGGACTCTTCTGAGTATTCTGGCAGATTGCAACAGTGCAGTAGTCTGGATGGTCTCAATTCTTCCTCTGATTTCCAGATTTTCCAGTCTTTTTTCCAAGACTAGGAAACTTATTATATTATTATTATTATTATTATTATTATTATTACTTTTGATGTGGTTTAGTGTTGCATGAGATAAACGTAGCGACGCGTAAAGAGACTATCAAACTCACAACACTAACGAATTGATATACATAAAATCTTGTTAACCCTTATACCACAGTAAACGCTTCTTTGCATTTTGTATATAATCATAATGGATAGGCATCTCTTGTTTCATTTAATAGGTTTTATGATAAGTCTTGCATTTGATAAGAAATACATTTGTGAATAACGAATTTACTAGGCATACTTAATTGACGTTTGCTGAGATGCTCTTAGCTGTTGAAATCAAGAGTCTACTCTTACCGGGTGCGAGTCAATGTCAACTGGCAACCTGCAACGAGACATGCAAGCTGAAAACGATACTCTGCATTCTTTGCATGCTAGAACATTAGAAAAAGCGTGATGCCTTAACATCTGATTATAATGGAGATTGTGGTTTGTTTGTCTGTAACCGAAACTATATTAGTATACAAGTCACAATTCCCTTTGTTATTTACATCCCATTTACCATGATTTTATTTTTTATTTATACCTCAATTATTAATAAAATTGTTTTACAATACTTATAACGTTGACCATAACTACATACTATTAACATGCAATTGTATTTATATATACAACAAAATAGAGGTTTACAGTATGAATGGGAAGGCTTATTTGCATATTGATCTTAAAAATTTGATTTTAATAAATATATGCTTAGTATTATTGATTTCTAATTGTTTGGTTTTATCTTATTGAATATGAGCAAAAATCTCTTCAATAAATCTTAAAAGAAATCCCTTAACAAGAAGAAATAACTGTAATATTATTCTTTATTTCCTATTTTAACTAAATTCTTAAATTAGGAAAATTTACCAATGAAAGACGGGAGAACGGAAAACGATGGAAGAGTTAGTTTCAAAGTTGTTCTATTTTTCAATCATACCCCCTCTGTTAAAAATCTTTTTATCTACATTCTTATTCAGTTTCATTAGCCTTTCTAATTTGATATCATATTTTATAAAATTTAACTAAAATACTTGCACCCGGAGGGTGCATATATTTGCTAGTATGATTAATGTAGTGACATTTTCGTTGAAGGCAGGTAGAGCAAATCTCCTTGCCAGAGGTTTTTCACCAATATGTAAAAGCGAGTTTCCTCAAAAAACGATAGGTAAAGGGCTTAAACAATCAGATAAAAGAGCGAGGGACATAATTTACAGCCACACGTGAGTTTAAAAATGATTAGCTTTTGCATACAAAAACTTCTAGAAACACCACAATTGATTTAAAAATGCATCCAATTATTCTTTCTCCAACTATGGGTAGATAGTGGGACTGACTGAGCTCTTTAACTTTGGAGAAAAAAAAGCCTGAATTCAAATATGTTAGACTCTGCTTAAGAAATTGAACTTGTGTCCCATCCAAAGGTATTATGCGCTGAATGATAATATTTTTCGTTTATTAGCACTAATACCGTTGGGAAAAGTATGCATTCAAATATTCTCTCTCCAGCTATGGATAAATAGTAAAGCAAACTGTGCTTTTTTTTTAACCTTGCTATGGCAACCACTCCTGAAGAAGGTTTGGTTTGGTTTGGTTTGTTTTACGGCATATCAACCTCAGTGGGTCCTTTAATGCCGACAAAGTTGTGAATAAATTCATTCTTAATAGATACTCAATTTTTTAATGAACTCATGTTTTTCTATTTAACCCATAGATGGGGCTCCTGAAGAAGGAAAACTCTGAATCGAAACTCCGCTTAAGAAATTGACCTTTTGTCACATTCAAACCAAACGTATTATGCGTGAAATGATATTTCTTTTTGTAAGAGTAATACAGAAAGATATAAGGGAGATATAAAGAGAGCTCTTTTAAAAATATGCTTTATCATTTTGTTGCAACATATTACCTTTAGGCACCCCTTTTGCGATCTCGATTCTTGGGGATATTTTTCCATTTACACCGTCAAAATCTGGTTAATTGTTAACAGACGATTTTTAGAGATTTAAAAAAAATTATAAAACTAACCCTAACCCTTAACCCTAACCCCTAACCCTAATCCCTAATCCCTAACAAACAACCGGATTTTGACGGTGTAAATGAGAAAAGTGTCCTTGTGAGTCGAGATCGCGGAAGGGGTGCCTAAAGGTCATATGGTCCGTTTTGTCTTTAAAATGATAATCTCAGGAATACCGGTTTTATTTAAAATTTAAAGCTGATAAAAATCTCGCGCATGACAACTGAACTAGAGTTGATTTAGCAATCGTTACAAATAATTCGCTTGGCTCACTCCTGTCTAGAAGGTTACTTCGTTCATCGTTCTGTGTCTAATTCAAGTAGCAGTTTTAATCTACCCTGCACCTAAATATATTTCTAATTTTATTTTGCCGGTTCGGTTGCTGTATTTAAAATTATACACATTTTTAAAAATCATGTGTTGCACCTGCGGGACAACAGTTAGTACTTCACGGACAGACACCGATTCGGCCGACCAGCTATGAAAAGCAGTACTCTAGACGACATCCAGTGTCCGCACAGAACTGGTGAATATAAGTTTTTTTTTTCTGGTCGGCCAAAACTGGTATGTCAATGAGATAACTTTGCCACCAGTGTAAAGGTTAACAAGGTAGATTAGTTTATCATTGTTACTGAGTTCGATTCTCACTGGGCGCCTCGTATTTCAGGCTTTCTGTCACAACTAAGTTGAGAATGTCGCTTATGAGTTCGTCCTTAATTCTCCAACAGTTCCCAACATGTCTCGTTTAACTTACTTTGAAGGCTTATGTGATGTGAGGTTGGTGGCTGTGCAGCTGATGTTTTTAGGGTGCTGCTTTCAGGATTTTTTCAAATAGACCCCATATATATATATATATATATATATATATATATATATATATATATATATATATATATAGGAGAGTTTTATAATTTGCTTGAAGCATTGTGTATATATTGGTTAGGAGATTGATTTAGAAGGCTATCACTATGCAGGTGTAAAGAAAAAATACTAATACGGTAACAATGATGTTGTGTGTTAACCTGTATTTAATTCTTGAATTTTCGAGATAAAATCTCTTTTTCAAAAGATCACTGGAACTGAAGCAGTCTAGTTATGGCATTTCTTTTTAAATGATTTTTTTTTTAATTCTTTATTTTTTATTAAAAAAAATAATTTAAAAAAGAAATGCCATAACTAGACTGCTTCAGTTCCAGTGATCTTTTGAAAAAGAGATATTATCTCGAAAATTCTAGAATTAAATACAGGTTAACACACATCATTGTTACCGTATTAGTATTTTTTCTTTACACCTGCATTGTGATAGCTTTCTAAATCAACCTCCTAACCAATATATATATATATATATATATATATATATATATATATATATATATAAACTTTCGATTTCAGATTCAGCGGTCGCTCTACCGCATCCTACCCTCTAGGGTAACTATTGGGGTTATTTTTCTTCTTCATCTCCCATTGAGATCATTTGCAACGATTGCTTGTCTCTTCTCTATCAATCTATTTTTTTCGCAATCTCTAATTTTCTAATTTAAAAGTCAAAGTTATCCCCAACCCCCCACCTGTAACTATTTATTTTAGCCCCGGCTATTTTTATCCCCCCCCCCACTAGCTTCAATTGCTGCCCTCAGCTTTGTTTTATTCTCGATTCTATTTAATAAGTTCTGCGTAGTTGGGGGGCGCGGCAAACCAGTAATACATGCCACATTTTATACAAAATGGTAAGGCCTGGTGCCAATTATAGTAATAGCAACAGCTGACTTATGATAGACACCAATGCATGCATATTATATTATATATAATATATATATATATATATATATATATATATATCCTATGTGACCAGTGTATATATATATATATATATTATATATATATATATATATATATATATATATATACTATGTGACCAGTGTGGAAGGCTATGTATGAGCAAGGCTGGCCTGATCAGTCACCAATCTGTGCATCAGCGGGATGGACTAATAAAATACCCTGTGCTACCTGGAATTACCTGTAAATGTGGGAAGATGTGGAAGACTTTGGCAGCTCATTGTTGAACTTTTTGAAAAGTCACCATTATATTCTTTGAACTGTTGTATATATATATATATATGTCATCCACAGACACGTGTTTCGAAGTTTACTTCTCATCAGTGCGGCTCGACTTTTTAACCTCTAGCCGTGATCGAAACCAGACAGAATTTTCGTCTGCTAAGTCCCTTACCCTTGCGACTAGCAGCGGCTGTCAGTCTGAAGTGAACAATTAATTGATACATCCCTACGCGGAATGTTTTGTACAATCACCAGAGAACTCAAGACTGTAAACAGCGGACAGACGAACGATGTTTTTCCAGGGTGCTCTGTCTTGAGGATAAGTGGTTAATACGCTGCTTAGAAAACAGTCGTAAGAAACGCCTATTAATTGCATAGCACATCACCACACACACACACCACACACACAATATATATATATATAATATATATATATATATATATATATATATATATATAATCAAGGTATGCTGACTGCACGGATTGCCTTGAACCTTTCTAGCCATCCATCCTTATTGTTGGTTTGGTAATATCATTAATTACTTCTTAATATTATTAATTATAAGATCATTAAGTTAAATGACATTACATATGTATGGTCGTAATGATAAATGATGATATATGTTTTTGATATGAAAAGGTATGTACTGGTTTCTTTAAGTAAATTAATAATTAATTACCAGAAAATGGGCAAACAGTTAATTATCTGTTACTTACATAATTATATTAATTAGACATTTGCAGTATATCTCATCCTTGACACAAACGGGAATCATTCTTTTATATTACTTTATTTCAAAGAGTAATGTCAGCGAAAGGAGTAAAGCCCTGGAAAATATGTTGATGACTGAATAATTAATGGCGGGAAAGTACTCAGGGAACTTACACGGCTGTCGACGCCATTGCTATTGAAAACTAAACAATTAACTTGCAGATCTTAAGCTAAGGCATTTCGCCATAGTGTTATGGTTAACAAGCTAGTTTCGCAGGGTCCATTGCACTCGAAGACATACAGAATATGTAAGGTATATTTTTAGAGACACCATTGATTGAAAGGCGTGAATCTTTGAGAATAGTAGAAGGAAAGCGAAAAAGAACACACACACACACACACACACACACACACACACACACACACACACACACATATATATATATAATATATATATATATATATATGCTCCCATAAATTTGGTATGATCTCTTTAACTGGTAATTTAAATTAACTTTCACTACTAAGCATATAAGCAATGATCGTTTCCCCGGAAACTTAATCTCTCTGTGATCGTAAAAATATATAGACAAACCTATATATTTAATAGTTTTAAAACACCAGCAGCTGTCAGTGGCCGAGGGGATAAGATATCAGGCTGGCAAACAGTCAGTCCGAGTTCGACCCTAGCCAAGGATAATTGTTGTGTCTAGCCACACTGAAGAGGCGTGAAACACCTGTCTGTGGATGACTTATATATATATATATATATATATATATATATATATATATATATATATATATATATATATATATATATATGTCATATATATATATATATATATATATAGATCCATTTGTTCTTTCCATACCTATGGGTAAATTGTAGAGCAGACTGTCTTCTTTAGCCAATCTAAAAAATAAAATTCTGATTTCAAACCAACTGCACCCCGATTAAAAATTTCACATAAGTAGAGGCTTGTTTAGTAAAGTCCACTTATAATAATAATGATAACCCTAACATTTCAAACGCATCCAGGCTTGGCCGATAGCAATATGTGTAAAATCTATTTATTTCCACGGAAACTACTCGAATCATTTGTGTATAATACGCACCTGTGTCTAATGCCTACTCTAATTTTGGTCTAAGAAGTTTTGCAAAAACAGGTCTTTCGTGTATAATACGC
>CM042147.1:40580253-40590253 GCA_023376005.1 Doryteuthis pealeii | reverse complement strand
GGAGCGAAGGATTTGAATAAATCCGACAAAATGTGATTGAAAGTATGGATATAATAACACGAACAGCTAAATTCAATTGATATTTCGCCTCGTTATTAGCTGAAGCTTTCTCAAAACTTTATTGACTTAAGTGTTTGTACATTATACTTTTATAGTGAAAAGTTAAATGGGTGAGGGGTTAGAGAAAGTCGGGTGGGGTTGGTGTGTAGGGAATGGTATTTTTATTTTTATGGGGTCAGTCGGTTGACTTAGAAGAGAATTTGATATTTGGAGTGTGGGTCACCTCCAACGCCGGCATTTACACCATTCATGCAACGACTGCAACAAAAGCCACACACACACACACACACACACACACACACACACATATACACACACACATATATATATATATATATATATATATATATGAGAGTAAGTAAATAAACAATGTGTTTATTTGATATGGCTTTTAGCCGACAATTTTTGGAGGATATGTGCTTAAAGTCATACCTAATTTTGAAAATTAATTAGTTAATAATTGATGAATTTAGGCGGGCATATATGTTCAAATGTAAGGCTAAACAAATCGATAAAACCTCGGCAGCCTGGCAGTCGAGGTTTCGAGTCACACACGGAGCAGTCTCCCATGTCTATAACCTTGCTGATGAGACATAATAGGTCGAAATGTACATTAAGGGATTGACATTTTCTCGATTTGTTTAGCCTTACATTTGAACATATATGCCCGCCCAAATTCATTAATTATTAACTAATTAATTTTCAAAATTAGGTATGACTTCAATTAAGCACATATCCTCCAATATATATATATATATATATATATATATATATATATATATATATATATATATATATATATCCCTTCATTATTTGTCTTTCTAACTCAATATCCCCTCACTATCTTTATTTATCTATCGTTCTTTCTCAACGGTTTTCAACCTTTATTCATTTCTCAATATTCAATCGATTTTCTTTCTTTCTTTTATCTATCTACCTATCTATTTTCTCCATCTTTCTCTGTTCCCATATCTCTATCTATCCTTGTTTTTATTATTTAGTCAATTATTCTTATATGTATAAATTGGTATTTAATCTATAAAACGTAATATGTATACATGGAAAGCCGCAGCCTATCACGTAGTCATTAGCTAAACCTTTATATGGGATATTTACGGAATCACATCCGATCTATGTGATTACTACTAGCCATGAATGCAACAACAACGAAGGAGACTAGGCTGAAAAATGAAATTTGTAAAAAAATAAAGTTTTTTTTGTTCATTACATCATTATATTGTTAGACAAACATTTTATTAATCATGTCATTAGTTAGATGTGTAAACATATTTTTTTTAATAATCAATAACAACGTTGCCATTGTTGGTTGATTGACAATTGGAAATCTAAACGGGGATGTTTAGAATTTGAAAACAAAAATTATCATGAAATGTCACGACGTCAAATTAAGTGGCATGCCAGGAAAAAAAAAGGATCGCACTTTTTTCTTTCTTTCTTTTTTTCCCACCTCACTCTATTTATCTATTTCAATTTTCCCCAGTATCTATCTATCTCAATATTTCCATCACTATCTATCTATCAATCTATCTCTCTCAAAATGAATCTCACTATCTATCTCAATATTCCCGTCATTCTCTCTCTCTCTCTCTCTCTCTCTCTCTCTCTCTCTCTCAATAGACCTCTCACTATCTATCTCAATATTCCCTTCACTATCTATCTATCAATCTATCTATCTCAATATTCATCTCATTATCTATCTCAATATTCACTTCTCTCTCTCTCTCTCTCTCAATAGACCTCTCACTATCTATCCATCTCAATATTTCCTTCACTATCTATCTATCAATCTATCTATCTCAATATTCTCTTCTCTCTCTCTCTCTCTCTCTCTCTCTCAATAGACCTCACTATCTATCCACCTCAATATTTCCTTCACTATCTATCTATCAATCTATCTATTCAAAATCCCCCTCTCTCTCTCTCTTTCTCTCATCTCTCTTCAATAGACCTCTCACTATCTATCCATCTCAATATTTCAGTTACTATCTATATATCTATCTGAATAATCATTTCATCACATACGCAAAAACATAGGTAGCTTCGTACATCATTTTGTTTATTTTTTAGGGGAGGGGGTTCCTCGTTTGTAGTGGGATTCTTGTTACATAATCTATGCGGTTGCATAAGATTATTGTCAATCCCCTGTATTTCTAAAGGGATGGCCCTTTTCATATCACGGGCGGACTTTCCATGGAATAGTACAGAAAGCCCGCGAAATACGTGAAGTCACGTGGGACCTGGTTGGGTCCTCAGTTTCAGTTTAGACGTCAGGCAGAGAAGATGTGCTGCCTTAACTGGAACTCACACTACATACGCGCGCTATGTTAGTCAGATATTTAGTTACATGAAATGTATAGTTAAGTAAATAAAAGCTTAAGAAAATAAATAGTTTGTGGTTAGTGAATGTCTTGGTAACAAGACTGATCAAGAAGAAGAAATGAGTTAAGTGCGACCGACCACCAAGACGAAGTCACCAAGAGAAGTCCAGACGCTAGAAGAGATGTTAGAAGAAGACGTAAGATAGAAAAGATGAACAGAAGAAGAATAGAAGAAGTAAGTAAGGGGTATACACCAGTCTCTTTGGTATAGTGGCTAACGTGCTGGACTTTGGCATTGTTCGAACAGTTACGCTATTACATTCACGTTCGTACTGCTACCCTTTGGACAGGTATGAACCCCCTTGTCTTCCCCGCTATTGGTCAAATATTACCTCTACTGTTCTTCTACAAGGATGTCTTTGGCATTAATAACCTTCGAAAGTTGAAATGCCATTAAACAAATAAATTAAACTAACCATTTATTTTGTTTTCTAAACTGAAAATGAATCTTGAGGGTAAAGTTTGAATACGTGGGGGCATTAAAAGAAACAATATGGCCCAATTTCACATCCTACCAAAAGAGGAGTTTAAAATTTAAATGAAGATGTACGTGTTACATAATGTATGCGGTGGCATAAGATTATTGTTAATCCCCTGTAATTCTGAGGGGATGACCCTTTTCATATCATGGCCGGGTCCTTCTATGGAAAATTATAGAAGCCCGCCAAATATGTGAAATCATGTGGGACCTGTTTGCAGTTGGATGTCAGGCAGAGCAGTCGGCCATTTTAGGTCTGCCTTAAACTGGAACTCACGCGCGCTATGTTAGTTAGAGGATTATGTATAGTTAAGGAAATAAAAGTTTGGACAATTAATATGTTCTTGTGGTTAATGAATGTCTTGGTAACAAGACTAAGAAATGATGACCAGCCAGCAAGAACATAGTAACAGAAAACCAGACCGAAGTCCCCAGTCAATTCCAGACGCTAGACCTTAGAAGATAGCAGATCCAAGACGCTAGACCAGATCAAGTCAAGATGAAGATATACCAAAACGATCAGAAGCATACCAAGATGGCCAGCAGAAGAATAGATGTCCAAGTAAGTGAAGAAGAAGAGGTATGCAACATTATAATTATTTAGTGCCAGTGAAGAAGGCGCTATGCAACATACGCACATCAGTGTAAACTTATTTGTAGGATGATAATGTCTAATCTTTCTTGACAACTAAGCAAATAAGTGACAATTCTGGATACATTTTGATCAAGAGTCTCAATACTTAAAAAAAAAGAATAATCATCTCTATATCTTTACGTTGTGGATGCACGTAGGGTTATCGTTAGCGCCGTAGGAAATGGACATGGTGATAAAAGGTTCAAGTCCTGGACGAGAATATTTGCATTTCACATAACGCTAATACTCTTCAGAAAGGTATATATCTAACTAATATCCCTCCAGCTGAAGGATAAATAGTAGGGCAGACTGGGCTCTTTAAACTTGATTAGGCAACCAGTCTAGGAGAAGGAAATCTCTGTATTCAAACCTGTTAAACTCCGCTTAAGAAATTGACCTTGTGTCACATTCTGCTCGTGCGGAGGGGTTGGTATATATATATATATATATATATATATATATATATGTGTGTGTGTGTGTGTGTGTGTGTGTGTTTATTTTTAGGAATATACTCATATATCGTGTGTTGGGAATGTCGGGCGGAATCCATCCTTTCCAGGTCTGAAACTGGTTTGAATTCAGAGTTTTCCTTTTCCTGGACAAGTTGTCATACCAAGATTAAGGATACGCATCTAGCTATTCGCCCCCTAGTTATAGGTAAATAGTAGGGTAGATTGCACTCTTTAATTTTAGTATGACAACCTGTCTAGGAGAAAGAAAACTCTTCTTTCAAACCTGTTAAACTTCGCTTAAAAATTGACCTTGTGTCGAATCCAAGTCGTACTGAGGAGTTATATATACCAAGATGAAAGAACCCAGTCTATCCTACTTCAAAATCCCCCCCACCTCGCACTGCGGATTTTCACCTAGTAATCTATACATATATAAAGGGCAGCTGTGTGTATGTGTATGTCCGGAGGAAACTTTGAAAATAAAACAATTAACGACAAAGTAAATATATATACACATTAAATATCACCAGGGTTTGGTTTTTGTTCAAAAATAATAGAGATTTGAATAATATTCGTGAAGATAATTAAAAAGGGAAATTTAAATGATAACAGCATGGCATCTTTTGCATTTAGTATTTTGAATAGGAGACATTAATTTTTCTTTTCAGATTGTTTTTTTTTTACATATGGATTTTAATGGGACATCCTGTGAGGATCCATCTCGCGATTCAACAATAACGGATCTGTGAGACTACGTTTTTTACCCCTCCCCATTTTACCCAGTCGACGCCGGGTAGCAGCTTCTAGTATTAAGTAAGAGGAAAAAAATGCTGACTCTTACTTTTGCATAGCAATAAGAACACTAAGAGCTCAAAAGCTGGAAATCTTCAAAGCGCTATCATTACTTTGAAGTCTTGGCTACATGCTACCAAGCGCCATAACCCTGCTCTCATATCACCCTCCCTCACTCTCTTTCAGGTTACCTGGCTTCGTTACTTTATTTAATAGACTTTACTCTGTCATCTCCCTCCCGCTATTTCTCATTCCCTGACTTTCTGATTTTTGCAGCGCCGTTTTTTGTTGTTGTTGTTGTTGTTGCATTCACTTCATCTCACGATGCTATATCTGCCAAAGGAATCTAAAACACATGTTCACCTGTGTCTAATACGAAGTACATGAAAGCTACGGTGAGCCTTTACAGAGAGGAGAGTGCAACTATAAGACTTGACTTGGCAACCTTCCCAGATAGAAAGAAAAATTCGACAAGTAGAAAGTGTTTATATATTTGTACCTGGTTCTTTCTTATCCACGGTTTTGGCTTTCCGTGGTTTCATTTAACCGAAGTCAACTCCAGAAACAAATAAGAAATTAGCTTAATCGGTAGAGCATTCGCATAGGAATTGCAATGTTCCTAATTCGATATCCGGTGCCCATCAAATCAGCGCATGAGTAGTACAGTTTAAAAAGAAAAAAAACTGGTATTCAACTGGCTTGTTTATTTTAATGAATTAGCATAGTTTTCTAGACTTTGCAAATTAGATCATAAAATTATAGATTCGTTTCATGTATTAATCTCACTCGCTACCATTCTCCCGTTTACAGCTTGCTCATTAAAAAGCCAGCTTTTTCGTCCATTAAGCACTACTAGCAGAACCTGTGGATATACCAAAGTATGATAATTAAATTATTACAACGTTTGATATGTTTACTTAAGAGCTATTGCAAAATAGTTCAATATGTAAAAAGTATAATAATCTTGATTTAACTCTCTCACTCTTTTTTTATTAAAAATTTTTTTTTTTTTTACTTCTTGTCATTTTTTCATTATGATCAATTAAAACAGATTAGCATTATCGCTTCCGCGCACTCACCCTTTATCTATCTTTCCCACTCTCTCTTTCTTTATTTCTTTTTATATTTTTCTACGTTACATGTCCTTTGTCTCTTCTCTTTCTTTATAATAAAAACGGAATGGTCCATTATTTAGCTTAGCTGACGACACTCATAAGAAATAAGAATTCGGTGGACAAGCAATATCAGATAATCAGGATTTATATTTTTGCATTTCATCTAGGACTATTTGGACAGTCTCATTTTTAACCAAAGGGTGTTGCAAGGTGATGACAGTCGTACGAATAAGGAGCAGGGGTATTAATTAAGCATTATGTCCATTCATACCGTCTTCTATGAGCGCTGCAGATGCAAATCTGGGACGACGCCGACTAGTTTTGGTTACACCTGCTTCATTGTCACCGTAGTGCGGGTCGTTTCTCTCGATAGGTCTTCATGTCACTGGATTTCCGTCCTAAATCGAACCCAACACACTGATATGATATTCCACCGATACTTTAAATCAGTGACTAGGGATTTGTAAGTTTATGTTATTATTTGTGCAGTTAGGATTTTCCCTATCATTGGCAAGCATGTTAAGGATCTGTAGTTGCTTGGGGGATCATTTTTTTTACGGTGAGGTCTTGCTGGATGAGAATGATTATTTTATCGTCATTTATTAAAGGATTTCGCCCCTCTAAGGCAGTTGCACAGTTTTTGGCCAGTGGATTCTAGGTAAAGAGTCCTCCGATAACGAATCCTTTGGTAATCCTCTCAGGTAGAGAATCCTAGGTTCCTTCGTCAATGGTCGCAAGTATACTGAGAAAGAATCAGCGCTTAAGTAATATATCAACCACGCAGTATGGCCAGCGATTGGCTAAGGAATAGACCATATGATCTCGCCTAGTCTATAAGTCTAGGCGAGGAATAGAGCACACCTTATATCACAAATTGTTTGCTAAGGAAGCGCGTGGTGTAATGGTTAAATTCTTGGGAAATGGACTCGTCGCCCCGAGGTTAAATCCTGGACGTGGTAATTGCATTTCACTTAGCGCTAATACCCTTGGGAAAGGTATAAATCCTACTCTCCCTCCAACTATAGGTAAATAGTAGGGCTGACTGGGCTCTTTAACCATGGTTTGGCAACCGGTCTAGGAGAAGGAAAACTATCTGCCGTGGATAGATGTGCATAGTTTGAACCAAAATCCACTGATTCTATCGAGGCCTAGTAGTGCTTTCCAATATGCAGGTTTCTTGAGCGTTCACCATCCGGTTGCACTTACAGCACGGATTACCCTGACTATTTCTCTCTATCTCTCTCGCCATCCGTTCCTAATGGTCATTGCCCCTGGCAGGTCTTTTGCCCGGTATCCAGAATCCGCACAAAGTTGATTGGTGAAGGTTTTTGCTGGTCTGCCTACATGTGTGTGTATGTGTAAGTATCCACAGGTGAATCGCTTATGGGTTCGGTCTTGCTTCTCAGCAATATCCAGCATGTCATTCGTTTATTCTTTTTATTACTCTGTTCACACACCTGAAAAAAGACACAACCAGGTCACACTAGTAAGACGAACAAAACATGTCGGACACTGCTGAAGAAGCAAGGACGAACTCATAAGTGACGTTCTCCTGTGGACACATACAATATTATATACACTAGTGTGGCCGTCCAGTAAAGAACTACATCGATTGGCTTTGTGCTAATTCTGGATGCTGCACAGAGGAACTCTCGGGGGGTGATGACCGATAGGGATGGCTGCCGAAGTGACATGATGATGACGATGATGATGATGATGATGATGATGATGATGATAATGAATCCCCGCCAAGAGATCGGCTTATTTTTAGTTTGACAACACGTGTTTCGGTTATTAAGAGCCTCTTAAGGTATTTGAAGAATTTAAAGAATTTTCTTCCGGATAGACTGTTGGAATTCCATCGTTCAAATTTCTCTTCCCATTACGTGTCTAACGGATTAGAAACAAAATTATCTCCTATAAATATATTATGGTTATCTGTCTTTTTGAACGATCATAGGTTATTTTTCATACAAGGGTTAATTGTACGGTTATTTTTATATTTGACGTTAAATGGTAAGTTTATTTATATACAAATGTTAATGGTAAGGTTATGTTTGTATACAAGGGCTAATTATACGGTTATGTTTGATTCAAGGGTGAATGGTAAGTTCATTTTTTATACTAAGGTTAATTGTATAGTTATTTTTTAATACAAGGATTAATTGTAAGGTTAATACAAGGGTTAACCGTTAGTTTATTATTAACCCAATCGTAACGATCTTTTGATACAAGTCTTAATTGTATGGTTATTTTTATACAAATATTAATGGTGAGGTTATTTTTTATACAATGGTTATGCTAAGGTTATTTTTTTATAATTCATAGCATCATTATTCAGTCATCAAGATAGGACTCTTAATCTGAACTTATCTAATAACAAACAATAATGATATTAATGATAAATTCTAGGAAACAAAAATGGGAAGAAAAACAACTGTATGGAGATTTCAAGAAACAAATTCAGAAAATTGCACACGAGATGACCTGGATATGTCTAAGAAGGAGACACCTGAATAGAGAAATTGAATCTCTATTAATAGCAGCACAAATAAGGACTAATTATATCAAAACAATGAATGATAATATGCAAAGCAATTGTAACTTATGGTGACATAAATGAAACAACTAATCACATAATCAGCGAATGTACCAAACTAGCTCAGAAGAAGTACAATACTAGGCATGACTGGGCGGGAAAGACGATCCACTAGGAATTATGCAAGACATTAAATTTTGACCATACTACCAAATGATATATACACAACCTAGAATTGAGATACAAACGGATCATCCAATCCCGGCTACAAGACCAAACCTAGTGTTAATTAACAAGAAGAGAAGAACTTATATAGTCATATAGTGGATTATACCGTTTCAGCGGACCACAGTATGCAAATAAAAGAAAACGAAATGATAGACAAATGCCTGGATCTCGCTAGAGAGCTAAACAAATTGTGGAACATGAAGGTGTCGCTGATAAAAATTGTAGTACTGCCCATGGAACGGTCCCCGATGATATAGAAAAGAGGCTGGGAGAACTGGAGATCAGAGGGAAAATGGAGACATCAAGACCACAGCAGTGTTAAAGTCAGCTAGGATACTTAGAATAGTTCTGGGGACCTGGAGAGTCTTGTTGTCACTTAGAGACTTCAGTGAAAATCACCAGTTAATTCTTTTTGGGAAAAACTCATATAATAATAATAATAATAATAATAATAATAATAATAATAATAATAATAATCTCAGCAATTACATTTTGCCATCGTTTAATATAAACCAAGAGTTTTTCGTACTTTGTAATTTAGATGTGTGTATTTTGTCGCGTGGGGTACCCGGTGTGCATGTGTAACTATATGTGTGTACGGACGCGGTAGGAAGCGCGTGGTGTAATGGTTAAAGTCATGGGAAATGGACTCGTCGCACCGAGTTCAAATCCTGGACGTGGTAATTGCGTTTCATTTAGCGCTAATATCCTTGGGAAAGGTATGAATCCTACTCTCCCTCCGTCTATGGGTAAATAGTAGGGCAGACTGGGCTCTTTAACCTTGGTCAGGCAACCGGTCTAGGAGATGGAAAACTCTGAATTCAAACCTGCTGAACTCCGCTTAAGAAATTGACATTGTGTCGCATCCTGCTCGTGCTGAGGGGTTGGTACATATATATATATGTGTGGACAGACGTCAAAAATCTTGCGTGGCATTATGTAAGACTAAGCTAAAGTTTAGCAAATAATAAAACAGAAAACTTATAAATCTTTGTTAGAAAAAAAAGGACGTGTTGGTATATTTATTTTTATCATATTCTTCTTCTTTTCTCTCTCTCTCTCTCTCTCTCTCTCTCTTTCTCTTTCTCTCTCTCTCTCTCTCTCTCTCTCTCTCCTTCTCTCTGCGTATTTTAATTCGGATATCTGAATATCTTTTTTTTTTTCAAAGGAGAATTGCATTTTTTTTTTGTAAATAGAAAGAGAAAAAAACAAAAAACAAAAAAAAAAAAAACAAAAAAAAAAACACCCCCGACTTTTTCAAAAGAGAATTTATTTACTTGAACGATAGGTTGTACAAAAGAAA